>CM060400.1:85003256-85603256 GCA_030545235.1 Helianthus tuberosus
AACATTCACATCACCCTGAACATTTTCACCCACGTTCTATGTTCCTCCAAACGCTCTATCTTCTATCTCTTGTGTCGTGTTAACATCAGATGGACCAGCATCACTAGTTTCAACATTTTGATCAGCTTGATGAACTTCATTATCACTTGGTTCATGTACAAGTTGTGTTTGTACTGGCTTCTGCTTTAGTGTCGTGCGCCTCCTCCGTTTCTTTTCCACATCTTTGAGAAACCACTTTGATCGTTTATTTTCAAACACTTCCATCTTCTCATTCTCATTCCCCGAATCACTATCTTTACGCCTCCACCTGTTTTCCAGTGGAGCAACATAATTCGGTCTTTCAATCGCTGCGAACTTTCATCTTGCTGGAGGTGTATTCTTTTTTTTATTATAAACTTGCAGTCTTTGAAGAGTTTCATTTGTCATGTGCTCAAGAACCAACTCATCTTTATCATTCTTTTCCAAGTTCTTTATCTTGTCATCTAGAAGCATTTGGACAAACCATGGATATTGTAAGAACTTTTCATCCGTTGTGTTTGCCTTCATGTGCTCAAAGATAACTTGAGAAATGTTGTATGTATGATTCAGGATCAGAGACGTGATCATGCACATGTACTTCATGTGCCTAAAACTCACCCAAAGTGCTGAATTCAGCATAATTCAGCAAAAATCAGCATTTTAACAAGCTAGTAACATGCAAAAATATGACTAAATGGTCCTGAATGCTTTCCTAAGTGTCAGGAATTAAAGTGTCACAAAAGGGTACATAAAGAACACTAAACGGTATAGTTTAGCACTTTAACGAACCAGTATACCACCGAACAACCGGACACTACCCGAAACACCAAAATAACACTAGAAGCATTGTTTTAACATTACTGAGCTAGTTATGATCCCCGAATATCATAACACCTACTAAAATATCTACTAACTAATGTAAGTAACTAATACTTGAAATTTCAACTAGATTGTAACTTAATGGTTTAAACCTATACTAGAACCCCCCCCCCCCCCCCCACCTATCTCACGGCCCACATGGCCTATTTGGGAGATTTTATTTGATCTTGCTTGATCTTATGAAGATTTTCTTAGTAGATTTGCCATGTACTTATGAGACACATAATCCATTGGTTAATCCCTAAAGATGGTTATAAGAAGTAAATGGTGGATCAAGACTTCATTATCTTTCACACACAACTTCACACCACTCCCTCTCCCTCTCTTGCCCACTCTCGTCCGAGAACAAGGCCACACCCACTGTCGCAACCCCCGATCCCAAATCCCAGGGAACAGGCGGCCGCGAGCCAGTTTCGGTGGTATCGCGTATTATCTAATTTGGCAGCGGAAATTTTCATCAGGACCGTAGTTAGGAAATATTGGATCAGAGTAAAATACCACATTTTCATAATATTAAACAAATGGGTTAAAACCCAAGTTCATAGTACACACTTTTTCATAGGAATAAATGCCATTTTATTTAATAAAAACGTCTATTTTATTCTAGGTAATATTATTGCCACTTTTCCAAGCCTTCAGTGCTTTCCAGCTGGCTTCTATTTGGCTTTCACATTTTGTTACCTGAAACACGTTTTAAAAACATTTGTCAATGGGAAATACTGGTGAGTGAATCCCAGTTTAATCAATTTTAAGTAAAAAGTCCCAGTGTACAGTATTGAGGGCGATCCCGCAATTATATTTGTTTCCAAGACATATCATTAACATCCATGGTACGGTCGACCCAACTTGTGGAAATGTTACTCCTTGACCAGGTGGTAACAAATTTTGTATACAAAACCCCAACATACTCATCATAATTGTATTCTTACAAATACTCAATAACTGTTATTCGCATGGAAAAGTATTTAAGGTTTTGTAAAAACATTTAACAAAAGTTTTACAAAAAGTGGATCAACTCACATTGCTGTCTTAGATTTGCCGTAAGGGTTTCCTGACAATTATCTATAATTTACACAAATGTACACGCGTTAGTATAATAACCCATTTTAACATTAGTAATACCCTCCCCGAGACGGCATTCCAACGACTATGTCGGGCAGAACCACGTCAGCCGTTACGGAACCCTAGATCAATCGGGAAGCGTATCTAATACGTATCCAGGGGTTATAATACTTACAATGGAGCAGAACTTCGCTAATTAGGGGGGTATAATACCCGCGTATAAAGCCTACTATTCAGAAATTGAGATTGAGAAAAGAAAATGGGATGAACAGACTGAAGATCCGCGTGAAGGTTGGGGTGGGTCTTACGCGGCCCACCTCAACTTATATTTCAGATTTTTAATTATTTTTAATACTATTTAATATATTTGAGGCCCGTATTCACGTATGGGGTGTATTTTTTGACATATTGGGATATTTTAAAATATATTAGGGTGTCAGAAAATATTCGGGGGTGTCGGTTTATTTGAGGATTGTTATATCCTCCCCACCTTGTTTTAGAGCTCGTCCTCGAGATCTACTGGAACTAGTATGGATATTTCTTTTGCATTTCAGATTCAAGCTCCCATGTGTACTCAGGTCGTCTTTTGGAGTCCCACTTCACTTTGACCAGAACTAATCTCTTGTGCTTGAGATTTTTAACTTTCCTGTCTTCAATTTGTAGAGGCCTCTCTACAAACTTGAGTTGTTCATTTACCTCTATATCCTTAAGAGGTACCATTAGCGATTCATCAGCTAAGCATTTCTTGAGATTAGATACATGAAACACATCATGTATTCCTGCCATTTCCTCTGGCAGTTGTAGCTGATAGGCTACAGGTCCTATTCTTCTAATAATCTCAAAAGGTCCAATATACCTGGGACTTAGCTTTCCTCTTTTGATGAATCCTACTATTCCTTTCCAAGGAGAGACCTTTAACAATACTTTGTCTCCTACTTGAAATTCCAATGGCTTGCGTCGGTTATCGACATAGCTCTTCTGTCGATCACGTGCTTCTTTTAGTCGTTCCTTGACTTGAATAATCTTGTCGGTTGTTTCTTGCACTATCTCAGGTCCAGATAGTTGTTTTTCCCCAATTTCTGCCCAACAGACTGGGGTTCGGCACTTTCGTCCATAAAGTGCTTCGAATGGTGCAGCATTGATACTTGTGTGATAACTATTATTATAAGAAAATTCTATTAAATGTAAATGATCGTCACAATTACCTCCGAAATCAATTACACAAGCTCCAAGCATGTCCTCCATTGTCTGAATTGTTCTTTCGCTTTGTCCGTCTGTTTGAGGATGATAAGCTGTGCTCAGATTTAACTTGGTTCCCATGGCTTTTTGGAAACTTGACCAAAAATGAGAGGTAAAACGGCTATCTCTATCTGAAACAATTGATAAAGGAATTCCATGTAATCAAACAATTTCATTTACATATAATTTAGCTAGCTGTTCCATACTGAAGGTTTCCTTCATTGGTAGGAAATGAGCTGACTTGGTTAGCATATCTACAATCACCCAGATTGTATCATTTCCTTTCTTTGTTTTGGGTAATTTAGTAACAAAATCCATTGTTATTGATTCTCACTTCCACACTGGCATTTCTAGTTGCTGTAACAAACCTGAGGGTTTCTGGTGTTCAACTTTAACTTGTGAACAAGTTAAACATTTAGAAACATAGGCTGCTATGTCCTTCTTCATTCCTATCCACCAGAAATTTTTCCTTAAATCCTGATACATTTTATCATTTCCTGGATGCATCGTATACTTAGACTTATGGGCTTCTTCTAATATACGATGACGTAGGTTTCCTAATTTAGGTATCCACATTCTCTTTTTATGGAATCCCCAAATTCCATCTGTTCCTTGTTCTAATTCTTTAATCATACCTTTTAATTTTTCAGTATCATCCTTGATTATTGATTCTTGTATTTTTTTTGATTTGATCATTTAAATCTACTTGTAGATTTAATTTAATAGAACGTACCCTTTTTGGCTTTTCATGATACTTTCGGCTTAAAGCATCTGCCACTACATTTGCTTTTCCTTCATGATACTTGATATCACAATCATAGTCACTAAGCATCTCCATCCAGCGTCTTTGTCTCATATTCAACTCCTTTTGCCCGAAAACATACCTTAAACTCTTATGATCGGTGAATATGGTAAACTTACTACCATAAAGGTAATGTCTCCAAATCTTAAGGGCAAAAATTATAGCTCCTAGTTCATGATCATGGGTTGAATAATTCTCTTCATGATTAACTAAATGTCCAAGAAATTGTACCTGTTCTAGCCAAAACTCGCACTTTGAAAATTTAGCATAAAGCTTTTCCTTTCTTAATAAACTTAGAAGTGCGTGCAAATGCTTTGCATGTTCCTTTTTACTCTTAGTGTAAATTAGAATATCATCTATAAAAACAATTATGAATTTATCCAAATATGGCTTACATATTCGGTTCATCATGTCCATAAATGCGGCTGGGGCATTGGTTAAACCAAATGGCATGACAGTAAATTCATAATGACCACACCTTGTTCTGAAGGCGATCTTAGGAATGTCCTCTTCATGTACCTTTAATTGATGATATCCTGGCCTTAAATCGATTTTAGAGAAAAATCAAGCTCCTTGCAGTTGATCGAACAGATCATCAATTTTTGGTAATGGGTACCGATTCTTAATCGTGACTTTGTTCAATTCACGGTAATCAATTCACATACGCATTGATCCGTCCTTCTTTTTAATGAATAATATTGGCGCTCCCCATGGCGACGAACTTGGTTGTATGAATCCTCTTTCCAACAATTCATCTAATTGTTTCTTTAATTCCTGCATTTCGGCGGGTGCCAAACGGTAAGGTGCTTTGGCAATTGGTGCTGTTCCAGGCAATAGGTGAATTCTGAATTCAACTTCTCTATCTGGTGGTAGTCCTGGTAATTCTTCTGGAAAGACATCTGAAAACTGAGACACTACTGGAATGTCTTCTAGTTATTTTCCTTTAGTGTTATTGATTATGGAAATCAAATATACTATAGAACCTTTTCTTATATAACTTGCAGTTTTCATCACAGAGATGAATTTTGTGGATGTAGATGGTTTATCTCCTTTAATTGTGATCGTTTCACCTTTTGGTGAATTTACTTGGATTGACTTTTGATCACATAAAATATTGGCTTTATTGGCTATTAACCAATCCATTCCTAATACAACATCAAATCCTGTCAGATTCATAGGATAAAGGTTTGCCATAAACTTTTGGTTTAAAATTTCTATTCTTGCTCCCTGCAAGATTTCAGAAATCCTAACAGTTTCTCCATTAGTTGTCTCTACTAGACATTCTTGTGGTAGTTTAGTTAATGACTGATTTAGAGGTTTGCAAAATGAAGTATTAATGAAACTTTGGTTTGCACCAGAGTCAAATAATACTTTAGCAAAAACATCATTAACTAAAAACGTACCAGCTATCACATCTGGAATCATCTTGGCTTCTTCTGCAGTCAGAACAAATGCTTTAGCATTTTTAGTGTTCCTTTTGTTCACAGCTGGAGCCAATTTCGGACAGTTTTTCTTAATGTGAGCTTTTTCTCCACAATTGTAGCATAATCCATTACTGGATTTTCTTCTGCAGTCCTCTTCCTTGTGTCCTGGCATCTTACAGAAATTGCAAAGAGTAGAGCATTTTCCCGAATGCTTTTTCTTGCAAACCTTGCAGAATGGTGCAGAGGTAGAACCCATATTTCTACGGTTGTAATTCCCAGAACGGAATTCTTGCGTAAGCCTTTGGGTTAGGTTTCTCCTCTGATCTTCTTCTCTAGTACAGATTAATTCATCTGTCAAGGTATTGGCTAGTTCTACAACTTCTTCTATAGTTTGAGGTCTAGCTGCCTTGACTACATGTCTAATTTCTCCAATTAATCCCCAGATGTAACGGGAGATTAATACTGGTTCAGGTGATGCAAGGGTTGGTACTATTCTAGCATATTCAAAGAATGTAGTAGTATACCCCTTACTATTTACCCCGGTCATCCTAAGGTTCAGAAACTTATTAGCTATCTGTTCCTTTTCATTGGGAGGGCAGAATTTCCTTTCTACCATATTTTTAAATTCTTCCCATTCCATGTTGTATACCCTATCACTTCCTCTTGACTGGAGGATAGTGTTCCACCATTCTAAGGCTGAGTTCTTAAATAGATTAGAAGCAAACATTATTTTGTATTCTTCAACACACTTGCTTATTTTTAAAACAGCCTCAGTCTTCTCTATCCAGCGTAGAGCTGCAATGGGTCCTTCATTGCCGGAGAATTCTATTGGTTTGCAGGACCATAATTCCTTGTAAGAACAACCGTAAGACACGGTTCTTCTTCTTTTGGGAATGGGCACTTGAAGTACAGGTCCATTGTTCACGCTGTTTTCTGGTTCAATTGGTCGCTTACTGCTATGTTTACTTTTATTATTCGCTTCTTGAACCGTTTGAATAATAAATGGCATTGCATCTATGATTCCTTGTGCCACTATATGTTGAACGACACTATTATCCATTTGGTTTCCATTGTTATTGATGCTCGGATTTTCATTAACCACGTTAATGTTACTCTGGTTATCGTTATTCAGATTTCCTTGATTTCCTTCGTCGGCCATCTGAATTTTAAACATTTACCCCGTATTAATAAAAAAAATATTTAGTATTGTCAATCACATGACACGCATTTTTGCCAAAAGCGTCGATCATTGCGACTTTACTCTATTCATCTATATACTAGGCATCTATTACACACCAGTACTGAAATAAAATTACAATACCAACTGAAATAGAATTACACTAATTGTAGTAGGCATCCATACACACATATTTTATTTTATTTTATTATTATTTTATTATTATTATTATTACTATTACCGTCTCCATTCTCACATCACGGATACGGATTCATCCAGAAATCCATATTGCGCTCGTCGTATTTCCATACGAGTCGCTCTCCCACCTGTTTCATCCGTTCACTACTCTCTAGAATTTCCTCACCACAAGTCCTAAGTTCTTGTACGTTTTCTGCACTCATTGGGGGTGCAGGTTCTAGGACTGGGTTCAGAATCTAGGGTGCGGGTTCCTGGTGTGGGGGTGTAGGTGCCTGGAATCGGTAAGGATCTTCTAAAATTTCCCTAATGTATTCATCGTGGAAATAGGGATCTAAAGGGTCCAAACCTAGGTAGGCTCCTACGTTCTGCATGGGTGTGTCTTCATGTATCGGGTAGCGTTGCTCGTAGTCCCTAACGCCATCCCACCAGGGATCGTAATTTGGGTCTAGGGGGTTTGGTGCTGGTACCCTAGGGATTTCTTCCGGATTGAAGTCATGCATCTCTACTTGGTTTTCAGGGTTTTCTATCTCCATGGGTTGGTCAGGGATTGGCAGTTGTGGTTGGGGTGCTATTATTTGCTCCAGATTTGGGTCAGCTGCAGTGGTTGCTAAGATGTGAATATTGGCTATACCCCTATTTATCATGTCCTGGGCATAGGCATCTGTTTCTCTCTTGGCTGCGGCAAGTACCCTTTGATCTTGTAACTTTTTCATACGCTTCCTACGCTCGTGTGCCCCTCTACTGAACCATCCCCTCTTTTTCTGAGGAAATGGCTCTTCTGACTGAGCCTTAAACACAAAGATTCCTTCTTCCGTATCAGCAGAGTACCCTGAGAGGGCAGGCTGAGAAGAGGACGTGCCTTCGCTTCTAGGCGAAACAGACAATTGACGATACGCGTCAGATGGTCCTTGGTCGCTCATACTGTAAACTAACAGATAATCAAATAACACATAGAAATTAAATACAGTTATGCACGTATTTCCGTAATTTATTTCCTAACACTTTACATTTTGATGTCAGCAGAACACCTCTGTGGCTGAATTAGTGGCTTAGCTCTGATACCACCTTCTATCGCAACCCCCTATCCCAAATCCCAGGGAACGGGCGGCCGCGAGCCAGTTTCGGTGGTATCGCGTATTGTCTAATTTGGCAGCGGAAATTTTCATCAGGACCGTAGTTAGGAAATATTGGATCAGAGAAAAATACCACATTTTCATAATATTAAACAAATGGGTTAAAACCCAAGTTCAAAGTACACACTTTTTCATAGGAATAAATCCCATTTTATTTAATAAAAACGTCTATTTTATTCTAGGTAATATTATTCCCACTTTTCCAAGCCTTCAGTGCTGTCCAGCTGGCTTTTATTTGGCTTTCACATTTTGTTACCCGAAACGCGTTTTAAAAACATTTGTCAGTGGGAAATACTGGTGAGTGAATCCCAGTTTAATCAATTTTAAGTAAAAAGTCCCAGTGTACAGTATTGAGGGCGATCCCGCAATTATATTTGTTTCCAAGACATATCAATTAACATCCATGGTACTGTCGAACCCGACTTGTGGAAATGTTACTCCTTGACCAGGTGGTAACAAATTTTGTATATAAAACCCCAACATACTCATCATAATTGTATTCTTACAAATACTCAATAACTGTTATTCGCATGGAAAAGTATTTAAGGTTTTGTAAAAACATTTAACAAAAGGTTTACAAAAAGTGGATCAACTCACATTGCTGTCTTAGATTTTCCGTAAGGGTTACCTGAGAATTATCTATAATTTACACAAATGTACACACGTTAGTATAATAACCCATTTTAACATTAGTAATACCCTCCCCGAGACGGCGTTCCAACGACTACGTCGGGCAGAACCACGACAGCCGTTACGGAACCCTAGATCAATCGGGCAGCGTATCTAATACGTATCCAGGGGTTATAATACTTACAACGGAGCAGAACTTCGCTAATTAGGGGGGGTATAATACCCACGTATAAAGCCTACTATTTAGAAATTGAGATTGAGAAAAGAAAATGGGACGAACAGACTGAAGATCCAATGCATTCTGTTTATAGTTGTTGAGTCTTGTTCTCTCGGGGCCCGCGTAACACAAGGGCAGGGCCTACGCAGCCCGCGTTGACCCCAGGTCAACGTGTAGCTTGTCCGGATCATCAGGTAGGTTCGCCGTGTGTTGGGCCACGTGGCCGCACTGGGCTGCGCCACCTTTTAAGTTCACGCGGCCCGCGTGAAGGTTGGTGTGGGTCTTACGCGGCCCGTCTCAACTTATATTTCAGATTTTTAATTATTTTTAATACTATTTAATATATTTGAGGCACGTATTCACGTATGGGGTGTATTTTTGGACATATTGGGATATTTTAAAATATATTAGGGTGTCGGAAAATATTCGGGGGTGTCAGTTTATTTGAGGATTGTTATACCCACCACCACCTTCACCTCATCTTCCATACATTCCATAATCATACAAGTTGTAAACACCTAAATCTTTCAAGGATGAAACTTTTAAAGAAGTAAACACATTTTAAAGGGTAACTAAACCTACTAAACACACTACCAAGTTACTACAAGTTTTTATGAAAGTTCAAGTTCATGTTGTTAGGAAAATTACATAATTTTGGCACTAGGTAAGTGTTGATGGAATTGTTGATTGAATTGTTGATTGTTGAGATGATTTTAAAAAGAAAATGATATGCTTTGATAGCATGGACACCTCCATTTTTAGGGGAAACTATGGCAAAATTTTCTAAAAATATCAACACTTAGAAAAATAATTTCAAACAAATATTTACAAATGTGTTTTGACCATGAGCTTTCAATATAAACTTTGCCATAATTTTTGTTGCAAAAATACAAATATTGGAGGTTGGTTTTTAAAAATAAAAATGACTAGATATATTAAAGACACGTGTGTGAATATTTGTATGCTTTGTGTATTAGTTATATTATTTAGGATTTGAAATAATATAACTTAACAAAATACCAAAGAATTACAATCCAAGATATTACCAAAAATCATAAGGGATAAATACTCAAGTTACACACATAATATTGGGAAACCGAACGAAAGAATGTAACTTACAAAATATTCCGGAAAATATATTTATAAGTATATTTTTGGAATATTTTGGACATAAGAAAGGAAAATATGATTCTTCCAATTATCACAAAGTTATACCATATCTTTGACAAGGAGAAAATATATTATTTTTGTGAAGTAAATATATATTTTCTTGGAATTTTTAGAAAATATATGATTTTTGGGAAAAATATATATTTTCTTGGATAAACTTGAAATACATTATTTTTGGGATGAAATAAGTTTAAATATTTTCTAAGTGAGACTTGAAAGTATATTGTTTTGGAATTACAAATATTTTTGCCAAAAGAAAAATTAGGAATAATTTTTCTAAGAAATACTTCTTGAAATATATATTTTAAAAATATATATGGGATACTTATTAAAGATGATGCACGCCGGAATACGACACGAATACATGGCAAGTTATACAAATACAAGAATACGAGTACACATGTATGAGATATCCCCATCCTTGGGAAGGAAATACGAGTACAAATACTTGAGAAGTATCATTTCAAAAATACTGTTTTAACAATTATTCCAAAAATTCAATAAATATAATTTAAGTTAAAATATTTATTATTTTAACAAATAATTATATAACTTGGAATAATGAAGACACTTGGAAACGTAACTCAAAGGCACTAATTATACTAAGTCAAGGCACGACCCGCTCGTCTAATAAGACCATAGTGCATTGTAGGTAGTCGTGTACACCAGAGGACACTTTGAGTTACAGGCGGATTCGAAGAAAGCAAAACTGTGAGTTCATGTCCCCCTTTTCTTTAAACTGTTTTGTTTATTAACTTCGTGGGTGAAGTACATGTTTCAAATGAATACAAAATGCTTACAGACAAATACAATTGGTATGGTTAGCCTAGGAAAGTACCATAGATCATGTGAATGGGTAGGCGCATACTTAAGGCCATTAATCCTCGTAGTAGGACCGAGGGACAGGAGTGATAGATCTATTTGGGTGTAGCGTGCCCCATCCATGAGTCCGCCGAATGGGTCATGTGGTGACTATGTCTTACAGCTGGAAGCCCGGTACAAAGTCTGCTAGGTTTGAGTCTTCCTGCACCATGTCACATATATTAATGTATTAGCTACACATTAATCGATCTGTTTCCTTGTTGCTTTCATACCAGGATTTCAAGTACATACAAACATACTTACAAATGCTTCAAAGGTTTATTCACAAACACACACATGAACTCGCTCAACTTTTGTTGATGTTTTCAAACAACATGTATTTCAGGAAATTAAGTATGGATCTGGCGGGCGTTGGAGTTTCAAGGCATATTGAGAATAAAAGTTGTCATCCGTGTCGTAGAGTTTGGTTAGTGTGTCTTATCATGGACGAGACACATCTTTTAAAACCTGGTTTTAACTAAAGTCTTTTGATGAGTCCTTATGGAACTCTAAACAATTCATATGGTTTGTAACTCGGATTTTAAGTCTATGTTTCAAGACGATGACGATGTAATGTTTTAAACTTGTTTAATGGATGAAGAATCTATGATTATATCATATAGTTGTTGTTATGATTGAATGCAATGGTATTAAGAAAGTCACACCATGATCACGCTTCCGCAAAAGTCAGGGTGTGACAGCTTGGTATCAGAGCTTCGATCGTAGCGAACTAGGATTCTTTCTCGAGTCTAGACTACAATCATTAGGGCTCTCACAAAAATGTTTTCATAACATACTTTTATTGCATACACGAAACGCCAAGATCCAGGAAAAACAAACATTTTTACAAATAAAAGACACGAAACACATTTCAAAGTTAATGTTTATAATCCAGTCTGAGGGACTGGGTAGTTCAATCTGAGAGACTGGGTAGTTCAGTCTGAGAGACTGGGTAGTTCAGTCTGAGAGACTAGTTGGGACAGTTTGAGAAACTGGGTGTTTCAGTCTGAGAGACTGGGTGTTTAGTCTGGGAGGCTAGGTAGTTTAGTCTGGGAGACTGGGTGTTTAGTCTGGGAGACTGGGTGTATAGTCTGGGAGACTGGGTGTTTAGTCTGGGGGACTGGGTGTTTAGTCTGGGAGACTGGTTGGTTTAGTCTAAGAGACTAGGTGTTTAGTCTGGGAGACTGGTTGGTTTAGTCTGGGAGACTAGGTGGGTTAGTCTGGGAGACTAGGAAGGATAGAAAGTTGCATGAAGAATAATGTGAATACATGATTACATGATGAATTATCTTTGCTTGCAATACACCAAGTGTTAGTAATTACTATGGATATACATGCTATGATTATTATGTACTGGCACACAGGTCACCTTCTTTAGAAAGCAAGTTATCAGACATTGATAACCCTACAGCCACTGCCACAGATAATGAGATTGCACCTGCGCCAGAGATATTTACGTCAGACACTGAGAGTGATCCTGATATGCTGACCGAGGACGAGGACGACTTCCAACCGTTTGCGCTACTAGACTTTAGTAACGATTTACCCTTGCTGATGGCTTCCCCGACAAGGATCTTTTGTCATCCTTGTTTTAGTCCATGACCACCTCATCACTAGTCATCCCGATAGTGAGCACACCATGGCTCCGATCCTCGATGATGCGCCTCCGGTGGACATTCCTTCCGAAGGTTGGCTAGTCGACGAATAGTTGGTGATGACGTTGACATGTTTATTGATGGTCCTCCTGATGACGCCCATGATAATGGAAAGTTAGACGAGAACGTTGTTACTAATTTCACTTCTTGAGATCCCTGTTATCAAGCTATCCTCTGATTCTAGTATACACTCGATTTCAGGCTCCTTTGAGTCTGTGACATCTGCAGCCCTACAGACAGCCGGGTTGCAGCTTTCTACTACTGACTCAGACGACGACACCGCTGTGACTGCTGCACCATCACCTGCTCGAGATCCCACACCTTTACCCGACCCAGAGCCTGCTCCTGAGCTAGCTTCTACTCCTTTTGGGTCAGCCTGATGATGCGCCTAATGATCTTGAGCCGAATTCTGATCCTGACCATGTTTTTTTGGTTTACCAGACATTGCACCCCTTATACCTGACCCAGTACCTGCACCTGATGATCTTATCTTTTGCTGAGACATTTGTCCCTGCACCTGCAACCGCTGATGTTGCTCCTCTTCCCCTATGGAGACCGACGTCCATTACACCGACATATCTATCGCTTTCTTTTAGGACATACCCGCACCCCGGGAAGGTACTCCAGGCCAGCACCCGCGTGACAATCCTTTTGCTATAGCAACATTTTCCCCGACCTCACAGGCCGCACCGTTTTCTCCTTTCAATACTTCACCAATGGACGCGCCATTCCGATGGGTCCTACCATACAATATGCTGATTTCAGACCCCTACCATCCCTCACCTTTTGGAGACTACACACGAGATGAGTTGCTCCTGTCACATAAACTACAGTTTGAGGTTTTGAGTCGCAGAGTTTTGAAGCTTGAGCTGACACCATATCCTCCACCCTAACTCTGCCAATATACTTTGATCCTCCACATTCATCAAAGATTCCTTTTGCACGCTCGCCTGCTGCTATTACACCTTTTTCCAGGTTTTAATGCTCGTTTCTTTACTATCAAGCAGCAGATTAGTTAATTACTTCGACTTATATACAAGCTCGAGGAGGAGCTCGCTCATACTAGCAGTTTGCTTTTCTTTCCTCCTCCACCTCAGTCACCAGTATAGTTGGTTTCTGGTTTTATGCGGATTGCATTACTTCTGGGTAAAGACACTACTAACGAGCCGAGATTGGGGAGACTTTTTGGAAGACTACTTTTGACCATGTGATTATGATACACTGATAGACTTATTGGGCAAGGGTAGGGTGACCCTATGGCCCTTTTGATATACCTTGTAGACAATGTGATTGTGGTCGGAAAATAATGAAAGCCCAATCCTCATATTCCCCATTAAACAGGTAACAATACTTTGTGGTTAATGACTAATGAAAACTCAGTCGCCATGCCCTCACTAAGCACGTTGTTAATCTGAATGTGTGTGCTATAATTGTAATGCTACGTGCTTGTTTGTTGTGTTCCCGTTATACATGTTCCCATCTACAAGTTGTACTATAATGGTGACGTTATATGATTGCTTATATACGTATGAAAATACACCTTCTAGGTCTTATTCGTTAAGTAGAGGCTTGTGTGCTCGTGAACTTAATAAGACCTGACCTAACCAATCTTCTTCTAGGAAGATGTCGATTCAAAGGAACACCGATACCAACAACCCTCTGCTGACGACGGAGGCGGAATTACAAGAGCGCATCTCACAGGCCATCGTACAGCACGAGGCTCTTCGCTTCGAACATAGCGGAGGTACCTCAGGAAATAACCCACCCAATGGCTGCACCTACAAGCAGTTTTTGAGCTGCAAGCCCTGGGATTTTGAAGGCATTAGGGTTGCCATAGCTTTTGTGCGTTGGGTTGAGAAGATGGATTATGTTTTGCGATTAAGTAAATGCGCCCCCGAACATCAGGTCACGTACATAGCTGGACTGTTTCTGGATGGGGCTCTGTCATGGTGGAACCTTCAGGTTCAGACGATGGGCGAGACTGCTGCGTATGCTTTGACATGGGGCGAACTGAAAGAACTGATGCGTAAAAGATATTGCTCTAGGGCAGAAGTCCAGAAGTTGGAGACTGAACTGTGGAACTTAAAAATGGAAGGTTCAAAGATAGCTGAGTATGTGCAGAGATTTCACGATCTATCAGAAGTTGCTTCGCATCTGGTGGAACCAGAGTTTAAGAGGATCGAACGCTTCATCGGGGGATTGGCACCTCAGATTCTATGCCTGGTGACAACATCTAAACCTCCAATGATCACCGATGCTATCGATATAAGTGTGGCATTTACTGAAGAAGCGGTTAGACTAGGAAAATTTTCCACTTCGGAAGAGAAAAAGAAGACACCTGTAGAGCCATCTGGAGATAGCAAGAGAAAATTTGCAAACTTCAAGAAGGGTACTCGGGCGAATAGCAAGAACAGGGCTAAAAAGGGGAAAGAGTACATGGGTATCCTACCTAAGTGTGACAATTGTCGACGTTATCATATCGGGCGATGCAGATATGGAAAATGTGAAAACTGTGGCAAAGTGGGGCATTTCAAGGAGACTTGTAGGCAAGGTACTGAACGTGGAAATGGAGACCAAGACAGTAGCGAGAATCACGGAGGAAACAACGACAACGACAATTATCGAGGAAGGATGAGTGACAAACAAAAACGTGCTCAAAGTTGTTTTAACTGTGGAAGCAAAAAGCATTTCAGAAAATATTGCCCTAAAAACAAGGATGAAAGCTCAGCACCAGAGCTAGGAAGACACACCAGGAATCCAAGCGTGAATATCGGTACGTCCCATATTAGTCAACGTTATGCATCTGTGCTGTTAGATACTGTTGCAAATTTTAAGCTTCGCGTCTCTAGAGTTTGAGAGTATACTTGGTTTAGTAGCAAGTAAGTTAAATAACCCGCACTCGATAGAACTAGCTAATGGGAAGCTAGTGGAAGCCAACGAAGTAATTGGAAACGGCAAGATAGAACCCAAAGAGCATGAGTTTACGCCTTATCTACTGCCAGTTGAGTTGGGAAGCTTCGACGAGGTAATTGGGATGGATTGGTTGCCGAGCGATCGAGCGGAGATTGATATCCGCATCCTGATGGCGAACAAAGAAACGATCGTGACTCATGAAGCAGGATACGCCTCTACAAATTACTAATTGCTTGAAGGCACAAAAGTTGTTGCGTAAAGGATGTGTTGTTTTCTTGGCTCATGTCATGGACAAGAGAGCCAAAGAACAAAAACTTGAAGATATCCCTGTGATAAGGGAATATCCAAAAGTCTTCCCCGAAGACTTGCCAGAATTATCTCCTCAACGACAAGTCGAATTTCGCATCGATTTAATTCCAGGCGCCGTGCCTGCAGTCAATGCACCTTAGCGACTTACACCTTCGGTAATGCAAGGATTGTCAGTGTAGCTTCAGTACTTGATAGAGAAGGAAGTTAACAGACCAAGTTTCCCGTTTTGGGTAACCCCAGTTCTGCTCATCAAGGAGAATAGCGATGATTGTTAAATGAGCCGCAACTACCAGGAGCCGAACGAGCTAACCAACAAGAGTCGGTAACTCTTGCTGAGGATTAACAAATTATTTATTTAACTAACTGTAAGGATCCAACTACTATTCTAAGACTGATCGGTGATTGAGTGTCATTATCTGTGAATTCATAAAGAAAGTATATCGGGGAAATTGTGGGACAATAACTTATTTTAAGCATACATAAAAATTGTGTTTCCTACACAATGCACAAAACAGTTTACACATAATACGAAACTTTGAGAATCTTGAAAACATGTACTTAGGACCTTTGGGAACCCAGGTCCATACTCGTAAAGGTTGCTTAGGAACCACACCTGTTAACTCAAGCAAACCCCATTATCCTGACATATATGCTATTTCAGTTAACCAAACAGAAAGTACTCAAATTTCTTTTGTTGAAATCTTCACTTTTGCTTCTAGCGAGTAGATGTTTGCATCTCTACTCCCCTTAATGGTAGTTGCATCACATTAATTTTCTTCGCTGAGAGCACACATTTGCTTCGGTACTTGATCGTTTCTCCATGTTAGCAAATACTCATTGTTTCATTTCTTGGAAACTCATATGCTACACATGCACCAATTTTTATGCACGTGGAAACATTTCAAATAAACGCTTCATTGAAGTTCAAATATTATTTGCTAAAGCTGATTATTTATTTATGATTCAAATAACCTACATTATTGTAATTGTTGGCTCCTTTGTTATCAAGTCAACACACTTTCTTGGAACTTCTTTATTTCAAGTTACATTCATGGTTTATCTTTGTAGCCATGCCGAGATTCCCTTATCAACACATATGCTTATTGTCAGATTGCGCTGAAACCAAGTTCGATTGCTTAAACTTGTCCATTTCGCATATTCAAATTAAGACGCCATATGATGTATTGAGAGCATCATGTTCAAATATTTTTGCAAAGGTTCTTTTGTTTCGAGTCATAGTAGACTTGATTGGTCTACGACTCCACAAAATCGTTTGTTGGTTTCGATACCTTGCGATGATACTTTCACAAAATTGAAGCTTGCGCTAATTTGGTTACGCACCTCATACACAGATTTAATTGTCTATTTATTTGTTCTAAATCCATTTTGTTTATCACAATTAAAGCAGTCTCAACACAGTTGTGTACTACGACAATGGTACCTAGATTCATTTCATATCACAATGTACCTCCTAACGATTCTTTCGTTATCAATTGAATACCTTGCAGTGTTTATTGCTTTCCATCTTCAATCAAAAACAGTAGTTCTTTGATGTTCCATGTTCGATTGAAAACTCTATGACATTGTGTAAATCAAATCTTCAGATTGTCTCAGTACACTTTCATTTGATTTCGAACACGGTGAACTTGTTCAGTCGCCACTATTATTGAATTGTGTCATCACGACACCTTGTGGTGTCATTACAAATTTGTAGCTTGTGCTAATCATGGTCAACCGTTTCACACAAAACTACACATACTTTTGTTTGACTTGTCATTTAAACATTCCGAATGCAACTACGAACTAAGACAATAATACACAAGATTTGCTTGTGTTTCATTCGGTGTATTATCGCAATTCAAGAATGTCAACACACTATTTTATCCATGTATTTGTTCGAAAGTTGACAGATCATTTTCATGATACTATGACATTCGAGTTGTTGATTATGAGTTCATATAGCGGATGCTATGGTTTGTGAAAACTCGTTTGCATATTGTGACCGATTGTTTGAGAATCCATTGGTCAAAAATCCTTTGTTACACCCCTGTTAACTAAGTTACACTAGATTATACAGCTATACATCTCGTGTCCTTTGACATCAAATGCTAGAACACATACCTTTTAACAATTGGATTCTTGTTGTTGTAATATACCCTTGGATTCACCTGATGTGAATAAAGATTTGACTCGGTCTCGTGGTTACCTACCTCAGTATTATTCATATACATACATGCATAATGTAACCCTATAGAGTTAAGGTAGTACAAATTTCGAGGACGAAATTTTCTTGACGGGGGGAGAATGTGACAACTGTCAAATTTGCATGCATCCGTACAATTATTAGATAATGAATCTTAATGACTGTGCTGATTTACAATTTATGACTTGAATTACTTTCTAATTACTGCATTATACTTACATGTGCATCACATATTGCAAATGACACATCATTGACTGCATGCAAACATATTGTCATAATTGATGCGTAAAGCACAATTACCACAGTTAACAGACAAACCGGGAAAATGACTGACGGAGTTCAGTACATAGACAGGCGTTGTTTTGACACAGTATGAGCCAGAAACTAAGTACTACACTAGTATAGACCGTAGGGAAGTAAGGACCACAAAACTGCTTTTCTAGGTGATAGTTTAAGTGCCGGTAAGTGCCTAAAACTCACCCAAATTGCTGAATTCAGCATAATTCAGCAAAAATCAGCATTTTAACAAGCTAGTAACATCCAAAAAGATGACTAAATAGTCCTGAATGCTTTCCTAAGTGTCGGGAATTAAAGTGTCACAAAAGGGCACATAAAGAACACTAAACGGTGTAGTTTAGCACTTTAATGAACCAGTATACGACCGAACAACCGGACATTACCCGAAACACCAAAATAACACTAGAAGCATTGTTTTAACATTACTGAGCTAGTTATGATCCCCGGACATCATAACACCTACTAAAATATCTACTAACTAATGTAATTAACTAATACTTGAAATTTAAACTAGATTGTAACTTAATGGTTTAAACCTATACTAGACCCCCCCCCCCCCCCTTATCTCATGGCCCACATGGCCTATTTGGGAGATTTTATTTGATCTTGCTTTATCTTATGAAGATTTGCTTAGTAGATTTGCCATGTACTTATGAGACACATGATCCATTGGTTAATCCCTAAAGATGGTTATAAGAAGTAAATGGTGGATCAAGACTTCATTATCTTTCACACACAATTTCACACCACTCCCTCTCCCTCTCTTGCCCACTCTCGGACGAGAACAAGGCCACACCCACCACCACCTTCACCTCATCTTCCCTACATTCCATAATCATACAAAGGTGTTAGAAGCTAAATTAAGAAGCTTGGAGCTTGTGGATCTTCAAGGACCTCTTTCATTTGCTATTACCTATCACATTCGTCATCTTCATCTTCAAGAGTTCATCCCTAGCCTTGTGCTAGTAGTAAGCCCCTAATAATCTCTTGTTTCTTTTTATTTAATTGGTTAAAAGATGATATATGTTGCAAATCATGAAGAACACTAAAGAACATAATCAAGAAACATGAACATAAGCTTGATACATGAAGTAATCTTGATGAAACTAAGTTGTTTATGTTATGAATACTTGTTGATCATTGATTTGTTTGTAAAGATGATGTAGATCATCATAGCATCTTGCTAAATCATGATTAGAAACATAGTTTAGCAAGATGAGAAATGTAAGAAGTTGTAGGATGAAAGATCATCCACCCCTAAATCATGAACTTGAAAAGAATACTTGATTTCTTGAAAAATAATAATCAAAGTGAGTTAATAATCATATTGATCTAAGATTTATGAATGGGTTTCCAAAAAGAACCAAGTTCAAAATATGATTTTTAGTAGATCTTGATTCTTACTTAAACATACACTATTTTTGGTGGTAAAACAAGTGTAGAAACACTTGTGAAACAAGAAGATTTCATAAAGAAATGTTTTTGTAAAACATGTTTGTTTTGGTCAAAAATTACCGAAGCAATTAAGTGATCAAATTAGTTAAGTGAGGTAGTGTGCTGATAATATGTGTTGAAAAATATGCTGGCTTGTTAGTTTGCAAAAACAGTTTCAGGATATAGCTCAGGATATCGAGCTATATCTATGATCAAACAGTGAGCAAAAATGTAAAGCGTGACACGAGATATATGAGGAAAGCCCTTGATCAATCTAGATCACCAGCATAAAACCTCGGGAGCTGACAATCGCAGCTGCCTTGTTCTTCTTATTGCTTCAAATATCAGGATACAGTGCAGGATATGATGTGGATCAACTAGGTGTTACAATGTAATTTGAATACAAGTGTTAGTGCGTTGTGAGTGTTTGCGATTAGAGAAGAGTGTGCGAAAGATTGTGTGTGTTTATATCTGATCCGATCAATCCATTTATAGTAAAATAAACTAACAAACTAGCCTACTTTTGCGGGATCCAACGAATATTCCTTAGGTGAACGTTGTAATCCACGTCTTCCGGCTTCAACATCTATGACCCAACTGATTTGCCTGAATCTTGAGGAGAAGAACACCACTTGAAAGTTGGAGACTTGTACCTTCTAATCTGCACGTGGTTAAATTAGTCACTACCAGGATATCTTATCAGGATGTTACCAATATCCTGATCCGGTATCCTGATCACAAATAAACAATCAAAGCCAGAATATTAGTGTTGGTGCATTCATCTGTCGACTTCGTCTTATATCGAGTCTTGGTTGCGTTGCGGATCTGATCAAGCATGATGTCATCATATTCAATGATGACATCATCACTACAACATCACATGGCATACATGAAATAGAAATGGAATATCGTATGAATATGTATTTTATAATTTCGCATGAAAAGTTCTTACATAATTCCGTACGAAATTACAATAGGTAATTTCGTATGAATTGTCACACATAGTTTCGTGCGGAATTATAGCTCTATAAATAGGGGTTTCATGTTTGTCATTTGTAACGGAATCAGAAGGTGATACCGAGGTGCTGCTGGTTTGTCTACTGATTGTAAACAGTGTAATATCAATATATAGGACGTTTAAAGTGTGAATCAAGCTGTTTTCAAGTCTATATGTCTGTTTCCGCCTTTTGTCTAGATAAGAGCTCTTCCGAACGACTCATTTGGGTCACGATTCGATCCTACAATTGGTATCAGAGCTCAGGACGAGGAGTTCATACCAAAACAGCCTGTCTTCATCACAATTTCTGACTTCTACACTTTCTTTTCAAATTTAACGGGTTTCTACGGTCCAAATCGGCTGAGTTGTTGATATGTTGTGCGAAAACACCTAATCTACAACCCTACCAAGTTTCAGATCCGAATTCCTAGTCGTTTGAGAGGAAAAAACATATTTCCGTTTGAAAAAATTTAATTTCGTTCGAAAGGTCCTTAATCTCGTGCGGAATTACTGTGTCTTTTGCTAATTCCGTGTGAAGTGCATAATCTCGTTTGGTAATCTCGTGTGTAATATCTAATTTCGCGTGAAACATTTCATCGAACCATGTGAAATTGATTAATGTGTGTCGGTTAAGTGGATATTAAGGTCCAATTAAAATCAATCGGTATTATAAAGTTGTCAGTCTTTGGTTTAATCAAGCTTTGAATTAGTTGGGTACTTCACGTGAACTCTGAATCCATTTATTGCATTTAAATCATCGGCCCAATGTATTAAAAACAAGCATCAATTCATGTGATACTAATTGAGTATGTCGGCCATTGTTTAAAAAGAATAAGAAAGGATTGAAGTGTGCATGTTAATACATCACGTAATCTGCTCGGCCCAATCAGTTTTGTTGAACAATTAAAGTTGTCGGATATTGTATTTTTAAAATCAGATTGCATGTGTTGTTGTCAGCCCAGTTAGTCTCGGTCCATTCAGAATTATAAGTCCATGTGATGTCATTTGTTTCATCAGCCCATGTGACTTGATCATTGTGAATTGAAGTTAATTGTGAATTGCATGTGAACAGTTCTTTGGTCCAATCAACGAGTGTTAAGGGTGGCCCAGTTCATTCTAAGCCCATATTTCGCGACCCATTTGTTCTGGTCTATTCATTCAGAGATTATACCGGAATACATTGAAAGTATCCGCAAATCTTTGACACGAGTCTTAGATTGATTTCATCAACACACACTTTTACGTATTCAGTTCGTTTAAACTGATTGTTTATTTGTTTGTCTTCAGGTGTTTTACGAGGTGTACCAGTTCGTTTGAAAGCTTGTTTGAAAAATTCTTCAATATCGAATCATGAGTGAAGAGTTTTACAACGCATTTGCTACATCCCCGACTACTCCGGCTTCCATTGCTCAAAACATGAATTTGGAAAATGAAACTGGAACTACACAAAAACCCCCGAAGCTAATGAGCATTGAGGAGTATTACGGATTGAAAGATAGGTTTGAAAATTGGGTTCAAGCAAACCATCTAAGATCATGGGAGTGTATTTTGAAGAAGTATGTTCTACCACGTACAGATCTGCAAGTTATAAAAGAAATCTCGGAATTCAATGACAAAGAACGCGACATGTATAGAGCTGAAAAAATGATGATCAGTCTGCTTCAGCAAGCCATTAAAGAAGACATCTTTGTTTTGCTTCAACATGATAAAACTTCAAAATCGATTTGGGATGCTCTTAAAATCAAATTTGAAGGAAGTGAAAATATGATTAAAAGCAAAAAGGCATTGATCAAAAAAGAATTTGATTTATTCACCAGTTTGCCCGGGGAAGACACAAAGAAGTTGATCGAAAGATAGTGCCACTTAGTGCGATCCATGTCGATGTTAAGCATAACCAAAGATCGAGAGGAATGGGTCGACAAACTAGCTGATGCTTTACCTCAAAAGGAGTGGGGTACTTACTTGATGATCTTAAAGAACACCGGAATATATGATGATTTGACAATTTCTCAATTTATTGAAAAGATTGAGGGTCAATCTCTTGAACAGCAAAAGATTGCGAGGATGAATAATCCAAGTAATCAACAAGATGTGAAAATGTATTACAAAGGCAGTGTTCAAGAGGTTGAAAGAAGTCCGAAAATACAAACTGCATTTAGTGCTGGAAATTCATCTGAAAATGTTGAACAAAGTTCTAATAGTAGCAGTGGTTTCTCTTCACACCCGAGTATTAATCCCAAGAGTTCATCATCAAGCTTCCATTCTCAAAGCACAAAAGGTGGTGGTTGTGTCATACAGTGCAACATTGCATTGAATCTTCCAGAGGGTCAAAGTTTCTCTGAAGAAGTTGCGAAAGATCACATGGCATTACTTGGTTCTGTGCTACTATCCTATGAAGGCTTGGTTGCAGGGAGGATCGGAAATCCTATGCTGACAAAGGAGGATTACGATCAGATAGACGCTGAAGAGATGGAGCTCATGGACATCAAATGGTGTCTAGCTAGTGTCCTAAGAAGAGCAGAAAAGTTCAAATTGATCACTGGAAGAAATGATTTTCTTGATGCACATGTTTCTACTTTAGGTTTTGATAAATCTAAAGTTACTTGTTTTCGATGCAGGGAGAAAGGTCATTTCAAGAGAGAATGCAAAAATAGAGAAGTAAGTAATGTAAAGAATCCGTTCGAAAAAGATGACTATTACCGAAAAGCCATATATCAACAAGTTGGTCAACAACAAAAACAAGAACCACAAGTAGCTCATGGTAGAAAAGTGATAGAGGATTCAAAGAGAGCAAGTTTAGTGAATCAAGAAGATTTTAACAGGAACAAATACATTTCATCCGATAGCAAAGCATGTTTAATCAATCAAGATGATGAAAGATTACCTGAAGGTTTTAGCTGGGATATGTTTGCTGATGAGAATGGGAATTTTAAAGCTTTCATTGCGAAGATAGTTCAAGAACCAGATATGTTTACCGAGTGGATGAAAGTTATTGGTGTTAGTGTGAATAATGAATAAGAAAAGTCTGTTTCATCTGATGAAAGCTCACAAAGTTCAGATGAAAGTTCAAAAAGAGAAACTGTTTTTGATCAAACACCATCTGATTCTAGTTCTTCAGATGATAGTTTCAATAAATCAATTGAGTTTGATCAATCACCAACTGATGATAGTGGTGATGATGAAGAAGAAAGACATATTAATGTTGCAAAAACTCATTTATCTCCTGAAAGTTTTCATTTTTATTTTTCAGATCGCTTAGAAAAGCTGAAAGAGAGACGAGCTGCAAAAGAACAAACCCAAATGAAGTCTGAAAGTGTTGCTCAAAATTATGAAGTTAAAAGTTTTGCTGAGGAGATCGTTGAGAATGAGCAGGTGGGTGAAGCAGAAAAGGTTACTGAAGCTGAGAAAGTTGTTGAAGTTGAAAAGATCATAGAAGTTGAAAAGATTGTGGAAGTCATTAAACCATGCCAAAAGTGTTTGGAGACTTGCAAAGAATGTGCAGTTAAAGATGAAAAGCTAGCTGAGTATGAGAAGATGAAGGAACAATTACTGTTCAATCTTAACTATGTGAAGGAATCTTACGATGTTTTGAACAAAACAGTAACGGGTCTTCAAAAGACTAACTCTGAAAGAGAAGACGCGCTGACCATGATGAATTATGTGATGATGACAAAACAGAAGGCGATAAATCATTACATTGAAGAATGTACAAAGTTGCAGCGGGAGATGGAAAATGAAAAGATTGAGAATGAGAGAATTAGACGTTTATTACAGAGTTATTCTAGTTCTGATTATCTCATTGATCGAATCTATCCTACTGTTGCAGGTTTTGAAGCATTTAAAGATGATGAGAAGTCAAAAAAGAAGGATACTGGTAAGAAACCGACTGTTAGCTATAACAAGTGTCTGCCTCCGATCTGGGAAGGTTATTCTCTCAGAAAACCAAATGAGGAGCAAGTTCAAAAGGTAGTCAATATAAAACTAAAGTCTGATATAACCGATGAATTACCAGAAAACATTGACGTGGTGTTTACATCGTCTGACACTGATCATGAGTCCGAGTTAATAAAAAAGGTGGTCGATCAGGTGTTGGATACAGATGAGGAGTCTGAGTCAAAGTCTGGGTCTGGAGGTTCAAGTTCGTCGGTCAACAGTCCAAAGTCGTCGGTTAAAAGGGCTTATAGTAAAGAGTTTTTGTTATCAAAATCTAATTTGAATGAGGAAACATTTGAAGTCGCATACACTTTGAATGATTCTGACAAATTATATTCTGATAAAGAATTTCCAATAAGAAGTGTTAGAATAGAAATGATTAAAAAGGTTTTCAAAATGACAGAAATTAATATTTTTGAAATAAAAGATTTAAATCTTATTGAAAAACCTAAAAAATACACTTCAAGAGTTCAACAACGATTAAACAAGAAAAAAGGTTACAATTCTGGTTCTGGTTTTCAAAAGAAACCAAACCATAATGGTAATTACAAAAAGAAAGGTTTAGGTTTTATTCCACCTGAAAATTATAAAAATGATAAAATTTCTAAAACAAACACAAAATTTGTTTCAGGAATAAGTGCTGAGGAAGAACAGAAGAAACCTTTCTGGAAACAATCAAACCAGGAGTTTCTTGCTGAGAAGAAAAGAATAGGAACTGGAGTTTTTCACAGAAAAGATACTCGAACCTGTTTTAAATGCAATGAAGCTGGTCACATTGCATGGAATTGTCCGATGAATACAAAGACAAAACAGGGAGTTTCTGAAAAACTTAAAGGAAAAGTTGTTGAGAAAAATGAACCACCAACAGAGAAATTCAAAATTTTTGAAAATTCAACTTATGAAGTTGGTGAGTGTTCAAAGAAAAATTTTTACAAAAAGAAAGCCAAAGACAACCAAATGTGGGTTGTTAAGAAATTTTCTGAGAAAGTCGGCGATGAATCTGATTCCACAAAATCAGTGGAGCCACAAGTTGAGATGAAAGAAGAAAAATCAGTGCCTTCAGTGAATGATGATAATTTTCCATCATTGAAGGATAAAAGGTTTAAGCAGAAAATTGGTAAGGTTGAGATCTCAAATCAATTCTATTCTATGAATGAAGAATTTGATGTTGAGAAAGCATTCAATGGAAATGTTAAGAAATTTTTTGGAAAAATGGTCGAGGGAAAGGCCAAAGGGGTTAAAGATTTTTATGCTACAAAGAAGGCAACTTATAACCCTACTGAACAAGAGTTAAAATCACCCAAGGTTGGTCAGACTTGGGTGGAAATTCTTTTTCCTTAAAAATCTGAATTGCCGGAGCTCCCAAGTTTGTAATCGTGGAGCAGGAATCGGCATCATTCTTGATAAAGTTTGTTTTAGTGAATGAATCTTAAAAACTGTGAAATTTTTACAGGTTGTGGAATTGCCGGAACTTCCAGGTTGGTAAGTGAGGAGTAGGTATCGGCATATTTCTTGGTATTTGAGTTTGTGAAAGTTCTTAAAAGTGGTAAATCAGGGACATTAAATTGTACTTGATTTTCTACAAGTGGTTAAAAAATGGGGTTCATTATATTGTAAAGAAGAAAGAAACAAAGTGATGATCTCTCACCCCTAACTTACAAGTAGTAATTCCAACAAAACTTATTTTCCGGAAAAATCATTTTTGGTTAAAACAAACTTAAGTGTTTTGAAATCATAATGAGAAAATAGTTTTGTGAAAGGGGGAGTTCTGATTGTTTATGCCAAGTGGATGGCGATTTGAAGCGATTCGATATCAGTTGTCACATTTAGTGTACAGTTTGTTTTCAAATTTCATGAGATGTGTTTGCATTTAAGGGGGAGTAGAAATTTCTGAAAATCCAAAAACATTAGAAAATTTGAAAAAGACAAAAACATGATAAAATTCCAAAATGAGTTTTGGTGTCAAAGAAGAGGAAATGATAGTACATCAGTAGACAGTCACAGTATGCTAAAGAAATGTAATGTTTAAATAGCGTTAAACAGTCTCACTGATGATATGCCGATAGGTTTTTACACATTTAGTAAGCATTTTGGGGATATAAATTTAAATTCAAACTTGCTTATTTCGTGGGGAACACTACTTGGATATATAGGTAACCCCTGAAATCTCGTTTGAAAGGTCCCACTTTCTGAGATACTAGGTCTTTATGCTCAGTGATATCTGGGGTATTATCCCGGGATTTCTGATTTTGCGGAAGCAATGGCCTAGTCCCCGGAGAATACTTTACTGCTTGCTTGAAATATAGCGCCGCCCTCAGCATAAATGATGAGACAATAAAATTGCTAATCAATGCTGTTGTAAAAAAGATCCTCTAAAGGGGACCCACCAAAAAGTCGAGCCGTCATCTCTCTGCTAAACGGAAGTTCTGACCTGAGCTCTCACGGTTTCGATCATAATTTATTCCCTTACAGATATCATCTGTGGTATACTCACCTGTAAGACTGAATATCGGGATCTGGATACGGGAGTATATTCAAGAGGTGGGACACATGAATGAGTTTATGTTTTTAATACACCTAACTCATATCCTGAATCAGTTGAAATTTGTGTGAAAATTTAAGTGGATCAGTATATCGGCAATCTAAGTGAATTGTTTAATTCTTAATGTGTAACTAAGCTCAACGGTACTTGTGACTTGTCAAGAACTGATATGATCCTCTTACACAAAACTCACAAAAATATTGTATGTAAATATTTCTTTAATGCATTTCATTTATGTTATATAAAAAATTCAAAAAGATTTTCGGTGTGTTTTAGCATTAATTTTGAAAAATCCAAAAAGATTTTCAACAACTGATATTGGAGAGCTGAATTTCAAAATTCCAAGTGCTAGACATGATGAACAAATGGTTTGGGAGAATGTGTTTTGAAAAGAAAAATGATTAATTTTTGCAAATGGTTCATCAGAATTTATCATTGATAAATCATTCTGGTTTAATTTGAGAGAGAGTCTGTATGGATAAATTTGTCAAATGTTAAATTTGAGAAATTTACTTCTGGGTTAAGAATGTGCAGGTGTAGCCAGGTTTCGATCTTGAACCTGAAGACAGAGTGCCAGGTTCCGATACCTGAGGACTATGTGATTTCAACAAGCCAGACTGCGATCCCAGCATAATGAAAGGGGGAGTCTAAAGACACATGTGGAAAGATCTAAGAGCTAGGTTGCGATTCTAGAAGAAAGAGAAGAAAGAGATAAAGGTTGAGGATGCTTACACGTTCAGACTGATAAAGACTGAAGATTGTAAAGACTCGTCAACATCTGAGGGGGAGTCTGTTGGTGCATTCATCTGTCGACTTCGTCTTATATCGAGTCTTGGTTGCGTTGCGGATCTGATCAAGCATGATGTCATCATATTCAATGATGACATCATAAAGATGACATCATCACTACAACATCACATGGCATACAAGAAATAGAAATGGAATATCGTATGAATATGTATTTTATAATTTCGCATGAAAAGTTCTTACATAATTCCGTACGAAATTACAATAGGTAATTTCGTATGAATTGTCACATATAGTTTCGTGCGGAATTATAGCTCTATAAATAGGTGTTTCATGTTTGTCATTTGTAACGGAATCAGAAGGTGATACCGAGGTGCTGCCGGTTTGTCTACTGATTGTAAACAGTGTAATATCAATATACAGGACGTTTAAAGAGTGAATCAAGCTGTTTTCAAGTCTATACGTCTGTTTCCGCCTTTCGTATAGATAAGAGCTCTTCCGAATGACTCATTTGGGTCATGATTCGATCCTACAATTAGTCAGGATATATGTCTAAAAAACTACCCATAACAATTGTCCCCAAAAAATATATGTTGGTATACCAATTCCAACGGGTATATTTTAAAGCTTATCTCATAAATTGAGGCAATTAATATGATTGGACTCTTGAAATGACAATGTGCAACTTCCCACGCGCTTTCTACTCGATGGCTATCCATTTTGCCCCTATATCTTCTCTCTTCCTTGTTGATAAGCGATCACCTTTCCCAGATTTCTCAGGTATTTTCCTCTTCTTATCTCTTAGAATTTCTTTGCTCAAATCCTCCAATGGCAACCAGAACACGCTCTCACTCCGGCGAGTCTACCTCATCATTCATCAATCAGAACCTGCTCAAACACCCCGAGAAAGAGGTGTGCTCCTTCGACAACGCTGATATTGTTGCGTTAAGAACCTCTGGTGCTTTTTCCGACACGGTGATTATCCGTCCATTCGACCGGAGTATTCATTCCAGTGTATCTTCTGAGGAGTGGATTTGTTTCTCATCTTACCCATTTTCTCTTGGCCTTCGATATCCCTTTCCAGAATTTATCATGGATTTTTTCCGAGTCACCAGCCTTTGTTTTGCTCAGACAATTCCTATGGTCTGGAGAGTACTTATCATGCTTAACCAGATCAAAACCCTTCTTGTCCCCGGATCTCTGTATCGAAGACCTTCCGATTGCTTACCGTCTTCGATCACACGGCAACAGTCGCTTTTTACTTTTCTCAACCTCTAGCAACCCCCTCATCCTCAAAGCTTCAAAAAATGAGGATAGGTGGCAACAAAAATTTTTCTTTGTTAGACGGGACTCCATTCCCGAGGGCAAAAGCCTTCTGGTGAAATGGTTGACCTCCGGTAGGGCTTAGGGTTTTTAGATATCCCCAAACATATCCTGGTGATGCATCCCGTACTAATATCCTGATGTCTTTCTTTCTTTTGCAGCAAACTTCAAAGAGTTGGCTCCTCCTACTGAAGAATCCCAAGAAAGAATCAACAGGATCTACCAGCTGCCTGACTGTGACAAATCTTTTACACAGCATCTTCCATGTTCAAGTCAATATTCTTCATCAGACATGTCTGGTAAGAAACACATAATCTTTGTATATTTGTAAATACAAAATAAGAATAGTGATTTAGATATTTCCCCTGTTTAGCAGCACCAGCCAAAGTTCCAGAAGTTTTCGATCTCGACGAATTGGATAGTTACCCCATTCTTGTCCAAGTGAAGAAAGAACCTAGCAAACCTGCCTCCACTTCTAAGCCAGCATCCAGCTCTAAACCGGCAGTTATTCCTTAGCCTTCTCCTGCTACCAAGCCACGCGCCTCAAGTTCCCGCAAGAGAAAGGAGACCGACTCTCCAGCCTCATCCGAGACCTTCCCCTTTGAAAACCATGGGTTTCTTGAATCCAGCAGTTTCATGACTGGCTTTCTTAACCAGGTAAAAATTCTCATCTGATATCCTGCACATATATGTTAACCATTATCCTAGACATCCTATATATGTTGATACCTGTATTTTTATCGCAGGGCCTGGAACGTCTCATGCACTTGTATGAAGAGGCTTCTGGGCTCAACAAGATGCTGGAGGCCAAGCTCAAGAAAGTTGAAGTCACCATCACTGACCAAGGGATGATCGCCGCTGCCAAGTCTCAGCATTATGAAGATAAATTCAAGGCGATGACCCAAGAGCACCAAGCTGCCATTCACAAAGCCAATGAGGATGCTCAAGCCAAGCTGGATGCTGCTCATCTTCAATACCAACAGGATATGAGTTCCTATCGGGATGGCCTCAAAGGATCCGTTGTTGTTTCCCTTCTCCAAGCCAAGTTAAGGATGGCCTATGAGGCCAAAGCATTGGACTTCGAATGCCCCTCCTGGAATGTCAAGGCCTGGGAAGCGAAATTAGCGGATCTCGGAGGCAATCCTGTGGAACATCCTGCAAAGCATGCTGGTGAGGAGCCTTCCAAGGCGACAGATGAGGTGGCTGATGCTGGTGGCGATGCTGAGAAGAATCCCGAGGGTGATGTTGGTGCAGGCGCTGGGGAAGATGTTGCTGGTCAAGAAGATGTTGTTCCTTAAGCAGCGAAGTGGGCGATGATGGATACACGTGCCAAGGCAGGAGCCCATTTTTTTTAGATTTGATCGTTGTGGTTTGTTGAACAATTTACTTTTCCTGTCTTTAAACAATTTATATTTCCTGCACTTAAAACAATATGATGGCCAAAGGTGGATGGGTCCTGGGTTTCAGGATGAAGCCCTTGGTCATCAATTAGTATAATCTATTTTGAACAATACAACGGTTGGAGGCGGATGGGTCTCAGTTTGAGATGAAACCTTCAACCGTTGTGTAAATATGGTAAGGAACTTATCGTGCTTTTGGTGGATGGGCCTCGGTTTGAGGTGAAACCAAAACCACAACTTTTGACATGTTAATAATATAACCTCCTTTTGACTTACTTATCGTTGCCTTTTAATTTTTTGTTAAGCATTGTTTAGTTTAAATTTCAAAAATTAGTGCAATAATTTCCAAAACCGTTTAAAAATATCTTGATCGGCATACTCGGCAATATTCTATTAAGACTTTCGTCCAATAGGGTTTGAAATTCACATATTTCAAACGAAGTTTTTAAAGAAATTAGGACAATTCATTTTCATTTTACAATGTTTGTTTTGACAACACATGTTTAACTAGAATGCAGTTTTAGCTTTCAACCCAAGTATTATATCCCGAATATTCCAACCTAATATCCTGAAACATATTCCAAAAATATATCCCAAGAATATATCCTAATCAGGATATTTAAGCCTTTTTTAAACATAGTTTCAAAAGTTCAAATGACTTATATACGGTTTACAAAGGAAAGCCCATACCAGGAATAGAGTGTAACCCTATTTTCGAGCTTCAATCCCTTTTGCAATTTTTTCCACTAAGATATCCCCAGTCCGAGACACTTAGTACACCAGGTCCAAACTTAATCCTTTGAGCTCTACACAACCGCCTCAAAAGGAATGTCCCCTGTGCATAAAGTCTTTGAACACTTAGAAATTTTTTGAACATTGGTTCCAACCGTCTGAACAGTTCTTGTGTTATAGGGGGTAAACCCAAAAATGTACTGGAGATAAATCCTTAGTATCCTGGGGATAAACCCATAAGTATCCTGGGGAAAATCCCAAATTTTCATGCACTACAGGCGGGAGTGTATAAACTCAAAGACTTAGAAAGGTGATAACCTTTAAACCTTAGAGAGTATGAAAATACCCTTCCGTGAGAGAGGGTGATCAATCCTCATATACCTTTAGGATCCAGGATATAGCCAACAATAACGAAATTGTCAGCCACTTTTACATGGACTAGTCCCGCTATCTTGAACTATCCCTGGATAACTTGCGCTCCAAGCGGGGTGTTTAAACCCAATTCGAAAGAAAGGTGAATACCTTTAAACAAGTGAAGGGACCAGGATCCCTTAAACGTGAGAAAGGGGGCCAATCCTCTAATCTTTAGAAGTATCCTGAATGTGTATCGTTGAGCTGTATCCCGAGGCATATACTGCAAAACAACTGTAAACTAAGGTGGGTGTTAGCCTGGCTAACACCCCTCCGATGCTTAAGTCAGTAATGGGTTCAAAAGAATAAACAATATCAAAACATATTAAAAGAGATAGAATCCATACCATCCTGAGTTAGAATTTAAATTCCAAACTTACTTGAAATAGAGCTTTAGATGTATAGCATTCCAGGATCTTGGTAGCATATCCCCCTCTATATTCTTGAGTCGGTATGCTCCTTTCCCTGATTCTGATTCAATCTCATAGGGTCCTTCCCACTTTGGAGCCAACTTTCCATCAGCAGGATTCGTAGTATTCTAAAAAGCTTTTCTTAACACCCAATCTCCAACTTGAAACCTCCTAGTTCTTATATTCTTGTTATATGCTCTGGATATCCTCTGTTGATATGTTGCCATCCTTAGCTTTGCCGCATCTCTTATTTCATCAATAGTATCTAATTCCTGGCAAAGGGCTTCAGGATTCTGCTCAGTATCCCTAAGGTTGGATCTCACTGTAGGTATCACCATTTCTGTCGGGATCACGGCTTCTGCTCCAAATACTAAGGAAAATGGGGTTTGACCAGTCGCACTTTTCACTGTCGTTCTATCAGCCCATAGGACAAAGGGTAATTCTTCTTCCCATCTTCCCTTCTTTGCTCCAAGCCTTTCTTCAAATTGTTGACAATTATCTTGTTTGAGGATTCTGCTTGTCCATTTGCTTGAGGATGTACCGGTGTGGATGTGATCATTTTAATTCCCCAACTTTTGCAAAAGTCAGTAGTCCTCTTACTTATAAACTGAGAACCATTGTCACAGATTTTCTCGGCTGGTACTCCAAACCTGGTCAGGATATTCTTTTTTATGAAGGATACTACTTCTTGGTCTCTAACTTGGATAAATGCTTCAGCTTCAACCCATTTAGAGAAATAATCAGTCATTGCTAGCATGAATACTTTCCCTCCTGGAGCCTTTGGCAATTTTCCTACTATATCCATTCCCCACTTCATGAATGGCCAATGGGAAACAATAGGATACAGTGGTTCAGCAGGCTGATGTAATATATTACTATGTCTTTGACATGCGTCACATCTTCGAGCATATTCTGCAGCATCTTTCCTCAATGTTGGCCAATAATATCCTGTTCTTAATACCTTTGAGAATAAGGACCTGCCCCCAGTATGATTACCACAATCCCCTTCGTGTATATCCTGAAGCACTTCTTTAGTTTCGGGATCCTCCAAGCACCTCAGATATGGTCCTGCAAGAGATTTCTTATACAAAACATTATTTATAATAGTGAATCGTGATACCTTCATTCTAAAGGCCTTAGGATTTTCATCCTTTGGGATGTGTCCTTCCTTGAGATATCTTATGATTGGAGCCGTCCAAGACTTAGGATCCTCCTCAGGATACTCATCATCAGGATCCTGAACACTTACTACTTCCTTATCCTGAGGATCCATCGCAGGATACAGGATATGTAATATTGGTATTCGGGTCCCTTCCGGTATCCTGACTGATGATCCTAGATTTGCCAAGGCATCAGCTTCAACATTATCCTCTCTTAGTACATGTTCAAGTTTAAAAATATTGAAATATCCTGCTAATTTTTTGAGAATTTCGAGATACTCGATTAACTTCTCACCTTTCACTGCATAGGTTCCATTAAAATGATTAGTGATTAACAAGGAATCAACAAATACTTGTAAACTCTTGATATTCATGCTCTTAGCCAATTCTAATCCTGCAATTAAAGCTTCATATTCTGCTTCATTATTAGTGGCAGGAAACTCACATCTAATAGCCTGGCGTAATATGTCCCCCTGTGGCGATTTTAGTAGTATACCCAAACCTACACCTCTTACATTAGATGCGCCATCAGTATATAATGTCCAGGATTCTAAGTTTTCTCCTAGGTGTTGTACTTCTAGGTCTACTTCACTTTGAATATCACTACTGAAATCAGCCACAAAGTCAGCTAAAGCTTGAGACTTTATGGCATTTCTAGGTTCATATACTAGATCATATGCACTTAATTTTACTGACCACTTAGTCATCCTACCTGACACCTCGGGTTTCCTAAGCACATTTTAACAGGATAGTTGGTTTTAACATGAATCCTATGTCTTTCAAAATAATGTCTAAGTTTTGTTGACGCCATAACTAGGGCTAATATCAATTTCTCTAAGTGTGAATACCTAGTTTCAGCATCCAATAAACTTTTACTAACATAATAAACAGGATACTGCTGACCTTCATGATCCTTTACAAGGACAACACTTACTGCATTTCCTGATACTGTAAGATACAGGGATAATGGTTCACCATCCTCAGGCTTCATCAATAAAGGTGCGGTTGAAAGATACTGCTTCAAATCCTGCAGGGCCGCTTCATGCTTCTCTCCCCATTCGAATTTCTTATTCTTCTTCAGGATATCTTAAAATTCCTTGCATTTTTCCGAGGATCTTGAGATAAATATGTTTAATTCTGCTACTCGCCCTGTTAATCGTTGAACATCTTTAATATTTGAAGGTGACTTGATATCCAGGATAGCTTTAATCTGCTCCGGGCATGCCTCTATCCCCCTTTTCGTCACCATGTATCCTAGAAACTTTCCTGCCCCCACTTCAAAATGGCATTTAGCAGGATTTAATTTCATGTTGTACTGGCCCAGGATATCAAATGCTCCTTTAATATCCTGGAGGTGATCCTCAGCCTTCTTGGATTTTACTACCATATCATTGATGTACACCTCCATGGTGTCCCCCAGTTTGTCTTTAAACATCATGTTTACCAATCTCTGGTATGTTGCACCTGCATTCTTCAAACCAAAAGTCATAGCAGTATAACAATAAATACATGTTGGTGTCATGAAAGCAGTATCCTCCTGATCCGAAGGTTCCATTTGGATCTGTTGGAATCCTGAGGAGGCATCCATGAAGGTTAGCATCTCATGACCAACAGTAGCATCCACCATTGAATCGATATGAGGCAGAAGAAACGGGTCTTTGGGACAAGCTTTGTTCAAGTCCGTGTAATCTACACAGACTCTCCATTTCCAGTTTGTCTTTTGCACCACAACCACGTTTGCCAGCCATTTAGGAAACTTCACTTCCCTAATCATCTTGCTCTTCAATAATCTTTTAACTTCCTCCTGAATGATAGTGTTCCGCTCTGGAGCAAATTTTCTTCGTTTTTGTTGTACAGACTTGAAAGACCTATCAATTCCGAGCTTGTGAGTTATAATATCCTTGGAAATTCCTGTCATATCCTCGTGTTTCCACGCGAATGTTGACATCCTGCATTTCAAAAAGTTAGTCAATTGGTCTTCAATATCCTGAGGGATATTGGTTCCTACGAGCACCGAGATATCCGGATTAACCTGATCCAGGATAATTTTCTTTACATCATGTTCTGAAGCCTCCATGATATCCTGGCCTCGCATCTTTAATTGCTATGCTGCACTAGGCTTTATTGTGGTTTTCATCGAAGAAGAATAACACTCCTTTGCTTCATGTTGATCACTTTCCACCTGACTACTCCCCAAGGGGTAGGGATCTTGATACATTGATGATAAGTTGACGGCACACCTTTCATATCATGGATCCAAGGCCTACCTAATATAATATTATAGCAGGATAAGGAGTCCATGACACAAAAGCGCTGCATTGAGTTAACCCCTTCAACATACACGGGCAACTTTATCTCTCCTACGGTATTCCTAGCTTCTCCACTGAAACCAACAAGCACAGTGGACTTCGAAGTAATATCCATTGGGGATACATTCATCCTCTTTAACGTTTCCAGCTGAATTATGTTGACGGAGCTGCCGTTATCCACTAATATCCTGCGCACAAAATGGTTAGCAACATATAACGTTGTTACTAAAGCATCATGATGAGGATCCTGGACAGTATCCCTGTCATCGTTATCGAACGTGATCACTTTGTCAGTAATGAGAGTTGACATCCTGGTTGGCTTATCCCCCTTCTCTACTTTGGCTTCCTTCGCGTGCCTTTTTGGCGCAGAATATGATGTGCCGCAGATGTCGGATCCTCCTAAAATAAAGTTAATTATTTTGGCATCTGCAGGAGGTGATGCCGCTCGTTTAGGATCCGGAGCTTTATTCTTCTTTCTTCCCAGGAGATCCTTCAGATATACCTTGCTCAAAAGATAGCTTATTTCTTTCCTTAGAGCAATACAATCCTCGGTAACATGTCCGAAATCCTCGTGGAAGGCACACCATTTGGACTTATCCTTCCAATCAGCTTTTTGTTGATTTTTCCGGGGCCATCTTACTTTATCTCCTAAACCATGCATAGCATACATCAATTCAGGTATGTTAACAGAAAAACAATATTCAGACAACTCAGGATACTCCTCAGGATCCTCGTCTTCAACAGCATTCATTTTTTGCCATCATTTCTGCCATACGGCTTAGAACGGTATGGTTTATACGAGGATTCTGATTTCCTGTTGGTTGACTCATAGGTTGTGGATGAATTCATCCTCTCTTGCATCTTTTTATCGTCCTCTAGCCGAATGTATCTTAAAGCCCTGTTACGAGCTTCGTCCAGATTCCTGCAGGGATTCATTACAAGATCCTGATAGAATTGAGAATCCTTTTACAACCCCATCTTGAAAGCCTGCACAGCTGTTGCAACATCAAGATGCGGGATATCTAAGGATTCCCGGCTAAATTTGTTCACATAATCCCTCAAGGATTCCTGGGGTCCTTGAGTTATCCTGTAAAGATCACTGGTTAGTTTCTCAAAACTCCAGCTGCAAGAAAATTGACTATTAAATAAATTAACTAAATGAGCAAATAAAGTAACTAAGTGAGGAGGAATGTTTAAGAGCCATTTTAAGGCCGATCCTGTTAAGGTAGAACCAAAACCCTTGCATAGGCATGCTTCTTTGAGATCCGGAGGGATAGGGTTGATTTCCATCCTTTCCCTATACTGGGCAATATGCTCTTCAGGATCCGTAGTTCCGTCATAGAGTTTCATGTTGGGGGTCTGAAATCTATTTGGGATTTCAGCATCACAGATGGGATACGCAAAGGTGATATCCTGTGGCTGTCTTGGGATACTTCTGGAATTGGTTGGACCACACCAGGTACACTTGATATCATGTCTTTCAGTTTTTGAAGCTCCCTGGAAAATGCTGATGTTATACTTGCATCCTGCAAAGATCAAACACCATTAGTAGCAAGAGTATTATTATTATTAGATACATTACCAGTCTGGGGATTCTGGCCATATCCTGAAGCATATCCTGAGCTCCTCACAGTCGACACTCTGACTGAAGAGGGTATCTCAGGGGTATGATTTTGGGAATGGCTAGGCACAATATTCCCCCGGTTATCCTTAGTATAAATTGCAGAGCTGAAGTTTAAAGCCCTGGGTTGCAAGGGAGTGACAGTATCCTCAGCGGGCCTGCTTGAGCTGGATTTCAAGAGTTGTATCTTTCTTATCAGCATCTGGTTGGTCTCCTGTTGTTGCCTCATCTGTTCCTGTACACTACCAAACAAAGTTAGAATTTCTTCATTAGAGGCCAAAACAGGACCAGATCCCTGGATATTGCAAGCAGGGATAACATCCCGGGCCACATGAATTTCAGTTCCTTGTGAAGAGGTTTGCGTTCTCGGAGGAGGTGGTGGAAGCACCGAACCAATTGTTGCAGAGGTTGTAGCGGACACGGTGGAAGAGCTCATGTTTGATCTCGAGGCCATTGAAAATAGTGTAGCAAAAAGTTTTGAAAATAGAAAACCAAGTAACAATTTTGCAAAAGCTTTTAGTAGAAATAGCACCACTTACCCCATGGTGGGCGCCAAATTGTTTTGGTAAAAAAATTACCAAAGCAATTAAGTGATCAAATTAGTTAAGTGAGGTAGTGTACTGATAATATGTGTTGAAAAATGTGCTGGCTTGTTAGTTTGCAAAAACAGTTTCAGGATATAGCTCAGGATATCGAGCTATATCTATGATCAAACAGTGAGCAAAAATGTAAAGGGTGACACGAGATGTACGAGGAAAGCCCTTGATCAATCTAGATCGCTGGCATAAAACCTCGGGAGCTGACAATCGCAGCTGCCTTGTTCTTCTTATTGCTTCAAATATCAGGATACAGTGCAGGACATGATGTGGATCAACTAGGTGTTACAATGTAATTTGAATACAAGTGTTAGTGCGTTGTGAGTGTTTGCGAGTAGAGAAGAAGATTGTGTGTGTTTCTATCTGATCCGATCAATCCATTTATAGTAAAATAAACTAACAAACTAGCCTACTTTTGCAGGATCCAACGAATATTCGTCAGGTGAACGTTGTAGTCAACGTCTTCCGGCTTCAACGTCTATAACCCAACTAATTTGCCCGAGTCTTGAGGAGAAGAAGTCCACTTGAATGTTGGAGACTTGCACCTTCTAATCTGCACGTGGTTAAATTAGTCACTACCAGGATATCTTATCAGGATGTTACCAATATCCTGATCCGATATCGTGATCACAAATAAACAATCAAAGCCAGAATATTAGTCAGGATATATGTCTAAAAAAACTACCCATAACAATGTTTACAAGTTGTAAACACCTAAATCTTTCAAGAATGAAACTTTTAAAGAAGTAAACGCATTTTAATGGGTAACTAAACCTACTAAACACACTACCAAGTTACTACAAGTTTTTATGAAAGTTCAAGTTCTTGTTGTTAGGAAAATTACATAATTTTGGCACTAGGTAAGTGTTGATGGAATTGTTGATTGAATTGTTGATTGTTGAGATGATTTTAAAAAGAAAATGATATGCTTTGATAGCATATCCACCTCCATTTTTAGGGGAAACTATGGCAAAATTTTCTAAAAATATCAACACTTAGAAAAATATTTTCAAACAAATATTTACAAATGTGTTTTGACCATGAGCTTTCAATATAAACTTTGCCATAATTTTTGTTGCCAAAATACAAATATTGGATGTTGGTTTTTATAAATAAAAATGACTAGATATATTAAAGACACGTGTGTGAATATTTGTATGCTTTATGTATTAGTTATATTATTTAGGATTTGAAACAATATAACTTAACAAAATACCAAGGAATTACAATCCAAGATATTACCAAAAATCATAAGGGATAAATACACAAGTTACACACATAATATTGGGAAACCGAACGAAAGAATGTAACTTACAAAATATTCCGGAAAATACATTTATAAGTATATTTTTGGAATATTTTGGACATAAGAAAGGAAAATATGATTCTTCCAATTATCACAAAGTTATACCATATCTTTGACAAGGAGAAAATATATTATTTTTGGGAAGTAAAAATATATTTTCTTGGAATTTTTAGAAAATATATGATTTTTGGGAAAAATATATATTTTCTTGGATAAACTTGAAATACATTATTATTGGGATGAAATAAGTTTAAATATTTTCTAAGTGAGACTTGAAAGTATATTGTTTTGGAATTACAAATATTTTTTCCCAAAGAAAAATTAGGAATAATTTTTCTAAGAAATACTACTTGAAATATGTATTTTAGAAATATATATGGGATACTTATTAAAGATGATGCACGCCGGAATACGACACCAATACATTGCAAGTTATACAAACACAAGAATACGAGTACACATGTATGAGATACCCCCATCCTTGGGAAGGAAATACGAGTACAAATACTTGAGAAGTATCATTTCAAAAATACTGTTTTAACAATTATTCCAAAAATTCAATAAATATAATTAAAGTTAAAATATTTATTATTTTAACAAATAATTATATAACTTGGAATAATGAAGACACTTGGAAACGTAACTCAAAGGCACTAATTATACTAAGTCAAGGCACGACCCGCTCGTCTAATAAGACCATAGTGCATTGTAGGTAGTCGTGTACACCAGAGGACACTTTGAGTTACAGGCGGATTCGAAGAATGCAAAACTGTGAGTTCATGCCCCCCTTTTCTTTAATTGTTTTGTTTATTAACTTCGGGGGTGAAGTACATGTTTCAAATGAATATAAAATGCTTACAGACAAATACAATTGATATGGTTAGCCTAGGAAAGTACCATAGATCATGTGAATGGGTAGGCGCATACTTAAGGCCATTAATCCTCGTAGTAGGACCGAGGGACAGGAGTGACAGATCTATTTGGGTGTAGCGAGCCCCATCCATGAGTCCGCCGAATGGGCCATGTGGTGACTATGTCTTAGAGCCGGAAGCCCGGTACAAAGTCTGCTAGGTTTGAGTCTTCCTGCACCAAGTCACATATATTAATGTATTAGCTACACATTAATCGATCTGCTTCCTTGTTGCTTTCATACCAGGATTTCATGTACATACAAACATACTTACAAATGCTTCAACGGTTTATTCACAAACACACACATGAACTCGCTCAATTTTTTTGATGTTTTCAAACTACATGTATTTCAGGAAATTAAGTATGGATCTGGCGGGCGTTGGAGTTTCAAGGCATATTGAGAATAAAAGTTGCCATCCATGCCATAGAGTTTGGTTAGTGTGTCTTATCCTGGACGAGACACATCTTTTAAAACCTGGTTTTAACTAAAGTCTTTTGATGAGTCCTTATGGAACTCAAAACAATTCATATGGTTTGTAACTCGGATTTTAAGTCTATGTTTCAAGACGATGACGATGTAATGTTTTAAACTTGTTTAATGGATGCCGAATCTATGATTATATCATATAGTTGTTGTTATGATTGAATGCAATGGTATTAAGAAAGTCACACCATGATCACGCTTCCGCAAACGTCAGGGTGTGACACATTGTTTCTCTAAGTAAATAAATACGAATGTGCAAATAATAGTGAACCGACCCTTATATAGAGACACTATGCATTTTGTACGAATGGGCTCATGGGCCTGTGACCAATTCATACGACTGGGCCCAATGCACTCTCGTCCGAGAGTTCACTTTCGTGCGAATGTGACTTTCATTTTTTCAACATTTTTCAATTTTTCAAACTTTTTCAATTTTATCAGATTTAAATATCCACTCGAATAACCAACTCCAAATTAATGACCCTGGTTACTCAATTTGTCGACCAAGTCCAAGTTAATGACCTTGGTTGAACCGATTTATGAACCATCTGACATTTTCAATCAAGTTTTTTTCAAAAATTTTCAAGTTTCAAATTAATGAACTTGTTAAACTTTTCAGCTTTTCTTCATTACAAGATTAGCTCCCACCCAGATAGCTCAGGTTTTGTTTTGCATTCAGATTTCGAAGATCCGCTTTCTGTCATAGTTTGTCGAAAATAAAGAAGAAATAAAATCTTTTGAATTTTACAAACTTTATGCTAAAACACACCTAAAATCTTTTTGTGGTTTTATCTGTAATGAAAGAACAACAACATATTTACAGACATATTTTTGGTTGAGTTGTATTTGAGGATCGTATCAGTTTTTAACAAATCACATGCACCGTTGATCTTCATAAACTTTAACTTTTAAACAATTCACTTAGATTGTCAGTATACTGATCCACTTAAATCTTCACACAAACTTCAATTGATTCAAGATACGAGATTGGTATTTTACGAACTAACTTAGTCGAGTGTCCCACCTCAGAATATACTCCCGTATCAAGACTCCCTTGATTTAGTCTTACAGGTGAATATACCCAAATGATATATGTCTCTGGGTTAGTGCGAGGCCTTGAGATCTTAGGTTAGAACTACCGTTCAGACAAAGAGATGAAGGCTCGACTTAGGTATGTTCCACTTAGGAATCTTTTAAACATCTGCACTTCATATATATCTTTCGATATTCTTAATTTTTATGCAGTGTGGGGGTTTAAGCGCAAAAGTATTATACAAGGTCTAGGCCATTGCTGATGCAAAATCAGAAGACCAAGTATAATACCCCAGATATCAATAAGTATAAAGACATAATATCTCAGAATCAGGCAACCTCTCAAATGAAATTTCGGAGTACTAAGTCAATATATCCGAGAGATGTTCCCCACGAACTAAGAAAATTATTGATTTAGGTTTATATCTCGAAATCAATCTACTAAAAGTGTAAAAACCTACTGGCATATCATCAATGAGGCCGTTTATCACTTTTTATCTTTCCATTTCTTTAGCATGATGTGACTGTCTACTAATTTACTATCATTTCCTCTTTTTACACTAACTCTTTTGCTTTTTTTCTATATTTTTTTACATTTTGAATTTTTAAATGTTTTTGTATTTTGTACTAGATTTTATCCCCCTATAATTAAAAACATTTTAAAAGAAGAAAATGACAAACCAATGCAGATTACGTCTCAATTTCCTCTGCCTTGGAATCACCTTCGACAATTTCACCCCCTGATGACAAAAGCCTCGTACTGTTAAGTTTAAAAAGATATTGAAATTTTGATCTATCAAATGGTTTTGTGTAAAAGTCAGCTTTTTGTTCATCGTTGTGGATTTTTTTTCAATTCGTATCAACTTCTTTTCATAGTAATCACGAATGAAGTGATGTTGAATTTCAATGTTTTTTTGTCTTAGAGTGATGAACAGGGTTTTTAGTTATGTTAATTGCAGCCTCATTGTCTACAAAAATAGGCGTGTTAAGAAATTGAAGACCATAGTCTCTCATCTGCTGTTAGATCCACAATATTTGTGAACAATAGCTGCTAGCCGAGACGTACTCAGCTTCGCAAGTAGAGAGAGCGACTGTAGTCTGTTTCTTACACTGCCAAGTTACCAGTCTAGTTCCGAAGAACTGGCAGCCGGCGGTAGTAGATTCACGTTCAGATTGCAACAGCCATAATCAGAATTTGAGTATCCCACCAGGTTGAATCCGTCGTTCTATGGATACGACAAGCCAAGACTTGGAGTTCCTTTAAGATATCGCAGGATTCTATTGACGGTCACCATGTGAGATTCTCTCGGACTAGATTGGTAGCGAGCTGCGAGGCATGTGGGATACATAATGTCTGGTTAAGACGCTGTCAGGTACATGGGGGACCCTATCATCGACCAGTACAAAGTCTCATCGACTTTATCCCTCGTGGGATCCAAATGAATGCCATGATTGAGCGCCAATGGTGTGGACATAGATGAAGTTCCCGTCATGCTGAATTTCTCCAACACGTCATGAACATACTTTGTTTGGTGAATGAAGATTCCTCCAGGCAACTGATCAACTTGTAAGCCTAAGAAAAACTTCATTTCGCCCATTGAGCTCATCTCGAACTTGAGTTTCATCACCCGTTCGAAATCTTTGCAAAGTGTGTCATTTGTCAAACCAAAGATTATATCATCCACGTAAATTTGGACTATCAGCAAGTGTCCATCAGCTTCTTTGGTGAAGAGAGTTGCATCTACCTTACCACGAGTAAAACCATTTGTCAACAGGTGTATAAGGCTTTATCTAGCAAGTAGATCTTGTCTTTGTGAACAGGATCGGTAAAGCCCGGTGGCTGATCAACATACACCTCTTCTTTGACTTTTTCGTATAGAAATGCTGACTTGACAAAAATTATAACCCACGCTCGACCACGTCAGTAAACAAAGTTGGTATACTACCATTTTTGAGGTCCAAGTGAGGGTTCTTGTTAAACTTTATAAACATGTTCATCTTTACTTTGTTTTGTAACATTTTCGCACCAAACCAAGTCACCAACAAACTTCCATGTTGAAGGGTTTGTGTTAAGGTTTTGTTCCAAAAACTTTAAGGTTCATATGCCTTCTTTTAAGTTCTTGCAAGTCTCTACATAATCTTCAAGTCACCAAGTGAGCAACACTACACCAAGTCTCCAACTATACAATGTTGGAAGCACTTGTCTAGTTATCCTCACTTGGAAACTTAGTGAATTAGATAGTTTATTTTTATTTTCTCCATACTTGTATTCATGACCATCCGAATCATCCATGTGATGATTTGTGCATTGGTGAACTCTTGAGGTTAGTGGATTACCCTACCTCTAATACATGACAAATACATGACTATAATATACATATATAATACTTCCAAAAACCAAACCATAATATCAACCGAAACCATGGTTGAATGTTATTTGTTAAGGTGGAAATTATCTTAGTTCTAGACTCCTTATTATGGACTTCTAATGGGTGTAATGCTCATGACAAAAACAAACAAAAAATAGTGTCCACATAAGTATCTAGTTAAGATATGTTTTACTTATTTTCATACATATAAGTTTCCTATTTATATTCCAATCTTAAAATCCTCATATTCATACACCTTTGTTTACCATATTAGGGTAAACTATGGTGACTCCATCCTTCATTACCGATGACTCGCTTTTGTGGAAATCTTCACAACCGTGAGTATACTTGACCCATTTTACGCTTTGAATCACTTTATGTTGTAACATATATTAGTATTAAATTCACAATCACACATACAAACACTCAATCCTTAAACATGCTACTTGTTATGCTACTTGTTTATACACACTTGGACCCTATTATGCATGTTATCTATCAGTAACTTTGTGTCACACCCTGGCTTTGCGGAAGCGTGGTTAATTTTGGTGTGACTTCTTAATACCATAGCTTAACCATAACAAAGCTATATGAAATAAAATCATGCAAGATCATCCATTTGATTAAGTTTTAAACCAGAGTAACATAACATTGTCTTAGGGACTTACAACCTCATAACGTAAAACATTGTCTTGATAAACATAAACATCAACATGAAATAAACGCAGTTTAAGATTTGTGACTTGTCCAGGAAAGAGTCACATTTCCTAAACTGGGATGACCTTGGAACCCTTATGCAGCGGGAAAACATAACATACCGCGCCAGATCTTTAATTTCCTGAAATACATGTAAGTTGAAAAATCAACAATAATGTTGAGCGAGTTCATGTGTAAGTGAGTAAGTAAACCTTTGTGAGTATAAAAATAGTCTTGGTATGTAGCAAATAAGGGAATTGAGATCACCAATGGTTTGCAAGGCCACTGATATATGTGAAGTGCAAATAGGGAGACTCAAACCTAGCAGATTTCGCCACGGCATTAGTATGTGGACAAAGTCACCCCAAGGTCCGTTTCTAGTTTGGCCTGGGGCTGGGCTCGCTACACCCAGATAGATCTACCGCTCCTGTCCCTCGGTCCCGACATGAGGACTAATGGCCTCATATTGCTCCTACCCACTAACATGATCTGAGTAGTAAACCTCCTTACGCTAACCATACCATGTATAAAGTACTCGTAATCATAGTAACATGTATTTCACCCCCGCAGTTAAGAAAACTGAAAACAGTTAGAGAAAAGGGGGACATGAACTCACAGTGAAGCGTCTCTACCAAGTATCTCCTGCTCACGCAGCTGTGCGACGACCTACAGGTGCTAATTTCTATTAGATGGACGGCCGTGCCTTAGCTTTATAGTTTAACTCTTTGGGAAATAGTTAGACAACTATTTCGTGTTTACATTCTGTATATACTTGGTAGTTAATCTCCTTCCCAAGGATGGGGGATTCAATACATGTGCGTTCAAATTATATCATGAAGTCTCACTTAATATATATGCATATATTTCCAATTTCACATAATTTTTCTCCAATAATACGTTGTTAAAATACGCGTTCATAAATATTTCCGTAAGTGCGTAAGTTACGTTTAACAATCGAGTGGTAATATAATCACCGGTGTAACTTATATATTTATGGTGAAAGCATTCGTATTATTTTGGAATCGTTAACGTTCGTAAATATTATTTTTACTCTAAAAATAATATCTACGTATTTTCACAAAATAATTATAAACAGTGTGTGAAAAATATATATTTATCACGTTAAATTTTGTGAAAATCCCACCTCCGAATATTTAGTAAATAAAGTCATGGCGAAATTTATATTTTGAAAACATGTCCAAAAATAATTCTAACACTTGTAGTGTAAATAGTTCTAAGTGTTAGGTTGTTAGAAAAATTTCGCCAGAGTTTCCGCTGTAACTGGAGGTGGCCACGCTTTCAAGCGTATCATTTTCTTTAACAAATCAACTCAACAATTTTCTTTATTTGATCAGAACAACTTTTCTCACAACAACTAATCAACATATGTGTAAATTGCCAAAAATTACATGAACTTGCAGTTTTCCCAAAGCTGTGGTGTAAATCCCCTTAAATTTAGTAGATCTTCATATAAGGTAATTTGATCTTGTAAAAACCTCGTTTTTAGAGAAAATCCATCTTTACAACTTCTAGTCATCTTTTACAAAAACTGTTATTTTGTCGGATCTTTTCATTTCACAAGTGTTTACACACTTGTGGTTTATAAAAATCATGCTTGTTAGTGTAAGATCTATCTTTTAAAATACATGATTTCTTTGATACGTGGTTCTTTGAAAATACCACTTGCAGATACGTAGATCTGCTAGTTTTTAAACACAATTTCATAAGTAAAACTCTTTTACACAAGTTCATGTTTCATGTGTGGTAGAGTTTCACCTTTTAACCCTTGTATCATTCAAAACAAGCTTATGTTAAGATCCATGATCTTACCAAACCGGGTTAAACGATGATCCGAGCTACCACATCATAGATCGGGCCTAAATAACCATGCATTTCGAATACTACATCATTTACACAACTTATGTGCTATTAACCACCATTTTTAGTGTTTTAAGTAGACTTTAAAGCATCAACTTGTAGGATTTCGAGTTTTAACCGATAAAAATCCTTTTAACCACTTTAGATTAGTTCGAATACGAGTTTTAAGCATTATACCTCTAGCTCGAGGCTAGGGAAGAATCTATGCGCAAATGAGGTGGATAAAAGCAAGATAAAGAGGTCCTTCGCGTTCCGCTTGCTCCAAGACTCCTTGTATACGACCCTTGATGCTTGTATGATGATGGAATGTGAAGATCAAAATCGAAGGATGGATGGTTGTGGATGTGTGTGTTCGGCCGTGAGCCAAAGAGAGGGAAAAGAGAGAGAGTTTGGTGAGTTTGTGTGTGAATGATCTCATGTGTTTAAGTTAGATCTTATAGACAAGTTTAGTGTGTATTAACCAATGGAAAATATGTCTAGATGATACTAAACATTAGGATTATTTTAATCATTAAGTACACAAGGAGTGTCCCCCTTCATGGGGACGGTTGTAATGGGGGGGGGGTTCCTTGGTTCGAAATCAACTAGTTAGTTAGGTATTAGTTAGGTTAAACCAAGTTAGTTAAGTAGTTAACTTGGTTAGTCGTGTGCCATGCGTTACAATGGGTGTTAGGGTATTCAGGGACCCTAACTGGCTCAGAAAAAGATAAATAATGAAAATAACAACATTTTCATGTTCCGAGTATAGTCCGGTTGTTCGGTTGGATAGTAATCCGTTAAAGCGTTAACAAAGCTTTAAAGTGTCGTTATTACTCTCTTTAGTGACACAGCTTATTCCTGACACTTTGGAAAGTGCCTAGTGTTATTTTTCTCATGTTTTGGCACTTTATTAGTTAGCTAAAAGCTGAATTATTTTGTAAAGTGCTGAGTTTTGTACTTAGAGTACGTTTTTGGCATATCCAGTCATAGTGACTTATTCCTAGAGACGCAGTTTCACAACCCTTGTATCCCTACACTCACCACTAGTGTAGCAAAATATCTCAGGCTCTTACAGGCCTTGGAGGCAATGTTTGCCTGATGCTGGCTTTATCAGCATGTTTAATAGGTTATCCGTGTATTGTGCTACTGTGCTTTTTGTGCATCATGTTTGTCACTAAGGTTCAGCATGTAAATAATGTAGTGACAGCAAGCAAGTATGATGCAAGTAAGTACATGTATCAGTATTCAAGTAGTAGTTTATTCATAAGTTCAAGTAAGCACAGTAATTCAGCAGTAATTAATTACTAATTAAGTCGTACGGATACCTGGTTTAGTGCGGGTTGTCACATTCTCCCCCCGTTAAATAAATTTCGTCCCGAAATTTTAAGTTCTGCTTGTAGATGCAGGGTTCTTAGAAAAAAGGTGGGGGTATTTCTCTTTCATCCGGTCCTCACGTTCCCAGGTGTATTCAGGACCATGTCTGGCATTCCAACGAACTTTGACGAGCTTGACACTGCTCCGGCAGGTCTTGTTAACTTTCCAATCCGTGACCTCAACAGGTTCTTCAACGAAGTGGAGCGTGTCGTCAACATGAATCTCGTCGGCGGGAATGGCAACGGTGACTTGAGTTGGACTTTTCTTTAGATTGGATACATGAAAGGTGTCGTGAACACCATTCAGTTCAGCAGGTAGCTCCAACTTGTATGCTACTAGTCCTATTCTTTCCAGAATTCTGAAAGGACCAATGTAGCGCGGATTTAACTTCCCACGCTTCCCGAAGCATGCCACACCCTTCCAGGGTGAGACTTTCAATAAAGCCAATTCTCCAACTTGGAAATCCACATGTTTTCGGTTTGGATCCGCATAGGCCTTCTATCTGTGGCGAGCTGCTTCGATGCGTTTAAGGATCTGCGCGATCTTGTCTGTCGTCTCTTGGACGATTTCGGGACCAGCAAGCTGCCTATCACCTGCGTCAGCCCAACATAAGGGTGATCGGCACTTGCGTCCGTAAAGGGCTTCAAATGGCGCGACACCAATACTGGTGTGGTAGCTGTTGTTGTATGAAAATTCGACCAAAGGTAAATGTTTATCCCAGCTACCGCCCAAATCCATAACACACGCTCTCAGCATGTCTTCCAAAGTCTGTATCGTTCGCTCGCTCTGGCCGTCAGTTTGCGGATGAAACGCAGTGCTCAGATTCAATTGTGAGCCAAAGGCTTCTTGGAAGGATTGCCATATCCTTGACAAAAATCTTCCGTCTCTATCAGAAATGATCGAGAGAGGCACTCCATGACGTGCAACGTTCTCTCTCATGTAAATTTCAGCCAATTTGCTCGTATTATCCTTCTCTCTGATAGGTAAGAAGTGTGCTGACTTTGTTAATCGATCCACTATCACCCAGATAGTGTCATGGCCTCTTGGCGTTCTTGGCAATTTTGTAACAAAATCCATTGAGATTTGTTCCCATTTCCACTTGGGAATCTCAAGTTGTTGCAGAAGTCCTGAAGGCTTCTGGTATTCCGCTTTAACCTTAGCGCACGTTAAACATTTGCTTACGTAAACAGCAACATCGCCTTTCATCCTAGGCCACCAATAATAATCTTTGAGATCCTGGTACATTTTATCCGCTCCTGGATGGATAGAGTACCGCGACTTGTGAGCTTCATCGAAAATAACTTTCCTTAAATCACCAAACAGAGGAACCCAAATCCTTTTCTCAAAACATAATGTTCCTTCTTCGTTTGGTAACAGAAGCTTCTCCATCCCACGGAGATATTCTTCTTCAAGGTTTCCTTCCTTGAGAGCTTCTTTCTGCGCGGTACGAATGCGCAAGGAAAGATCGGTTCGTATAATCATTTTTAAAGCTCTAACCCTTATGGGCTTGATCCTCTCCTTTCGACTTAGGGCATCGGCGACCACGTTCGCCTTCCCTGGATGATACTTTATCTCGCAGTCGTAGTCGTTCAACAATTCAACCCATCGTCTTTGCCTCATATTCAACTCCTTCTGGTTGAATATATGCTGTAGGCTCTTGTGATCTGTAAAGATTGTACACTTCGTACCATAAAGGTAGTGTCTCCAGATCTTTAGTGCAAATACCACTGCGCCGAGCTCCAAATCATGTGTGGTATAGTTCTTTTCGTGCACTTTCAGTTGACGCGATGCGTAAGCAATAACCTTTTGGCGTTGCATCAACACACAACCTAATCCTTGACGCGATGCGTTGCAGTATACCACAAAATCATCAGTACCTTCTGGTAGTGCTAAGATTGGCGCATTGCAGAGCTTATCCTTCATTATCTGGAATGCTTCCTCCTGTTTGATTCCCCAATCAAACTTCTTATCTTTCTGGGTGAGGAGCGTCAATGGTTGAGCAATTTTTGAGAAATCCTCAATGAACCTTCGATAGTAGCCAGCCAAACCCAAGAATTGTCGAATCTCGGTTGGTGTCTTTGGCGTTTCCCAATCCTTGATCGCTTCGATCTTGGTTGGATCCACGTGGATTCCATCTCCATTTACCACGTGCCCAAGGAATTGGACTTCACGTAGCCAAAATTCGCACTTGGAGAATTTGGCATACAGCTGTTCCTTCTTTAGCAGCTCCAAAATAGCTCTTAGATGCTGCTCGTGTTCGGCCTTCGTCTTTGAATAGATTAAAATGTCATCGATGAACACAATCACGAACTTGTCCAAGTACGGCTTGCAAACTCTATTCATCAAATCCATAAAGACTGCAGGTGCGTTTGTCAAGCCAAACGGCATAACAAGGAACTCGTAGTGTCCATAACGAGTTCTGAAGGCTGTCTTCGGGATGCTCTCTTCTTGTATCCTTAACTGATGATATCCAGATCGAAGATCGATCTTTGAATAAAAGCTTGAACCTTGCAGTTGGTCAAACAGATCATCAATTCTTGGCAGAGGATACCTATTCTTGATCGTCAGCTTGTTCAATTCCCGGTAGTCAATACACATACGGAAACTACCGTCCTTCTTCTTGAAAAACAGGACCGGAGCTCCCCAAGGCGAGAAGCTTGGTCGGATAAAACCCTTGTCTAACAACTCTTGAAGCTGTGTCGACAGTTCCTGCATCTCAGACGGAGCAAGTCTATACGGTGCCTTAGCCACAGGCGTGGCGCCTGGAACTAAGTCGATGTGGAACTCTACTTGCCTCTGAGGTGGCAGTCCAGGTAAGTCTTCTGGGAAGACTTCTGGATATTCCCTCACGACAGGGATGTCTTCGATTCTTGGCTCAGCAGCCTTCTTATCCACAATGTGTGCCAGGAAGGCAACACATCCCTTCTGTAAACACTTTCGCGCTTTCAGGCAGCTGATGATTCTTAACGGCGTATCACGCTTCTCTCCGTGAACCACATTTGTCTCGCCATCTTCGGTTGGGATACGAACAATCTTTTCATGACAAACTATCTCTGCCTTGTTGCCTGATAACCAATCCATTCCTACCACCACGTCGAAGCTTCCCAACTGGACTGGTAGTAGATCTAAAGCAAACTCACGCTCTCCTAATTCGATCACACAACCTCTGATAACTTCGTTGGCTTCTACTAACTTCCCATTAGCCAATTCGATTGAGTAGGGGATATCTAACTTATTAGCGGCTAAACCGAGCATATTCTTAAATTCTAACGACACGAAGCTATAATCGGCACCAGTATCAAATAAAACGGATGCATAGCGTTGATTTACAGGGAACGTACCAGTAACAACATTGGGGTCCTGGCGCGCTTCCCTAGCTTCGATTTGGAACACTCTTCCACGGGCTTGGTTTAACTCTGGGCAGTTCTTCTTAAAATGCCCGATATCACCGCAGTTATAGCATCCAAGTCTTTGCCCGTTTCCACCTCCATTTCCAGCTTGGTTGTTGTTTTGGTTTGCATTGCCAGCTTGGTTCGCAAAGTTGCCTCGATTCCCGTTTCCTCCATAGTTTCCTTGTGAGCGATTACCACCACGATTATTATTCCTATTCCCAAATCCTCCCTGGCCTCCCCGGCCAGCACTAGCCCAACAAGAATCCTTCAAGTGGCCCGGCTTTCCACATGCTTCGCATACTTTCACACTACAATGGCAAGTATGATGGCGTTGACAGGTATTACACTTGGGCTGGGTGCCCTGATATCCTTTTCCTTTCTTTCCACTGCCAGCTGGTACTCCTTTCTTAACCGCCACACTGGCGCCCTGCTTGAAGTTTGAGAACTTCCGTTTGTTACCTCCTGATGACTCGACGTGAGTCTCTTTCTTCTTCGGCTCTGCTTCATCAAACTTGTTCAGGCGAATGGCCTCCTCTGTGAGAGCCACACTCAAATCAATCGCCTCAGTAATGGTCGCAGGCTTGGATGAGGTTACCATGCTTATGATTTGAGGAGCTAGTCCCCAAATGAAGCGTTCAATTCTCTTGAACTCAGGAGTGACCATGTAGGGTACCACATGCGATAAGTCATGGAACCTTTGAACGTATTCTGCGATCTTTGGACCGTCCATTTTCAAATGCCAAAACTTGGTCTCCAATCTCTGGATTTCTGCGCGGGAACAGTACTTTTTGCGCATAAGTTCCTTCAGTTCGGTCCAGGTCAGCGCGTAGGCAGCAGCTTCGCCTAGTGTCTGTACTTGTAGATTCCACCAGGATAGGGCTCCATCTAGAAACAGCCCTGAGATATAGGTGACTTGCTGATCCAGCGCGCACTTGCTCATGCGAAGAACAGATTCAGTTTTCTCAGCCCAACGAACAAAGGCGACAGCACCTCCTGTGCCATCAAAGTTTACGGGCTTGCAGTCTAAGAACTGCTTGTAGGTGCATCCTACACATACGTTATAACATACGTTTGGCATTAGCATCATTGCTAAAGATATCCAATTAGGTCATGGTATGTCTGAATGACTTAGTATTACCATGAGGTGGATTATTGTTGTTGCCAGTGTTGCCAGAGTTGCTTCCACTAGTCCCTCCTTGAGAGGCGGCGTATTGTGCAATGGCAGCAGCGATAATTTGCTGGAGTTCTGCCTCATTAGTAGGCATGTGTGTCTCACGTCTCAGCGGCATCTTCTAAAAGATGGTTTACGTTGGTCAGGCCATAGTAAAACGTACGTATATAGTAATAGTAATAGCACATAACATCTCATGTTATCAATACATCACAAATACCAATCCCATGTCATAAAAATATAAATAAGCAATCAAGTGAATCAAATATGGTGAGAATACTGCGATTGCCATATATCGGGACCACATAGTAAGTGTATCAGTACATCCCTGTGTCATACAATCATCAATCAACTAGGGGCTACATCACCCCTGTCCAAAAACTATATCGTGTCAGTGTCAAATACGTCAAATACATGTCAACAAAAGTCAGGATCATAAAGTAGTCTCCAAAAATGCTGTGCAGTCCAACAATCGCCGTCTTCTCACCCTCGTCTACCCAAACAGCACTGATGAGCTCTATACAGATGGTGGTGGAGGAGGGGGAAAGTGGGTGTAAAGCAAACGACGTAACTGGAGCCAGTCCTCCTCCATGGCTCGCTGGGTACGAATGATAGAAGCAACCTGCTGCTCTAGTGTAAAGAGACGGGCAGCATAATCTGGAGGTAAGGGTCGAAATGGCTGCAGAGGAGAGTGTGTCTGACCATGGCACTGGCATGGTGGCAGCTGAGCTCTCTCAAGCTCCTGGATGCGCTGCGTGTGCGACTCGTGCTGGGCGACAAAAGACATCAAAATGTCCTCGATAGTATACCCCATGTGGAAAGAATGGTAGGGGTCAGTAGGTGGCATAGCAGAGTCTGGTGCCCAAAGGAACGGCTCACTGGTGGGGTCAAAAGGTGCCACATGAAATGGAGCAACAGAGGGTGGAACAGATGACATCTGGGGCATGAAGGGGATAGACATCGGTACATGCCCAAAAGGATGGGCTGAAGAACCCTCTCCAGTCCTCGCTGGAGGTACAAACTGGGGAACCTGAAAAGAAAAATCAGCATGTCGTGTATCAGGGGTCTGAGGGGGAAAAGGTGGAACATCCTTATCAGCAGGTATCCAACCGTGTTGTGCATGCTCATCTGGTGGATACATGCGTGCTGCGAACAGTGCATGCTCGGGCTCTAGTGGAATGGGATCAGGTGGGGGAGCAACAAAAGGATGAACAGGTGCAATGTGCTCAACAGGATGGTCAACAGGTATATCAACAACAGGTAGGGGAACAACAGGATCAACAACAACATGATCACCCTCTAACAAAGGAACATCCACGGGGAGATCATCAACAGGTGGGTCTGCTATAACCGGCTCAATAGGGATGTCAGCATGTACGGGGTCATGCTCAAGTATAGGGTCTAGAGCGGCTGCCTGCTCAGGAGCGACGACAGGCTCGGGATCATCAAAAGCCATCTCGAAGTCAAACTCGGGGTCGATAGGATCTACTGGGTCAGCTGGATCCTCCATGGGCCGATCCATAGGTATAAACTCGATATCACGATCCGGGTCGTATCCCGGGGGAAAGATAGGATCAGAATCCTCTATGTCATCATGGTCAAACGCAAAACTGGGAATGGGTGCAACAGAGGATGCCTGGTCAGGATCAGAATCATGCACAAAGTGCTGTGCGCTCAATGTGTGAGAAGGTGCGGATGCCACAGACTCGAAAGAGTCTGGGACAGGAGAATGTGCAGGCGAATCCTCAGCGGGAACGCCAGCGATCATCAGAAGATCGTCCGCAGGAAGAAGGGCCTCGCCCTGGATCTCATCCTCAAACAGGTCAATATCACCCTCAGCCTCGGCGTCAAGAAGAAAATCATATGCTGGATAAACGGCTAAGGGTATAGGGGCCGGAATCTCTACTAGAGGTAGGTACTCAGCGGGAGGGTCATCTGCAGGCTCATCAGCACCATCGGGTAGTGCGAAAGGGTGGAAATCATCCTCGTCAGTACTGGTATAGTCAGATGTGTACACCTCATGCTCGGAGGATGTGAGGTCATCAGATACGATAGGTATGGGTCCAGTGGTGTCCGAAACGCCAGTATCGTCTGAGTCCATAAGTCTGTAACATAAACACAATTATGCTCAAATAATCAGTCATACAATCAGATAATCACATAAGTCACCAAGTAAGGTATCACATAATTCCCCTGGTCCCACTGGCCAAATTCCTCCCAGTCTCTAAGACTGCTCTATCCTCCACCTCGACCACTTAGATCGAGCCTCGGTCCCTTTGACCGAGCCTCAGCCTTCATGACTGAGCCTACTCTTCCTAGCCTCACTAGCCAACTACCTCGGTCACCTAGACCGAGCCTCGATCCTCCAGACCGAGCCTCAGCCCTCCAGGCTGAGCCTATAATATAAATCGACGTGCTCAACTACCTCGGTCACCTAGACCGAGCCTCGATCCTCCAGACCGAGCCTCAGCCCTCCAGGCTGAGCCTATAATAATAAAATGTGCTCAATATTTGTTTGTAAAAAGTTTTGGATCTGGACTTAAGTGGTAACTGTGGTATGCAGTAAAAATGTTTTCGTGAGAGCCCTAGTGATCATAGTCTAGATTCGAGAAAGAATCCTAGTTCGCTATGATCAGAGCTCTGATACCAAGCTGTCACACCCTGGCTTTGCGGAAGCGTGGTTAATTTTGGTGTGACTTCTTAATACCATAGCTTAACCATAACAAAGCTATATGAAATAAAATCATGCAAGATCATCCATTTGATTAAGTTTTAAACCAGAGTAACATAACATTGTCTTAGGGACTTACAACCTCATAACGTAAAACATTGTCTTGATAAACATAAACATCAACATGAAATAAACGCAGTTTAAGATTTGTGACTTGTCCAGGAAAGAGTCACATTTCCTAAACTGGGATGACCTTGGAACCCTTATGCAGCGGGAAAACATAACATACCGCGCCAGATCTTTAATTTCCTGAAATACATGTAAGTTGAAAAATCAACAATAATGTTGAGCGAGTTCATGTGTAAGTGAGTAAGTAAACCTTTGTGAGTATAAAAATAGTCTTGGTATGTAGCAAATAAGGGAATTGAGATCACCAATGGTTTGCAAGGCCACTGATATATGTGAAGTGCAAATAGGGAGACTCAAACCTAGCAGATTTCGCCACGGCATTAGTATGTGGACAAAGTCACCCCAAGGTCCGTTTCTAGTTTGGCCTGGGGCTGGGCTCGCTACACCCAGATAGATCTACCGCTCCTGTCCCTCGGTCCCGACATGAGGACTAATGGCCTCATATTGCTCCTACCCACTAACATGATCTGAGTAGTAAACCTCCTTACGCTAACCATACCATGTATAAAGTACTCGTAATCATAGTAACATGTATTTCACCCCCGCAGTTAAGAAAACTGAAAACAGTTAGAGAAAAGGGGGACATGAACTCACAGTGAAGCGTCTCTACCAAGTATCTCCTGCTCACGCAGCTGTGCGACGACCTACAGGTGCTAATTTCTATTAGATGGACGGCCGTGCCTTAGCTTTATAGTTTAAGTCTTTGGGAAATAGTTAGACAACTATTTCGTGTTTACATTCTGTATATACTTGGTAGTTAATCTCCTTCCCAAGGATGGGGGATTCAATACATGTGCGTTCAAATTATATCATGAAGTCTCACTTAATATATATGCATATATTTCCAATTTCACATAATTTTTCTCCAATAATACGTTGTTAAAATACGCGTTCATAAATATTTCCGTAAGTGCGTAAGTTACGTTTAACAATCGAATGGTAATATAATCACCGGTGTAACTTATATATTTATGGTGAAAGCGTTCGTATTATTTTGGAATCGTTAACGTTCGTAAATATTATTTTTACTCTAAAAATAATATCTACGTATTTTCACAAAATAATTATAAACAGTGTGTGAAAAATATATATTTATCACGTTAAATTTTGTGAAAATCCCACCTCCGAATATTAAGTAAATAAAGTCATGGCGAAATTTATATTTTGAAAACATGTCCAAAAATAATTCTAACACTTGTAGTGTAAATAGTTCTAAGTGTTAGGTTGTTAGAAAAATTTCGCCAGAGTTTCCGCTGTAACTGGAGGTGGCCACGCTTTCAAGCGTATCATTTTCTTTAACAAATCAACTCAACAATTTTCTTTATTTGATCAGAACAACTTTTCTCACAACAACTAATCAACATATGTGTAAATTGCCAAAAATTACATGAACTTGCAGTTTTCCCAAAGCTGTGGTGTAAATCCCCTTAAATTTAGTAGATCTTCATATAAGGTAATTTGATCTTGTAAAAACCTCGTTTTTAGAGAAAATCTATCTTTACAACTTCTAGTCATCTTTTACAAAAACTGTTATTTTGTCGGATCTTTTCATTTCACAAGTGTTTACACACTTGTGGTTTATAAAAATCATGCTTGTTAGTGTAAGATCTATCTTTTAAAATACATGATTTCTTTGATACGTGGTTCTTTGAAAATACCACTTGCAGATACGTAGATCTGCTAGTTTTTAAACACAATTTCATAAGTAAAACTCTTTTACACAAGTTCATGTTTCATGTGTGGTAGAGTTTCACCTTTTAACCCTTGTATCATTCAAAACAAGCTTATGTTAAGATCCATGATCTTACCAAACCGGGTTAAACGATGATCCGAGCTACCACATCATAGATCGGGCCTAAATAACCATGCATTTCGAATACTACATCATTTACACAACTTATGTGCTATTAACCACCATTTTTAGTGTTTTAAGTAGACTTTAAAGCATCAACTTGTAGGATTTCGAGTTTTAACCGATAAAAATCCTTTTAACCACTTTAGATTAGTTCGAATACGAGTTTTAAGCATTATACCTCTAGCTCGAGGCTAGGGAAGAATCTATGCGCAAATGAGGTGGATAAAAGCAAGATAAAGAGGTCCTTCGCGTTCCGCTTGCTCCAAGACTCCTTGTATACGACCCTTGATGCTTGTATGATGATGGAATGTGAAGATCAAAATCGAAGGATGGATGGTTGTGGATGTGTGTGTTCGGCCGTGAGCCAAAGAGAGGGAAAAGAGAGAGAGTTTGGTGAGTTTGTGTGTGAATGATCTCATGTGTTTAAGTTAGATCTTATAGACAAGTTTAGTGTGTATTAACCAATGGAAAATATGTCTAGATGATACTAAACATTAGGATTATTTTAATCATTAAGTACACAAGGAGTGTCCCCCTTCATGGGGACGGTTGTAATGGGGGGGGTCCTTGGTTCGAAATCAACTAGTTAGTTAGGTATTAGTTAGGTTAAACCAAGTTAGTTAAGTAGTTAACTTGGTTAGTCGTGTGCCATGCGTTACAATGGGTGTTAGGGTATTCAGGGACCCTAACTGGCTCAGAAAAAGATAAATAATGGAAATAACAACATTTTCATGTTCCGGGTATAGTCCGGTTGTTCGGTTGGATAGTAATCCGTTAAAGCGTTAACAAAGCTTTAAAGTGTCGTTATTACTCTCTTTAGTGACACAGCTTATTCCTGACACTTTGGAAAGTGCCTAGTGTTATTTTTCTCATGTTTTGGCACTTTATTAGTTAGCTAAAAGCTGAATTATTTTGTAAAGTGCTGAGTTTTGTACTTAGAGTACGTTTTTGGCACATCCAGTCATAGTGACTTATTCCTAGAGACGCAGTTCCACAACCCTTGTATCCCTACACTCACCACTAGTGTAGCAAAATATCTCAGGCTCTTACAGGCCTTGGAGGCAATGTTTGCCTGATGCTGGCTTTATCAGCATGTTTAATAGGTTATCCGTGTATTGTGCTACTGTGCTTTTTGTGCATCATGTTTGTCACTAAGGTTCAGCATGTAAATAATGTAGTGACAGCAAGCAAGTATGATGCAAGTAAGTACATGTATCAGTATTCAAGTAGCAGTTTATTCATAAGTTCAAGTAAGCACAGTAATTCAGCAGTAATTAATTACTAATTAAGTCGTACGGATACCTGGTTTAGTGCGGGTTGTCACACTTTGAAAGCTTTCCTTAACATGTATAGTGTTATAAGATTAGCACATCGCCCCATTTGTTGGGTCATTATTAAGTTATTCAATCTTTACGGTCTTGTTTACTTCGGTGACAAAATTACGCATACAGTCTTATTCACTTCGGTGATAACATTATTCTAGTGGATACTTTCACGTGAGTTTTAGTCATTGCATGCTAGAATGATTATATGACTTAGTATACAATTAACATGTGGATTTGAGACTTTATTCATATTTATGCTATGTAGACAAACTAGTATGCTCACCAACATAATTTGTGTAGACAGATATTTTGTACATGTTGCAGGAAATATTTGATGATGTAAGAAATCTACTTAGGGTGGATTTAGAAACGCACCAAACTTAATTTATGCATTCTTACGTTTCAGTCTTGTAACTCGAAATTCGTTGCATTTCCTTTTGAGACAATGTAATGTTTGAATTTGATAAAATGCAATGAAATTTGAAATTTAATTTATTGTTGTAAATTTAATGTTATGTTGTCTTTGGCCAATCTCGTTCGCCCCACCTCGATGTTTCCGCCATCGGTTGGGGTTTGACAACGATATGGTATGATACGTCACTATTTGATACGTCAACATAAAATATAATGCAAAATACAACTATGATACGTCGCGATAAAATATATTATAAAATATAAATACGATATGTCACGATACGATACAAGTACTATACGATGTAATACGATACGTCGTGATAAAAATATATACAAATTATAAAACACCTAAAAACAAAAATAACCAACAATAAATACCAACAACCACACCCATAACACCAAACTTTAAACTAAAAAAATCTGGTCTCAATACGGATCGTATATCCCTATAAAATCCATATAAAACCAGTCGTTAGACAAAGATTGGCCATGTCAGTCTGCCAAGTCTAAAAAGTTAACCCTATATGGATCGTATAGCCTTATATGATCCGAATTGAAAAAGCAAAGTGTGGGGACATATATCCTGGTGTGCCAATAGACATACCCAAATTAAAAGATGGACACTCATACAGTGATTCAAGTGGGGTTCTAAACGATGAAAACATGAATATTAGCAATGGTAATGGAAACGGAATTTTGTCCCTAAATATGACAAGCTTTAGTCTCTTTTCACTTTGTTCGTCGTCTGCTACGACTGAGCTTGTAGATCCAACGGTGTATCAACCCAGTCAGATTCCTACTTAGCTAGTAATGCCAAGGACAAATCATGCAATATTTTCTTGGTTCCGGGATCATATAAACTAATGGCTTTTATAGTTCTTAGATGAAGTACCAAGATGCTTATGAAATCGAATAATTATGTAATATTTAAAAAAATTATGAAATATAATAAAAATAGTTGAAAATACATATGCTTAAAACCCCTACCCTTGCTAAGTTATAAACCATATCCAAATATGTTGTGTTTTAACATTTTATATTGAGTTGCATTTGATTGTTAGAAATGAAGTAGCAAACCTATGTGTAATTAAAAAGGTTATCTGGTTGAAAAATGTACTCAGATGTTAATATAAATTGACTGGATTCAATGAGGATCTTATCCAAAATCTAAGCTGACAAACTCTTATTTGGACCAGGATATGAGGAAATGTGGCAAAAAAAGGCCTAAATTTTAAAGGAGCACAACGTGGGGTATGATTTACCTTACGAGACTTGTGACCAATGGATGAAAAGGTCTAGGCGAGCTAGATCACATGGCAAACAACTGTAGGTGGTTTGAACCAACTGCCAGTTTAAACTATTTCATTAATTTAAGTGCTAGGCTCAGCCTGATCAGCTATCAAAATCCTTTATTACGAAACACGTTCCTAACTAGTTTATGTCCTTTAGCATAAGAACATTGTTCCAAAGAGTAGTATGTAATCTACATACAATATCAAAAAAAGTTGTATAGCTCCCAATTTACTTCTAGTAAACACATGGCTCATCTTCATAACTTCGTTCTTGATAAAAACCAAACTCTTTGATTTCTTGATCAAATGAAGATTCTGGCTTCGAGATGCTTGCTTCAACCCATAAATGGATTTATTTAACTTATATAGCTTATGAATATGTTTTGGATTTGCAAAATCTTCTTATTGAACCATATAGACATCTTGAGTAAGGTGTCCATTCAGGAACGCGGTTAATTATTTGCATATGTTATAGTCATATTATGCAGTAATAACAAACATAATCCTAATCGACTTAAGCATAGAATGGCTACCGGTGAAAAGGTTTCCTCATAATCAATTCCTTGAGTCTAAGTAAATCCCTTTGCCAACAACCTTTCTTAAAAGTTTGGCATGTTATCATCCATGTCGGTTTTCTTCTTAAAAACCGATATGTTTCTTGTGATTCAACTCTCTAGAAGAAGATAAACTAATTCCTAGACTTGGTTTTCACACATGGATTGCATCTTGGCATTCATAGCTTCAAGCCACTTCTCAGATGTGAATCTTCGATTACAGCTTTGTAAGTGCTAGGCTCAGCCTGATCAGCTATCAGGGTGTCATCAGTATCGTGAAGTCCCATAAAGCTACTAGATTCATGACTATCCCTAATACTTCTATGAATACTCGGTGTCACAACCATCATCTCAGGTTCAAATCCAACAACTCCTTGTTGACCGGTTGATTTGACTTGTGGTTCAATTACCGGTGGTGTGTTGATCTCACCCAGGTCCATTAAATGTTCTCTAATCTCACGTGATAGAAGTTTGTCATAAAAAAAACTCACCTCTATGCTTTGTGACAACCTGATTCTTACTATGAGAGTAACCAACCTTTCTATGGTATCTGACGAAAACAACATTTTCACCGTGGGGATTAAGTTTGTCCGTAGGGTCACTCACAACATAGGACTTACAACCCCATACCCTAAGGTATGACACTTTGGGCTTGTTCCCATACCATGTCTCACATGGTCTTTTGTCCACCTTCTTTGTTGGGGCAATATTTAGAATTCTTGCGGTGCTTTCAAGAGCAAAATTCTAGAAGGGGTGCCGGAGGTTTGTATGACACATCATTGATCGAAGCATATCCAATAATGTTCGATTTATCCTATTCGACACACCATTAAGTTGTGGTGTTCCGGGAAAAGTGAGTTGAGAAATGATCCCACATTTCTTAAGATGTTTGTCAAACCCATCAGTAAGATATTCACCTCCTAAATCCGAACAAAGTATCTTAATGGTTCTGGATAACTGATTTTGTACTTCATTTTGGTACTTTTTGACCTTTTCAAAAGTATTGTGTTTTTTACCTTCGCGTGACGCCACCACATACATAACAGTTTCAACTTTTGGCAAAACAGGTCCATGCAACTAGTTTGATGAGATTTTGACACTTTTAACCCCTGTTAACCCAAAATTCAGGCTTTATAAGGATGTTAAAACATAGGAGACTTGAATTATGCCCAGAAATGTCGTGGATGTCGATTCGTTCAGTTGTACAGTCGCGTTAGGCTTTAACCAACGCAAAAACGATCGAAATTACGCAACAAATGATATTTTTGCATTCTTATCACTAAAATACAAGATTTTAATGATTACAAAAATTTTTAATGTGTGTACATGTTCCGTATTAAGAAATACGTGAATCGGCAGACTTTTGCAGTTTGTCGCAAATAGTCCCGGTGATCAAATAAGCATGTTTTTTTTCCATTTCGAACCCCTCAAAACCTATTTCTAAGTTATGTAAAGGATATTTAGGGTATGTTTAGCATATGTAATTGTTACGGAGTGTACGTCGCGTTAAACTGATTACGTTTGCGTAATAGTTTACGATTGCACTTCCAGAAAAGGTTTAAGAGCTTGAAATCAAACAAGAACTAAAACGTGCAAATGTCACATGTAATTATACAATCCTAGAAATAAAACACAAGATTTTATTAAATATAAAGTTTTTCGGAATTGTATAATGATTAAAAGACACAAATGTCACACATATCAATGTTATAATACTTTAAATCTTCACATGCCTTAACCATGTTCTTCCACACACCAGTTATTGTTTTCTTTATAGGGAATAGTAAAACTTACTGAATACAATCTCATAATAAGGTTCATAGACGCATCTCGGTGTCTGAATCCTAGTCCTCTTCCAAATGTGTCACCGGTATACTACCATGAGAGCCTAATTGGTCTCTATTGTTATAACACCTTGCCACACCTGCAAAACCTTTCAAATCAACAACCACATCTTTGTTTTAGCACGGATTCCAGTTGATTAGTTGATGGTATTAAAACACACTAATGATTCTTAAAAAACGATACATTGTTGCTTCAAACCCAATTCCAAACCCTTAACTTAAACACTTTGATTTGCAATTTCTAGATATAGTTTATTTGACCTATGTTTAACTTTTAATGTGAACCATTTTGACATGTTAACCCGCCCTGGCCCGTTGATGTTGTAATGTTTACTAGTACACCATAGTTGGCAATAAGACCTAACCAATAGGCATGACTTAGAAGAAATTGAATTTAAGTCAATCATGAGACACAATAAGCTCCATGAAGAAAACATGGTAATATACCCTCCTAAATCACTTTATTCAGCAAATTAGAATTTATTGTAATAAACAGTTTTGTAATCATGTTTAGCATATTAACTATTTATAAAAAAAAAAAAGTAAACAAAGAAAAGTGTGTGTCAACCTAACCAGACCAATCAGGTACTAAAATAGTTCCCTTTTGACCCATACCAAGAAATGGGAGCGACGGAGAGCAAGACATATGAATAACAACTGTAGAGCCACGCAGTTGGAACTATCCACAAACACATCTCAAATCAGGTTAACTATCCCTTGTTCCTCCTATTTTTATTAATCAAATTTTCCAGTTTCTATCACATCTTTTTGAATATGGAGTAATAACTGTCAATACCTTTTGAAGACCGGACAATTCGAAATTCTTAAATACGGCCTCTGAAGTTCCCTTAACCGTACCAACTGCCATTATAGTTGGTCGACCAGCTTGCTGCTGAAATCAATAATAGAAATTATTCAAAAAATAAAATTTTAAAACATTTTTAATGATTGTAAACAATAGAGAAACTTACCCTATCACTTGAATTACTATCTTTTACTTCTTTAAATAAGCGAAGCCCTGTAAACACGAATATAAATATATTACGAGTCGTATATGTTTGATTTGAGCAATTAACAGATACATTAAATCAACAGGAAAGCAAATTACCAGGAATTTTGCAAAAGAAATGTGGCTTCATGGGGCAATCAATGTATGTAGCTCCTTAAAAACCACCTTAATGGTCGGTTATCTTACAAACCTAAAAACACACAACAAAATATTTACATACGCTATAGTTTGACCTTGTTGCAAAAGAAATGTGGCTTCATAGGGCAATCAATGTATGTAGCTCCTTAAAAACTAGCTTAATGGCCGGTTATCTTACAAACCTAAAAACACACAACAAAATATTTACATAGGCTACAGTTTGACCCTGAAATATCTAGGGTTCTTGCTATGCAAAAAACATATCTTAAGAATATACCATGGTTAAAGTGTTGTTACTTAAACATGATGCCTTTAATTTTAGCAGTGTGTAGATACACTGTCTGATTATTAGGTACGATTAACCTGAGCAATTCCAACCTGCATCAACAATAATAGAGGCTATATTGAAACCTGCTGGGTGGTTCAATTGCATCCTATTGAACACATACATGAGGATCAATCAAGAGTACAAATATAAGTAAATGACTAAATAAATATATAACAAAAAAACAAACAGGTACAAATCATATTTTAGAATGAGTAAATGTGTATTTATAATGTAACACCATAACTCAACACAGTTAGTATACAACAACAATAACCACACAAACTCTGAAGTAATCCATCAATGCCAATCAAACACATACCAGTTCTTAACCTACAACGCCAGAACTTAAAAAACAACCACCATGGTCAACTCAAACATCTCTTTTGAAACTTTCTAGGTGGTTCAATTGCAACTTGTTGAACGACTCCTAAGCATATGTCTTGATGCAACATTTGTAGTCTTGTAGAACACTAAATAATGCATGCTTCGAGAAGTCGTACTTGGTACAAGAAGAACATGTTGACTGCATATTCATCGAGAGGCAGTAGCTCAACCCCCTCATCCCTTGCCACCTGGTGAAGTAAAGTAATAGAGTATTAGAAACACATCATGATATTAAAAACAATGAAACCATCAAAAACAAAGGTAAGGGCCCAAATCCCAAATCAAAAGAAACTTAATTTTACACTCAATAAACATTTCGTCAAACACTTGCTATGCATTTCCAAATCCTCAAATCAAACATCCATCATTGAAATCAAAACCAAAGCAGAAAATAAACACGAACATAAATTAACATAAAATAACTAAATAAAGGAAAAAAAAAAGCAATCAGAAGCACAGTAAAAGCAAGAACACATTAACATTAGGATTAATAATATCTACAAAAGTGTAGGTGTATAGATCGAATAAACCATGAGAAGTCAACAAAAGATCATGACAACAAATTAATGCGTAAACCAAAATTAAGATCATGGTTGCTAACCTTAATTTGTAAAATCAAGAAAACTGACATGTGAAACCAGTTTCAGTATCTTAACAGGACTAAACAACAAAATTGATTCAAGAAATTAACACCACAGAAAATTGATTCAAGAAATCTGAGTTCAAAGCATCCACAAACGAAAGAGAAAATTGCTAGAAGTACTCAAAAGCTCCTAAAATAGAAGATTTATGAAATCTTAATAATCCAAGAACAAAAACCAATAAATGAAGCAGAGATGGGAAAGAGATGTGAGATTCGAGAACTTACCTGCATTTGTAAAAAAGAATCAACCAACAGAGAAGGAAGAGATGCGTTTCAATTTTGAACATGAAAATCTAACTTTCAACTGCTATTATCGGCTGAAACTCTTGATCCAGCCAAAATCCTAATTATGCAATCCATAATCGAGCTTCCTCTGCATAACAAATTTGACATAGAGAGGGGGGAGGAGGAAGAGTTCGGTTTGAATTTTGAAATGGTATTGGGCATTTGAAATTCGAAACGAGAGAGGGAGTTGTGACAGCTATCAAATTTGCATGCATCCGTAAAATTATTAAATGATTATTAGTGCTTAAGGACTGTGCTGATTTACAATTTATGACTTGAATTGCTTTCTGATTACTGCATTATACTTACATGTACATCACATACTGCAAATGACACATCATTGACTGCATGCAAACATATTAACATAAATGATGCACAAAGCACAGGTAGCACAGTTAGCGGATAACTCAGGAAGAGGCTGACAGAACTCAACACATAGACAGACAGTGTTTTGAGACCCAGTATGGGCCAGAGACTAAGGTTCTGTTTGTTTTTCTGTAGGAAAAGGTCTGCAGTCTACGGACCACATCTGCAGGCATCTGCAGGAGAAGAGGTGGACCAAAGGTCTGCAGTCTGCAAGAAGAAGAGGGTTTGTTTTTTTATACATAAACCTCTTCACACACATTACACACACAACACACACCAGACATCTCTCTGCTTTCACTTCACCACCGCCACCACTTCACCACCGCCACCACCGTCACCACCGCCACCACTTCACCACCGCCACCGCCACCACTTCACCACCGTCACCACTGCACCACAGCCACCACCGTCACCACAGATCGATGATGATGATGCAGATCGACCACCGCCATTAAAACCCACCACCACCGCCGCCCCTTCTCTCTCTACGATCTCTCTCTCTCTTCGTTCCAGATGTCGATGATGATGATGATGATGAGGGTTTTCGATTTAGGGTTTTTTCCACAGATCGATGTTGATGATGATGAGGGTTGTTGATTTGGGGGTTTTTTTTGTGATGTTGATGATGATGTCGGAGATGGTGGCGGAGTGGAGGTGGAGCAGAGGTGGTGGCGAAGTGGAGGTGGAGCAGATTTGGGGGTTTTGTTTGTGATGTCGATTTGGGGCTGGAGCAGCGGAGGTGGAGGTGGAGATGGTGGCGGAGGTGGAGATGGTGGTGGCAGAGGAGGTTGGAGGTGGAGGTGGTGGCGGAGGTGGAGATGGTGGTGGCAGATTTGGAGGTGAAGAGGTCTGCGTGGTGAAGAGGTTCCAAGAAGACTTGGGTCCATGTTTGCTCCAAGAAGAGGTCTCGCAGACCTTTTTTAATGAAAGGTCTGCGAGAAAACAAACAAGCGGCAGACATCAAACGTCTGCGCGCGTCTGCGTCGCGCAGACATAAGTGGCCAGAAGTACTTCTGGCCAAAAAACAAACAGCACCTAAGTACTACACTAATATGGTGTGTAGGGAAGTAAGGACCACAAAACTGCATTCCTAAGTGATAGTTTAAGTGCCAGAAAATGACTAAAACTCACCCAAAGTGCTGAATTCAGCATAATTCAGCAAAAATCAGCTTTTTAACAAGCTTGTATAATGCAAAAATATGACTAAATGGTCCTGAATGCTTTCCTAAGTGTCAGGAATTATAAGTGTCACAAAAGGTTACATAAAGAACACTAAACGGTATAGTTTAGCACTTTAACGAACCTGTATCTAACCGAACAACCGGACACTACCCGAAACATCAAAATTACACTAGAAGCATTGTTTTAATGTTTCTGAGCTAGTTATGACCCCCAAACATCATAACAACTACAAAATATCTAGTAACCAAGTACTTAACTTATACTTGATTTCTAACTACAAACTAACTAAATTGTTACAACCAAAGCCTACAACCCCCCCCCCCCCCTGAGGGGTGGTCCATTGGACAACCCTTAATGATTTTAAAAGACGAGTTTATCCTTCACTTAATCGCGAAATTATCTTGAATTAGATAACTACAGTTGCTTATGTTTCAGGTATGTTTTGGGAGCTAAAAGAGGAGAAAACGCAGCTTTGGACGGTTTGGAGATGAACGGGTCATGCATGGAAGGAACGAAGAAACAAAACCCAAAAATCAGGGATCCACCGTAAATTACAGTGGCCACCGTAATTTACGGTGGCCCTGAAACATGTTCAATTCTCCACCGTACTTCAGGAAGATCTCACAGTAACACTTTGAAGTCCACCGTAATTTACGGTGGAGACCGTAAATTACGGTGGAGGCTGCGGAAAAGTTCGTAACTGCCTCATTAAATCAGTTTTTTGGTGTCTTTTCACATATCTCATCATTGGACGTTTTCTCTGAACATTGGGGGTGATTTTGGCTGGTTCTACCTTGTTCCAAACAATTCTAAACATTTAGTTCTTGTTTTTTATTCGTATGAACTTGAATTTGGATGTTATGATGATCAACCGAACAATGTCCGGCTAAACTTGTGGTGATCATCTTAGGTGAAGGTTTTCTTAAACTCTTGTGTGTTTGTTCCTTTATTTCTAGAATGATAACATTGTGTTGCTTTGTTTGTCATGGTGTTTGAGTAATTGATTGTAGCTTGTTAATTGGTATTGCAATTCTAGTCTAAATTGTACGTTCTTGGTGTCGTTGACAATCGAGATATCATGGGAAGGGTTAGGGTTGGATATTGATTGATTGATCATCGGGAAACAACCTCGCATTCATATAATACGAGTACTTTGTTCCCTTTTATCACAACAATTGGTTAAACATGAGTTATGTCTATGTAACTCTTTCTAGTTGGAATTTCACACAAGTGTTAAAAGAAACTGAATCCTAAGATGGTCATTGTTCTCATAATCTGAATTAAAATCCAATTTTGATTTTGCAATTAGCTAGTAATTTAGTTTTCTAAAACAACAATCCAAATTATTGATCTTTAATTTCTGCAAATTAGGTTAATTGTAGTTAAATCGCAAAGCTATAAAATCAACGCATTTTCCACATACTCCCTGAGTTCGATACCCATTTACCACTATCTATAGTTGTTATTTGGATTAAATTTGCGTGTACTACGACATCACGTCAAATTTTGGCGCCGTTGCCGGGAAGTTGTGCGCAACGTGTGTCAGTTTGTTAGTTTTGCTTTGTTATTTTCGGGTTTACACTGGTGTGTTTAGTGTGCAGGTTCTACAGGTGCATGCATACTAGAGGCTCTCACAAGTCTTCACCATTGTCATTTGATCCGGAGATCGAAAGAACGTTAAGGCAAAATCGTGTTTTAGTAAGAGAAAACAGAATTATTGGTTCACCTACATCACCTATCACACCACGAAACAACATGCAAGAATCTCATATACCACTCACAACGGGTCAACCGACCTCATCATTTATACCTACTTCCACACAACCGTCACCAAACACCACTATTCCAACCATCACTACAATTCCTACTCCACTTCATGATACTACACCAACCAACACCACACAACCGATTACTACTCAAGTTGAACCCAATCTTACCTTTAGCCCTTCGGCTACAATCCCACCACTGTCACACCTCTTTCCCCCCAACTACGGGTCAATCATCTTCCCACTATTCAATACCACCGAATTCAACCATTATCCATGCTACTTCAACATTTAGACCATCGAATCAATCGGGCTTTCAATGCTTATCCCTTCCATTCGGGCAATCCTCGGGTATTCAAGGAGAGGGATATGATGATGGCTATGAAGAGGAATTTAGAGGGTATGAAGAGGAAGGTTTTCACTATGGGGGTGATGGAGGATACTTGGGACCTCAAGGAGGAATGGGTCAACAAAGTCAACAGATTCAACAATTTCAAGACACGGGTAGACTACCGGTTGGGGTGCAACACATTAGACCGCAAGGGCCGCAATTACAACGCCCTACACCGCTACATCAAGTACGTCCTCAAAATATGCAACCACAATTTTAAAGACCGATTCAACAACAACCACAAATGCCGCAATACCAATTTCAACCACCTTTTGCACCTCAAGGGCCTATGCAAATGGGTCAACCAAGAGCACCATTGGGTGCACCTCAAAGACATCATCGGGAAGTTGTACGGGGGATTGAAGCTCACTTCCGACCTATTATCACTAACAATCCTTCGCCGGTAGTGATTCCTCATCATGTGGATGGAAGAACTTTTGAAGTAAGAATAACCGCCCTTCAAAGTCTACCAAAGTTCAAGGGGTTAGCAACGGAAGAACCCTATTTTCATTTGGAGACATACGACTCCATTTGCAACACTATTGGAGGTCAAGGGTTTTCTTCGGATGATGTCAAGTTGGTTCTCTTCCAATTTTCTTTGGAAGACAAGGCAAAGAGATGGTTTCACACTCTACCCTCCGCATCGATCTTTACATGGGCCGATATGCAACAAATATTCTTGGATGAATATTACACCTCTCAAAAGACTAATGATGCAAGAAGAGGTTTGAGAAGCTTCCAACAACAATCGGGGGAGATGTTTCATGAAGCCTTCGAAAGGTTTAATATGATGTTGCGAAATTGCCCTCATCATGGGATCCAATTATGGGAATTGTTGAACGCACTTCACGAAGGGTTGAGTTCGGAGGATGCATGAGATTTGATGTCGATCACTAATGGTACATTCGGTACGAATTATGAACAAGTTGATTGGGCATTTTTAGAACAAATGGCGCTGAATTCCAAGAGGAAGGCCCAATCTTCAAGAAGGGCAAGACATGTTATACAAAGATCACAAGTGCATGGAGTAGAGAGTGGCAATGCTCAAACCACAAACCAAGTGTACAATGTGTGCACTAATTGCAATGAAATAGGCCACACAGCAGAAGTTTGTGTAGTGGGGGTGGTTGATGAGCAAGTAGAGGAAGTAAATGCAATTCAAGGAGGGGGTGGTCGAAATTTCAACATGAACTCCAACACTTATCACCCCGGGTTACGAAACCATCCTAATTTCTGTTACGGGAATGCGGCGAACCAAGCTAACCCAAACTTTCAAGGAGCTCAAGGTAACTTTGCACCTCATCAACAATACAATCAAGGCAACTATAGGGGTGGAAACAATTACGGGTACCAAGGGCAATTTCAACAAACGGGTCAAAGTGGTTCGGGTCAACCTTCGTCAAGCGGGAATGAAGTCATGGATATGCTTCGAGCTATGTAACAAGATATGCAGAAACGGAATCAACTCGATGAAGTTCGAATGCAAAAGGATGAGGTTCGTGACAAGAGCATCCAATCACTAACAACCCAAATGGGTCAATTGGCAACCGATGTGGCAGAGTTGAAGAAAAGCAAAGGTCAACTTCCTAGCGACACCAAGGTAAATCCTTCACACGGTTCGTCACGAGGTAATGTTAATGTTCATCATGTTAGTGTTTTAAGAAGTGGCAAAGAATTTAAAGCCAATTTGTCACCCGATTTGGTTGAGGGGGTAGTTGAGGACATCGCGGGAAATGATAGTGATGATGAAGTTTCACCGGTTAAACCTAAAGAATCAAATGTTAAAAAACCGGGTTTGGGTGAAAATGAAAAGAATGAAAAAGATGAGGGTGAACCGAGTCAAGTCCCGTTTCCATCGGCTTTACTTGACCCGGGTAGGAAAAATTTTATTGCATCAAGAGGTCCTCAAAAAGAAGAATTGTGGGACATGTTTAAACAAGTAAAAATTAATCTTCCACTACTTGATGCAATAAAACAAGTACTCACTTATGCTAAATTTCTAAAGGAATTATGTACACAAAAGAGGCAACAAAAGAAGAAAATGCCTAAGCGGGTGGATTTAACCGGGCAAGTAAGTGCAGTTTTGAATGGGGAGCTTCCTCCTAAGCTCCAAGATCCGGGCACGCCATTAATTAACATTCAAGTTGGTAACTTTCAAATGGCAAAGGCGTTACTAGATCTGGGAGCCGGAGTTAGTATTTTACCGGGGGGCTTATATGACCAATACGACTTTGGTCCGTTAGCTAGGGTGGAGACAATGGTTGTTTTAGCCGATTTGTCTCATAAGCTACCTCGGGGGATGGTTCAAAATGTAATTGTTAAAATTGATGAGTTTTATTACCCGGTTGACTTTCTAGTATTGGACTACTCGTCCACGGACCCAAAACAACAACAAAACGTAATTTTGGGTCGGCCATTTTTTAGCACCGCGCATGCTGTGATCGATTGTAGATTTGGTACAGTCGATATGACTTTTGGGAATCGAAAAATGCGCTTGAATGTTTTTACTAACAATTCTAATGCTAATGGTATTGATGAGTGTTTCATGGCAGATTTAGTTGACGGATGCAACCCGCATGAGTATGAGGAGGATGGTATGGATGTTTGCTTGTGTGATTTTTCTAAACATGTACATGCTTATGCACTACGGGTTGAAGAGGAAAAACAGGATGCTATGGCTTTGAAAGAAGGTCGACCGCCATGGACTCACCAATTCGAAGGCTTGCCGGTGGAGATAAATTCGGGTACTAAACCATCATTAGAAGAACCACCGAAGTTGGAACTCAAAGACTTGCCGAGCCATTTGAGGTATGCTTTCTTAGGGGATAATGACACTCTACCGGTCATTATTGTCTCTAATCTAGAGTTGGCGCAAGAGCAAGCATTATTGGAAGTTTTAAAGGAGAACAAAGGAGCTATTGGATGGACGATTGCCGATCTCAAAGGAATTAGTCCATCAATCGTCATGCACAAGATAATCACCACCGACGATGTAAAACCGACAAGAGAAGCTCAAAGGCGATTGAATCCGAACCTAAGGGAGGTAGTAAAAAAAGAGGTAATCAAATGGTTGGACGCGGGAATCATCTATCCGATTTCGGATAGTGCTTGGGTGAGTCCCACCCAAGTTGTGCCTAAGAAGGCCGGTATTCAAGTAGTCAAGGACGAAAATGGTGAACAAATTGCCACCCGACCGGTCACCGGGTGGCGTGTATGTATTGACTACTGAAAATTGAATGCCGCCACTTCTAAGGACCATTTCCCGCTACCTTTTATTGACCAGATTATTGAAAAATTATCGGGTCAAAAATATTACTGCTTTTTGGACGGGTATTCGGGTTACAATCAAATAGCAATACACTCGGATGACCAACACAAGACCACCTTCACTTGTCCATATGGCACATTTGCCTTTCGGCGAATGCCATTTGGCTTGTGCAATGCACCGGCAACTTTCCAACGATGTATGATGAGTATCTTCTCAGACATGGTTGGAGAGTCGCTTGAAGTGTTTATGGATGACTTTTCAATTTTTGGCACTAGTTTTGAATCTTGTCTCAACGAATTACAAAAAGATTTAAAAAGATGTGTTGAGAAAAATTTAGTGCTTAGTTGGGAGAAAAGTCATTTCATGGTGCAAGAGGGAATTGTGCTAGGTCATGTGATTTCGGAAAGGGGAATGGAGGTGGATAAGGCAAAAATAAGGGTAATAGCATCTTTGCCACCACCGAAAAATGTCAAGGGTGTAAGGTCATTTTTGGGACACGCGGGGTTCTATAGACGTTTCATAAAAGGTTTTAGTGTTATCACCAAACCTTTATGTAACTTGTTATTAAAAGATGTCCCATTTGATTTTACTAATGAGTGTATGCAAGCTTTCACTGTTTTGAAGGAACATTTGGTCAAAGCTCCTATTTTGCAACCACCGGATTGGTCAAAGCCGTTTGAGATAATGTGTGATGCAAGCGACACTACAATTGGTGCAGTTTTGGGTCAACGGATTGATAAAAAGCCGGTGGTGATTTACTATGCAAGCAAGACTTTATCCGAAGCGCAACTCAATTACACCACAACCGAAAAGGAGTTATTAGCGGTGGTGTATGCTTTGGATAAGTTTCGTGCGTATATTTGGGGGAGCAAGGTGGTGGTTTATTCGGATCATAGTGCGGTCCGATATTTGATGGAGAAAAAGGACACGAAGCCTCGTTTGATTCGGTGGGTATTGTTGTTACAAGAGTTTGACTTAGAGATTCGAGACAAAAAGGGAAGTGAGAACGTAGTGGCGGATCACTTGTCTCAGATTCCGGTGGAAGGGATTGATGATGTAAGTGAAATAAACGAAAGGTTTCCCGATGAGCAACTCTTAGCCGTTTCCACTTTTGTTGCACCGTGGTATGCTCATTATGTAAATTACTTAGCCACGGGTGCCATCCCAAGTCATTGGACCAAGAAGCGACGACAACAATTTATGGTCCAAGTGAAGCAATACATTTGGGATGAACCGGATCTTTTCAAGATCGGGCCGGATCAAGTTATTCGGAGATGTGTGCCCGAAACGGAGGTGTTGGAAATTTTGACTCATGCCCACTCATCCGCATGTGGAGGTCACTTTAGCGGGCATAAAACGGGTTACCGGGTTCTCTCATGTGGGTTTTATTGGCCCACAATTTTCAAAGACGCGTGTGAGTTCGCAAGGAATTGTGTGAATTATGAAAAGATGGGAAGCATATAAAAAAGAGACGAGATGCCACGACAACCAATCTTGGTTGTAGAAATATTTGATGTATGGGGCATTGACTTTATGGGTCCTTTCCCGAATTCGAATGGTTTTCTATATATTTTGGTGGCGGTGGATTACGTCTCTAAGTGGATTGAGGCTATTGCAACAAGAACAAACGACCACTCGGTTGTTTGTAAATTCGTTCAATCCAACATCTTCTCCCGTTTTGGCATTCCAAGAGTTATCATAAGTGATGGTGGTTCGCATTTCAAGAACTTTAATTCTGGGAAACTGTTGAAGAGGTATAGCGTGAATCACCGGATTGCCACACCTTACCATCCGCAAACGAGTGGATAAGTCGAAGTGTCCAACCGTCAAATCAAAGAAATCCTCATGAAGACGGTTAGAACAGATAGGAAGGATTGGTCGAGCAAGTTGGATGATGCGTTGTGGGCATACCGAACGGCCTACAAGACTCCAATTGGCACAACACCTTATCGGATGGTCTATGGAAAGGGTTGTCACTTGCCAATGGAGTTAGCGCATCAGGCACATTGGGCAATCAAGACGGTAAACGCGGATTATGATGAGGCGGGAAAGATGAGAAAGTTGCAATTAAGTGAGATCGAAGAGATTAGAGACGAGGCGTATGAATGTGCATCGGCTTACAAAGACAAGCTCAAGAAGGTACACGATGCAAAGTTGAGGAAGAAAACCTTTGAAGTGGGTCAAAAGGTTTGGTTGTACAATTCAAGACTTAAGATGTTTGCGGGCAAGCTTAAAAGCAAATGGATGGGCCCGTATGTCGTTCGGCGAGTTGGGAGGTTTGGTGATGTAGATATCCAAGATGAGCAAACAAATAAACAACAAACGGTGAATGGCCATAGGTTGAAGCCATACTTGGAGGGGAACGACATCCACAACTTGGAGCTTGATAAAGCGGGCTACATTCTACGCCCGGTAGATGATGAACAACCATGAGAGGCCCAGGTTTGGTAGTGTAAATAGTTAGCATTTCACTTGGTTTGTTTTGTATAGTTTGCACAATTACCGTACTCGCTTGAAGCTTGTGTTTGAAACAAGTGTGGGGACATTCGGGTCACGAATTGCTCTAACATTGTGTTGAGGACAACATGGGATTTTCGAGGGGGTAGGGTAATTTTTACATGTTTTTGAAAAACTTTAAAAACACAAAAAAAATTAAAAAACTGAAAAAAAAATATAAAAGAATACACTTAAATTTGGAGTTTTTGGCGAAGAAAAAAGGCCCAGAGGCCACCGTAATTTATGGTCTATACCGTAATTTACGGTGGAGGTGAAAAATATTGGGGCTTTACGGTGTAATGCTATTGTTTTACGGTAGAATTTTTGTGCCAGCATCCACCGTAATTTACGGTGGCCTTGGCGAGTGTAAGGGTCGTTCTGGTTGCAGCATTTATAGAAAAAATAAATAAATAAACAACAATCAGGTCACGAGAATTAACCCCATCCACTCGATTTCCTTTCCTCTTCTCCTCCAAACATTCTTATCCATCACTTTCACAAGACCCACAAAATCCCCAACCTTCTTCAAGCTTTAATCTTTCATATCTCCCTCAATTCTTGACCAAATCAAGAGAAATCTAGGTCTATCTTGACTAATTTTTCACGTACTTGCTGATTTTACCAATAGATTTGCAAGAAAACGACATTTTCTAGTTCGAATCACAAACCCTAGGTCCGAAAATTTTGGGGATTTTTGAAGTTCTTGCTTCATTGTGTTTCTAGCATCTTCAAATCAAAGGTATGGAAGTTTATTTGTTATATTTTGATGATGCATTGTGAAGATTGAGGTTGTTTTTTATATTTGTTCATACCCACTTGCTTGTTCTTAGAGTTTGTCATAAAAATGGTTACTTGAACATTGTTATGGTTTGTAAATGTAGGGATGATGGTAAAGTAGTGAACTTTTTGGGAATCTCTACATTATATAGACACCATGCCCAATTTTTGAAAAAGATTTATAAACTCTTGGTTCACTAGCATCTACAACCATAGTAACAAGCAAGTGTGGGGATATTTTGGCGAAAAAGGGTTTAATTTATTGTGGTTGGTTGTGTTGTTTGCTCTAATGTGTGTAGAAAAATGGTTAAGACTAAGCAAAGAGTCGGAGCAAGTTCGTCTTCTTCGTCTAAAGATAAGGGCAAGCAACCAGAACAACAACCGAAAAAGAGGCAATATTTGGGTCGAGTTGATGAAAGTGAAAGCGAGGATGAAGAAATGGAGTTGGACCCGGCTGAAAAGCCAAGATGGGAGTCGGGTCCTTTAGATGAACAACCGGAACATTGGCAACCAACACTCTTTCACGACAGTATGAATAGATTGAAAAACAGGGCTGCCGCGTTCATTTACGAGAGGGAAGTTCGTGAAGTTGAGTTTGGGCCGTTTGGTATGTTTGCAAAATTCCGCGCTCTAGGATGGGAGTCGGCGCTTAATTGTTACGATAAAGATAGCAAGAATCTGTTCATGGCCGAGATTCAAAAATGGATGGCGACGTTGAAGTGTAACAAGTACGATAGGCCGTCGCAAATGAAGTTAACGGGTGTGGTGAATGGGATTCCGGTAGAGATGTCGTTTGACACGCTAAAGAAATTGGGGAAGTATGACAGTTTACACGCTCGTGATTATATGATTCCTACTCTTGATGATCTCTTGATAAAACCGGAGAAGCATCCTCGTTGGAATGATATGTTGGCAGCTCTGTTTTTGCCCGGTACGTATAGTGGAATTTTATACCGGAGGAATTTGAAGATAGAAGCAAAGTTGTTGCTAGCGATTTGCATTTTAAATGTTATTCCGAGAAGAGGGGATAAGGAGCAAGTGAGGTACCTGGAAGTACCCGTCCTCTATTCGCTACTCACTGGGTCTCCGCGTTTTCCAATCCGATATTTGATCATGAACCATCTATGGATTTTCCGAAACAAGTTGGGGAGAGATATTATCCCGTATTGCCGAATTATCACGGGATTGATGAAGCAGCAAAAGGCAATCACGTCAGAAGATAAAGGGGCAGCAAAAAGGCATCAGCCTTTTACTTTACAAAAGATGGGGATTGGTTGGACTTATACGCAATCGGAAAGGTATCATAAGCTCAAGTCGGAGGGGCAGAGATGGAGAGCATTGAAAGTGGGTGCAAGAGACCTTCTACCGGGTGAAGAGGATGAGTCGGAAAGTGATGCGGAAGCTCCAAGTGGTGATGATGATTATGCGGACGAGCCGCATGGTGGTGAGAATGTGAATGTAGGCCAAGGGGGCCTAGGTAGGGGTTATGGTGGTGCCTTTTATGATTAAATGGAGAGGTCCTATGAGCCAAATTGGGCTTACAATGGCACTATGCAAGAGGTTATCGAGAACCAACGTCCTCCGACACCCATTTTTGAGTCATGGTCGGGTTCGGAGCGGACGTAATTTGATCAACACACGATCATGAGTGCAAGCATGGAGCGGTCTTTGAAGCATAACTTCGATCATCAAGAGACATGGAATCGCACACACGCGTATTCACATGAATTGGAAATGAATAATCGATACCATGATGACCAAGCAAGAAGAATGCATGCAGATTGGCACGCCGGGCGGCCGGTGGTTGTGGATCCACAACATGTGGATTATGCGGCTCTACCACCTTACGATGGTAGTGTATCGTATCCGACCCCGCCGCTCCATCATTCACAATGGATCGACCCGCGACAACAAGAAGGAGCTCCGCAACAAGGTGGGAGTAGTAGCGGTGCATTCGCTTTTGGAGAATGGAATGACATGATGTCTTCCATTTTTGGGCCTCCGCAGCTACGCTATTACTAGTCGGGTTGTATTCCTTCCTTGTATTTTTTGTGAATATTTGTTAGTTTGATATGTTTATGTTCGGGTGGATGGGTGGTGTTTAGTTGTGATGTTATGCTTGGGTGGTGGAAGTTGGCGGTGTGATGTTTTAAAAGAAGAAAAAAATATAAAAAATGAAAAATTCAAAAAGAATTTTGTGGTTTGAGTTAAAGAGCTTTTAGTTGGTGTTAAAAAGTTGTAGCGATCAAGTCCTCCTAAAACCATACATTGGGGTCAATGTATCCCAAGTGTGGGGATGGGGGGAAATTTTTGAAGCTTTTGAAAAAAAAAAAAATCAAGCAAAACAATGTGAGAATTTGAAAACCTTGGATTAACCCCAAATAATGCACCGGCAACCCTTAATACTTTTCTTTATTCTTGGTGAGAGTTGAAGCCACACATGTAAATAAATAATACTTGTCTTTGATGAAAGTGGCAACGGGTGGGGGTGCATTAGAACTTGTGCCTTGATACGGTTTGAGTCCTTAGTTGGATATGAATGCGAAAGGGATAAGGGCATTTAGGTAGCCTCGTCTTTAGTGTGTGTGAGTGTGGGATTTGGGGGGTTGGACCTCATAAATTATATATATGAGCATGGTTGCGAGAGGGGCGGGGGTTTGGACATTTAGTTGCCCAATTTTGTGCCTAAAAGCCTATCATTTGTTACCCCCTAGCTAGTTACCTAAAAATTTACCCAACTTGACCCGGTTTTATAGTGTTAGTGATTGTTTAGTAGTATGTAATTTTATTTGATGTTATGTTGAAAGTGTTTGTCAAAAAAAAAAGAGAAAAAGCAATGGAAAATGAAAAAGAAGTGATGTTTAGTTATCTTGTATATAGTAGTTTAGTTTGGTAGTTATTTGTTTGTTTGATTGTGTAATAAAAGACTGGGTTAAGTTTTCGCTACTTCATATATATTCCATTTCCTACCCGTACACCTAGCCACGTTACAACCTTAAAAGTCCGTTTGATTTGCATTCATGTTTGACACGTTTTAGGAGAAGGATCGATTTAGGTACAAGCCTATAGTTGTGCATCCGCCCGTTTGCCTTTGTGTGTCTAGCTCATAGTTGCTAGTTCTTGCTTGTTGCCGAGATGAGAGATATAACGAGGGGTGCGTTATTTTGGGTGTTAAAAAGGGGTTAGTAAAAGGACTACATGTTTATGCTCGGTTTACATTGATCGCTTGTTTTGAAAATGATTTGATGAGTTGCTTGGGACAAGCAACGGTTAAGTGTGGGGATGTGACGGGTGGTCCATTGGACAACCCTTAATGATGTTAAAAGACGAGTTTATCCTTCACTTAATCGCGTAATTATCTTGAATTAGTTAACTACAGTTGCTTATGTTTCAGGTATGTTTTGGGAGCTAAAACAGGAGAAAACGAAGCTTTGGACGGTTTGGAGATGAACGGGTCGTGCATGGAAGGAACGAAGAAACAAAACCCAAAAATCAGGGCTCCACCGTAATTTACGGTGGCCACCGTAATTTACGGTGGCACTGAAACATGTTCAATTCTCCACCGTACTTCAGGAAGATCTCACCGTAACACTTTGAAGTCCACCGTAATTTACGGTGGAGACCGTAAATTACGGTGGAGGCTGCGGAAAAGTTCGTAACTGCCTCATTAAATCAGTTTTTTTGGTGTCTTTTCACATATCTCATCATTGGACGTTTTCTCTGAACATTGGGGGCGATTTTGGCTGGTTCTACCTTGTTCCAAACAATTCTAAACATTTAGTTCTTGTTTTTGATTCGTATGAACTTGAATTTGGATGTTATGATGATCAACCGAACAATGTCCGGCTAAACTTGTGGTGATCATCTTAGGTGAAGGTTTTCTTAAACTCTTGTGTGTTTGTTCCTTTATTTCTATAATGATAACATTGTGTTGCTTTGTTTGTCATGGTGTTTGAGTAATTGATTGTAGCTTGTTAATTGGTATTGCAATTCTAGTCTAAATCGTACGTTCTTGGTGTCGTTGACAATCGAGATATCACGGGAAGGGTTAGGGTTGGATATTGATTGATTGATCATCGGGAAACAACCTCGCATTCATATAATCCGAGTACTTTGTTCCCTTTTATCACAACAATTGTTTAAACACGAGTTATGTCTATATAACTCTTTCTAGTTGGAATTTCACACAAGTGTTAAAAGAAACTGAATCCTAAGATGGTCATTGTTCTCATAATATGAATTAAAATCCAATTTTGATTTTGCAATTAGCTAGTAATTTAGTTTTCTAAAACAACAATCCAAATTATTGATCTTTAATTTCTGCAAATTAGGTTAATTGTAGTTAAATCGCAAAGCTATAAAATCAACGCATTTTCCACATACTCCCTGAGTTCGATACCCATTTACCACTATCTATAGTTGTTATTTGGATTAAATTTGCGTGTACTACGACATCACGTCACCCCCCCCCCCCACCTATCTCACGGCCCAGATGGCCTATTTGGGAGATCTTATTTGATCTTGCTTGATCTCATGAAGATTTGATTAAAAGATATGTCATGTACTTAACGGAACATATTATCCATTGGATTATGAAGTGTTGGAAGATTATAAGAATAACCCAAGGACCATAACCATTTCATTCTCACTTCTCACCACACTTGAAAAACCTTCTCCTCCCCCTCCATAAGCAACGGCCAAGAACTCCCCAAACACCACCATCATCTTCATTCACTTCTCATTAAATCTACACATATACAAAGGTGTTAGAAGCTATACAAAGAAGCTTGGAGCTCTTGAAAGTTGAAGGACCTTTGTCTAGTGCTTTTATCCACTTGTTTTCTCCTCTTGATCATCCCTAGCCTTGTGGTAGTGGTAAGAGTCTTGATCTATCCATTTTACTTCTATTTTAAGTGATTAAAAGATAATACATAATGATAATAATGAAGAACACTAAGAAACTTGAAGATGAAACTTTAATATAAGCTTAAAATCATATGAATACATGATGATTGGTGTTGATTTGCTTCTTGATGATTGATTGTTTGTGTTAGTGATGTTAGACATCATAAGAAACATACTAGAGTATGATTAAACACATGATCTAGTAAGTTAAAATGATGATCTTGTGAAAGACCAAGATGATCATACTTTATGTAGACATGAACTTGAATAATAAAAGTTGTGATATGCAATAATGATTTAAACACAATACAAGTCTTGTAAGTGGATGATTTCCAAAATAGTTCTCTCAAGAAGCTAGGTTAAATAACAATATTTACCTAGACTTGGTTCTTACATAAACAAATACTATTTTTAAGGGTTAAACAAGTGTAGAAACACTTGTGTAACAAAAAGATTACATAAAGAAGCATTTTTAGAAAATGTGTTTGGAAGTTGTAAACACCCAACTTCTTTAAAGATGAAGTTTTTAAAGAAGTAAATACATTTCAAAGGGTAACTAAACCTACTAAGCACACTACCAAGTTACTACAAGTCTTTATGAAAGTTCAAGTTCATATTGTTATGTAAATAGCATTGTTTTGGCACTTGGTAAGTGTTGGTTAAGTTGTTGATTGTTTGTGATGATTTAAAAAAAAATGATATGCTTTGATAGCATGGACACCTCCATTTTTAGGGGAAACTATGGCAAAATTTTCTAAAAATATAAACACTTAGAAAAATATTTTCTAACAAATATTTACAAGTGTATTTTAACCATGGTTTTCAATATAAACTTTGCCATAATTTTTGTAACAAAAATACAAATATTGTAGGTTGGTTTTTGTAAATAAAAATAACTAAATATGTATTTGAAAGGCAGGGCCGGCCCGTAAGGCTTATCAACCTAGGCTAAGGCCTAGGGCCACCCAAAAAGAAAGGCCTCCAATTTTATTTCTTTTCATATATTAGACTTGTGGTTTTTTTTTTTTTTTTTTGCCATTTAAACAACGTTTCTAGGCCCAATATTTAGAATTTTACACTAGGAATCCGCACTGTCCACGCACGCAACACATCAACCCTAGTTGGCGTCTTTTGAGTAAGCAATGTGAAATTGATTGCGGATTGAGCGAAATTAGGGCCGATATTAGGAAAAGTCATCGCTCTGGTTATTCGATTTCTCAAATCTCAATTCATTTATACCAATAATAAGGCCCTGACTTTGTAGTTTGCTTAGGGCCTCCAGAAACATTGGAACGGCTCTGTTGAAAGGTATATATTTAGAAGACACATGTGTGTGATTATTTGAATACTTTGTGTATTAGTTATATTATTTTAAGATTTGAAATAATATAACTTAACAAATACCAAGAATTTACAATCCAAAATATTACCAAAATCCTAAGAATATGAATATACAAGGTTACACAAAATACCGGTAAAACCGAACAAAGGAATATATCTTGCAAATATTCCGGAAATATTATTCATATGAATATTTTGGTAAATAATATTTTGGACACTAAGTGAATGGAAATATGATTTCCACAGGTATTACAAAGCTTTATCATATTTTTTACAAGGAGAAAATATATTATTTTTGGGAAGTAAAAATATATTTTCTTGGAAATTTTTAGAAGATATATAATTTTTGGGAAAGATATATATTTTTCTAGAGTACACTCGAAATACATTTTTGGATAAAATAAGTTTATAAATATTTTCTAAGTGAGACTTGAAAATATATTGTTTTGGATACTTATTAAAGACAATACACGCCGGAATACGACGCCAATACATGGCAAGTTATGCAAATACAAGAATACAAACACACGTGTATGTGATACCCCCATCCTTAGGAAGGAAATACGAATATAAATAGTTGAGAATTATTATTACGAAAATATTGTTTAACAATTATTCCAAAATTAATAAACATAATTTAAAGTTAAAATAATTATTATTTTAACAAGTAATTACAACTTGGAATAATACGGAAGACATAAAAGAAACGTGACTCGAAAGCATTAATACAAAAGACAAGGCACGACCCGCTCGTCTAATGGGTCGTAGTACGCATGTAGGTAGTCGTGCGTTCTAGAGGAAGCTTTGAGTTACATCGGATACAAGGAACGCAAAACTGTGAGTTCATGTCCCCCTTTTCTTTTAACTGTTTTCAGTTTTACAACTTCGGGGGTGAAGTACATGTTACATATTGTTTACAAACAATTACAAATGGTATGATTAGCTAAGGAAGGTACTGCTAGATCACGTGAATGGGTAGGCGATTAACTTAAGACCATTAATCCTTGTATAAGGACCGAGGGGCATGAGTGATAGATCTATTGGGTGTTGCGAGCCCCACCCATGGGCCTGCGAGTTGGCCGCATGTGGTGACTATGTCGTTCCGCCGGAGGGGCCGGTACGAAAAACGCATACAGGGTTGAGTGCTTCCTATGCCATGTCACTTATATTAATGTATTAGCTACACATTAATTGATCTGTTTTTCCTTATTGCTTCATACCAGTTTACAAGTACATACATACATACATACATACATACAATGGTTTTCAAGGATGATTCGTACACACATACTAAACATATGAACTCGCTCAACTTTTGTTGATGTTTTCAAACTACATGTATTTCAGGGAATTAGTAAGTGGATCTGGTGGGCGTTGGAAGTTTTATGCTGCTATAAGAATAAAGATGTCATTCATGGTCTTTGGGTTTGGTCAGTGTGTCTTATTCCTGGACGAGACACGTCTTCCAAACCGTAGTTACATCTAATATCTTTAGACGACTCCTTAGTGAACTCATAAACAATTTGTATGGTTTGTAAAACTTGAATTTGAAGTCTACATTTGAAACAATGTTGTTATGTTTTTAACTCATATAATGGATGACAAATCTATGGTTTTATCATATAGTTGTTGTTATGATTGAATGCAATGGTATTAAGAAAGTCACACCATAATCACGCTTCCGCAAAAGTCAGGGTGTGACAGCTTGGTATCAGAGCTTCAATCGTAGCGAACTAGGATTCTTTCTCGAGTCTAGACTATGATCATCAGGGATCTCACGAAAATGTTTTCATAACATAATTTTATTGCATACACGAAACGCCCAGATCCAGGAAACAAACATTTTTACAAACAAAAGGCATGAAACACATTTCAAAGTTTATGCTTATGATTCAGTCTGAGAGACTGGGAAGTGTAGTCTGAGAGACTAGGGAGTTCAGTCTAAGAGACTGGGAAGGGTAGTCTGAGAGACTAGGGAGTTCAGTCTGAGAGACTGGGAATTTAGTCTGAGAGACTAGGAAGGATAGAAAGTTTCATGAAGAATAATGTGAATACACGATTACATGATGAATTGTCCTTGTTTGCAATATATTAAGTGTTAGTGATTGCTATGAATATACATGCTATGAATATACATGCTATGACTATTATGTACCGGCACACATGTCACCTTCTTCCGAGAGTGAGGAATCAGACATTGATGACCCTACGGCCACCGCCACAGATAATGAGATTGTACCTGCGATGGAGATATTCGCGTCAGACACTAAGAGTGATCCTGATATGATGACCGAGGACGAGGACGACTTCCAACTGTCTGCGCTACCAGATCTTGGTGATGATTTACCCTTGTTGATTGCTCCCCTGATGAGGATCCTTTTGTCACTCTTGTTTCGATCCATGACCACCCCATCACTGGTCATTTCGATGGTGAGCACATCATGGCTCTGATCCTCGACGTCGTACCTCTCGTGGTCATTCCTCCCGAGGATATGCCTTTTGACGATTTGTTTGATGATGACGTTGATTTGTTGTTGATGATCCTCCTGTTGACGCCCAGGGTGATGGAAAGATAGCTGAGAATGTTACCACTATGCTACCTCCTGAGATTCCTGCCATGGAAGTATCGTCTGCTTCCATTTTACACTCGATATAAGACTCCTTTGAGTCTGTGACATCTGCAGCCTTACAGACGGCCTGATTGCAACTTTCTACTACTAACTCAGACGACGACACCACTATGACTAATGCACTATCACCTGCTCGAGATCCCACACCTTCACACGACCCAGAGCCTGCTCCTGTTCCTCTTAGGTCAGCTTGATGTTGCACCTGCTGATCCTAAGCCCTTGCTTAATCATGACCCTATTTCTTTTGGTTTACCAGACATTGCACCCCTTATACTGGACCCAGTATCTGCACCTGATGGTCTTCTCTTTTGCTGAGACATTTGTTCCTGCACCCGCACCCGCTGATGTTGCTCCTTTCCTCCTGTGGAGTCCGACGTCCATCACACCGGTTTGCCTATTGCTTTCTTTCAAGACATACCCGCACCCCATCCAGGGGAAGGTACCTTTGGCCAGCACCTGCGTGACGGTCTTTTTGTATCAGCAGTTTTTCCACAGATCCTTCAGGCTGTACTGTTCATTTCTTCACCCTTGGACGAGCCATTCTGATGGTTCCTATCATGCCCTATGCTTATTTCGGGCCCCTACCATCCCTCACATTATGGAAGCTACACACGGGATGAGTTACCCCTGTTACTTCATCTACAGTTTGAGGTTTTGAGTTATAGAGTTTTGGAGCTTGAGCTGACATTACGTCCTCCACCCTGTCAATGCCAGTATACTTTGATCCTCCACATTCATCACTGTCTCCTTTTGCACTCTCACCTGCTGCTATTACACCTTCTTAGGTTTTGATGCTCGTTTCTTTACTATCAAGCAGCAGATCAGATACTTACTCCGCCATATATTCAAGCTCGAGGAGAAAGTTGCACATGTTAGCAGTTTGCTTTTCTACACTCTTCCACCTCAGACACCAGTATAGTTGGCTTTTGGTTTTATGCGGATTGCATTACTTTTAGGAAAAGACACTACTAATAAGCCGAGATTGTGGAGACTTTTGAAGACTACTTTTGACCATGCAATTTTGATGCACTGGTAAACTTATTGGGCAAGGGTAGGGTGACCCTGTGTCCCTTGTGATGTGATGCACTTCGTAGACAATGTGATTGTGGTTGGTAAATAATGAAAGCTCCATCACCATGTCCTCACTAAGCACGTTGTTGATTTGCCTGATTGTAACATAATTGTGATGCTACGTGCTTGCTTGTTATGTTCTCATTAAATATGTTCCTATCTACAAGTTTGTGCTATAATGGTGATGTTATATGATTGCTTGTTATAACGACTGCGTATATACATATATGTAATACACCTCCTAGGTCTTACTCGTTAAATAGGTGCTTATGTGCTTATGTTTTTAATGAGACGTAACCTATCTGATCTTCTCCTTAGAAGATGCCGATTCAAAGGAACACCGATACCAACAACCCTCTGCCGACGACAGAGGCGGAATTACAAGAGTGCATCTCACAGGCCATCGCACAGCACGAGGCCCTTCGCTCCAAGCGCGGCGGCGGTACCACAGGAAATAACCCACCCAATGGTAATGTTTAGTCACTTAAGACACATTACAAAAACGTTTGGACATTTCCAAGTGTGCCTTGCTAATGCCTCTCGTGAATGATGTTGCTTATATTGCAGGCTACTCCTACAAGCAGTTCTTGGGCTGCAAGCCCCTGGATTTCGATGGCACTGGGGGTGCCTTAGCCTTCGTGCGCTGGGTTAAGAAGACGGATTCTGTTTTGCGGTTGAGCAAATGTGCCCCAGAGCATCAGGTCACGTACATTTCCGGACTGCTTCAAGATGGGGCTCTGTCATGGTGGAACCTCTAGGTTCAGACGTTGGGTGAGACTGCTGCGTATGCTTTGACATGGGATGAATTGAAAGAACTAATGCATAAGAAGTACTGTTCGAGAGCAGAAATCCAGAAGTTGGAAACTGAGTTCTGGAACTTGAAGATGGAAGGTCCAAAGATAGCTGAGTACGTACAGAAATTCCATGTTCTGTCGCGTGTTGTCCCCAACATGGTAGAACCAGAATTTAAAAAGATTGAACATTTCATCGGGGGATTGGCACCTCAGATTCTAAGCCTGGTGACAACATCTAAACCTCCAACAATTAACGCAGCTATTGACTTGAGTGTGGCGCTCACTGAAGAAGCGATTAGACTAGGAAAATTTTCAACCTCTGAGGAGAAAGAGGAGACTCATGTGGAGTCATCTGGAGATAACAAGAGAAAGTTCAAAAACTTCAAGCAGGGTACTCAGACGAATAACAACAACAAGGCCAAAAAGGGGAAAGAGTACATGGGTAAACTACCTAAATGCGACAAGTGTCGACGTCATCATACCGGGCGATGTAAAAAATGGAAAGTGTGACAACTGTGGCAAAGTGGGGCACTACAAGGAGACATGTTGGCATGAGACGAGACGTGGAAAGAGAGGTCAAGGGTGTTATAACTACGGTGACATGGGGCACTGTAGGAAAGATTGCCCAAGGGAGATTAAACAAGATCGTGGGAAAATGTCTAACACCGGAGCTAGGGAAGCACGCCAGGATCCAAACATGGCCATCGGTACATCTCATAGTAGTCAATGTTATGCGTCTGTGCTATTTGACATTGTTGTCAAATTTTAGCTTCAGAATATACTTGTTTTAGTAGTAAGTAAGATAGATATCCAGTACTCGATAGAACTACCTTAAGGGAAGCTTCGACGTGGTAATTGGGATGGATTGGTTGTCGAGCAATCAAGAGGAGATTATTACCCGCACCCCGATGGCAAATGAAGAAACAATCATGATTCATGGAGGTAAGCAGACTACGCCCCTACAGCTTCCAAATTGCTTGAAGGCACGAAAGTTGTTGCGTAATGGATGTGTTGTTTTTCTGGGCTCATGTCGTGGACAAGAGAACCGAAGAACCAAAACTCGAAGATATCCCTGTGATAAGGGAATAACCTAAAGTCTTCCCCGAAGGCTTGCCAGAATTATCTCCTCAACGACAAGTCGAATTCCGCATCGATTTGATTCCAGGCGCCGCGCCTACCTTCAATGCACCTTAGTGACTTACACCTTCGGAGATGCAAGGATTGTCAGTGTAGCTTCAGTAGTTGATAGAGAAGGAAGATAACAGACCAAGTTTCCCGCTTTGGGTAACCCTAGTCTTGCTCGTCAAGAAGAAGGACGATAGCTTTCGTACGAACATCAAACTACCAGGAGTCGAACGAGTTAACCAACAAGAGTCGGTAACTCTTGCTAAGGATTGACGAATTACTTATTTAACTAACTGTGAGGATCCAACTACTATTTCACGACTGATCGATGATCGAGTGTCATTAGCTATAAATTCAGGAAGAAAGTATACCGGGGAAATTGTGGGACAATAACTTGTTTAAACGTACACAAAAATGGTGTTTCCTACACAATGCACAAAACAGTTTTACACAGAATACGAAACTTTGAGAATCTAGAAAACATGTACTTAGGACCTTTGGGAACCTAGGTCCAAACTCGTAAAGGTTGCTTAGGAACCACACCTGTTAACTCAAGCAAACCCCATTATCCTGACATATATGCTATTTCAGTTAACCAAACAGAAAATACTCAAATTTCTTTTGTTAAAATCTTCACTTTTGCTTCTAGCGAGTAGATGTTTGCATCTCTACTCCCCTTAATGGTAGTTGCATCGCGTTAATTTTCTTCGCTGAGAGCGAACACACATTTGCTTCGATACTTGGTCATTTCTTCATTTTAGAAAATACTCATTGTTTCATTACTTGAAAACTTATATGTTACGCATGCACCATTTGCTACGCATGCGGTCTCATTTCGAATAAACGCTTCATTGAAGTTCAAATATTATGTTGCTAAATCTAATTACTGATTTGTGATTCGAATAACCTACATTATGGTAATTGTTGGCTTCCTTGTTATCAAGTCAACACACTTTCTTGAGACTTCATTTCTTTCAAGTTACATTCATGGTTTATCTTCGTAACCATGCTGAGATTCCCTTGTTGATACATACGTTTATTGTCAGGTTACCAAGTTCAATTGCTTGAACTTATCCATTTCGCATATTCAATTTAAGACGCCATATGATGTATTGAGAGCATCATATTCAAACATTTTTGCTAAGGTTCTTTTGTTTCGAGTCGTAGTAGACTTGATTGGTCTACGACTCCACTAAATCGTTTATTGATTTCAATACCTTACTATAATACTTTCACAAAGTTGAAGCTTGCGCTAATTTGGTTACGCACCTCATACATCGATTTAATTGTCTATTTATTTGCTCTAAATCCGTTTTGTTTATCACAATTAAAACGGTCCCAACACAGTTGTGTGCTAAGGCAATGGTACATAGATTCATTTCATAGCACGGTGTACCTCCTAACGATTCTTTCATGGTTGATCGAATGCCTTGCGGTACTTATTACTTTTTCATCTTCGATCGGAAACAGTGGTTCTTTGATGTTCTGTATTCAATAGGAAACTTTATGACATTGTGAAAACCAAATTTTCAGAGTTCTTTTAGTACACTTTCCTTTGATTTCAAGCACGGTGAACTTGTTCGGTCACCGCTATTGTTGAAATATGTCAATCACGACACCTCGTGGTGTCCTTACAAATTTGTAGCTTGTGCTAATCATGATCAACCGTCTCACACAAAACTACACATACTTTTGTTTGACTTGTCATTTAAACATTCCAAATGCAACTACGAACTAAGACAATAATACACCAGATTCGCTTGTGTTCCATTCGGTGTATTTTCGCAATTCAAGAATGTCAACACACTATTTTATCCATGTATTTGTTCGAAAGTTGACAGATCATTTTCATGTTACTATCGCATTCGAGTTGTTGATTTTGAGTTCATATAGCGGATGCTATGGTTTGTGAAAACTCGTTTGTATATTGTGACCGATTGTTTGAGAATCCATTGGTCAAAACTCCTTTGTTGCACCCCTGTTAACTAAGTTACGCTAGATTATACATCTATACATCTCGTGTCCTTTGACATCAAAAGCTAGAACACATACCTTTTAACCATTGGGTTCTTGTTGTTGAAATACATCCTTGGATTCACCTGATGTGAATAAGATTTGATTCGGTTTTGGTGGCTATCTACCTCAGTACTATTCATATACATACACGCATGATGTAACCATAAGAAGTTAAGGTAGTACAAATTTCGAGGACGAAATTTTCTTAACAGGGGGAGAATGTGACAACTGTCAAATTTGCATGCATCCGTACAATTATTAAATGATGATTAGTGCTTAAGGACTGTGCTGATTTACAATTTATGACTTGAATTGCTTTCTGATTACTGCATTATACTTACATGTGCATCACATACTGCAAATGACACATCATTGACTGCATGCAAACATATTAACATAAATGATGCACAAAGCACAGTTAGCAGATAACTCAGGAAGAGGCTGACAGAACTCAACACATAGACAGACAGTGTTTTGAGACCTAGTATGGGCTAGAGACTAAGTACGACACCAATATGGTGTGTAGGGAAGTAAGGACCACAAAACTGCATTCCTAAGTGATAGTTTAAGTGCCGGAAAGTGACTAAAACTCACCCAAAGTGCTGAATTCAGCATAATTCAGCAAAAATCAGCTTTTTAACAAGCTTGTATCATGCAAAAATATGACTAAATGGTCCTGAATGCTTTCCTAAGTGTCATGATTTAAAAGTGTCACAAAAGGTTACATAAAGAACACTAAACGGTATAGTTTAGCACTTTAACGAACCGGTATCTAACCGAACAACCGGACACTACCCGAAACATCAAAATTACACTAGAAGCATTGTTTTAATGTTTCTGAGCTAGTTATGACCCCCAAACATCATAACACCTACAAAATATCTAGTAACCAAGTACTTAACTTATACTTGATTTCTAACTACAAACTAACTAAATTGTTACAACCTAAGCCTACTACCCCCCCCCCCACACCTATCTCATGGCCCACATGGCCTATTTGGGAGATCTTATTTGATCTTGCTTGATCTCATGAAGATTTGATTAAAAGATATGTCATGTACTTAAGGGAACATATTATCCATTGGATTATGAAGTGTTGGAAGATTATAAGAATAACCCAAGGACCATAACCATTTCATTCTCACTTCTTACCACACTTGAAAAACCTTCTCCTCCCCCTCCATAAGCTACGGCCAAGAACTCCCCAAACACCACCATCATCTTTATTCACTTCTCATTAAATTTACACATATACAAAGGTGTTAGAAGCTATACAAAGAAGCTTGGAGCTATAGAAAGTTGAAGGACCTTTGTCTAGTGCTTTTATCCACTTGTTTTCTCCTCTTGATCATCCCTAGCCTTGTGCTAGTGGTAAGAGTCTTGATCTATCCATTGTACTTCTATTTTAAGTGATTAAAAGATAATACATAATGATAATCTTGAAGAACACTAAGAAACTTGAAGATGAAACTTTAACATAAGCTTAAAATCATATGAATACATGATGATTAGTGTTGATTTGCTTCTTGATGATTGATTGTTTGTGTTAGTGATGTTAGACATCATAAGAAACATACTGGATTGTGATTAAACACATGATCTAGTAAGTTAAAATGATGATCTTGTGAAAGACCAAGATGATCATACTTTATGTAGACATGAACTTGAATAATAAAAGTTGTTTTCATATGTAATAATGATTTAAACACAATACAAGTCTTGTAAGTGGATGATTTCCAAAATAGTTCTCTCAAGAAGCTAGGTTAAATAACAAGATTTACCTAGACTTGGTTCTTACATAAACAAATACTATTTTTAAGGGTTAAACAAGTGTAGAAACACTTGTGTAACAAAAAGATTACATAAAGAAGCATTTTTAGAAAATGTGTTTGAAAGTTGTAAACACCCAACTTCTTTAAAGATGAAGTTTTTAAAGAAATAAATACATTTCAAAGGGTAACTAAACCTACTAAGCACACTACCAAGTTACTACAAGTCTTTATGAAAGTTCAAGTTCATATTGTTATGTAAATAGCATTGTTTTGGCACTTGGTTAGTGTTGGTTAAGTTGTTGATTGTTTGTGATGATTAAAAAAAATGATATGCTTTGATAGCATGGACACATCCATTTTTAGGGGAAACTATGGCAAAATTTTCTAAAAATATAAACACTTAGAAAAATATTTTCTAACAAATATTTACAAGTGTATTTTAACCATGGTTTTCAATATAAACTTTGCCATAATTTTTGTAACAAAAATACAAATATTGGAGGTTGGTTTTTGTAAATAAAAATAACTAAATATGTATTTGAAAGGTATATATTTAGAAGACACATGTGTGTGATTATTTGAATACTTTGTGTATTAGTTATATTATTTTAGGATTTGAAATAATATAACTTAACAAATACCAAGAATTTAAAATCCAAAATATTACCAAAATCCTAAGAATATGAATATACAAGGTTACACAAAATACAGGTAAAACCGAACAAAGGGATATATCTTGCAAATATTCCGGAAATATTATTCATATGAATATTTTGGTAAATAATATTTTGGACACTAAGTGAATGGAAATATGATTTCTACAAGTATTACAAAGCTTTATCATATTTTTGACAAGGAGAAAATATATTATTTTTGGGAAGTAAAAATATATTTTCTTGAAAATTTTTAGAAGATATATAATTTTTGGGAAAGATATATATTTTTCTAGAGTACACTCGAAATACATTTTTGGATAAAATAAGTTTATAAATATTTTCTAAGTGAGACTTGAAAATATATTGTTTTGGATACTTATTAAAGACAATACACGCCGGAATACGACGCCAATACATGGCAAGTTATGCAAATACAAGAATACAAACACAAATGTATGAGATACCCCCATCCTTGGGAAGGAAATACGAATATAAATACTTAATAGTATTATTACGAAAATATTGTTTAACAATTATTCCAAAATTAATAAACATAATTTAAAGTTAAAATAATTATTATTTTAACAAGTAATTACAACTTGGAATAATATGGAAGACATAAAAGAAACGTGACTCGAAAGCATTAATACTAAAGACAAGGCACGACTCGCTCGTCTAATGGACCGTAGTACGCATGTAGGTAGTCGTGCGTTCTAGAGGAAGCTTTGAGTTACATCGGATACAAGGAACGCAAAACTGTGAGTTCATGTCCCCCTTTTCTTTTAACTGGTTTCAGTTTTACAACTTCGGGGGTGAAGTACATGTTACATGCTATTTACAAACAATTACAAATGGTATGATTAGCTAAGGAAGGTATTGCTAGATCACGTGAATGGGTAGGCGATTAACTTAAGACCATTAATCCTTGTATAAGGACCGAGGGGCATGAGTGATAGATCTATTGGGTGTTGCAAGCCCCACCCATGGGCCTGCGAGTTGGCAGCATGTGGTGACTATGTCGTTCCGCCGGAGGGGCCGGTACGAAATACGCATACAGGGGTGAGTGCTTCCTATGCCATGTCACTTATATTAATGTATTAGCTACACATTAATTGATATGTTTTTCCTTATTGCTTCATACCAGTTTACAAGTACATACATACATATATACATACAAAGGTTTTCAAGGATGATTCGTGCACACATACTAAACACATGAACTCGCTCAACTTTTGTTGATGTTTTCAAACTACATGTATTTCAGGGAATTAGTGACTGGATCTGGCGGGCGTTGGAAGTTTTATGTTGCAATAAGAATAAAGATGTCATCCATGGTCTTTGGGTTTGGTCAGTGTGTCTTATTCCTGGACGAGACACGTCTTCCAAACCTTAGTTACATCTAATATCTTTCGACGAGTCCTTAGTGAACTCATAAACAATTTGTATGGTTTGTAAAACTTGAATTTGAAGTCTACGTTTGAAACAATGTTGTTATGTTTTAAACTCATATAATGGATGACAAATCTATGGTTTTATCATATAGTTGTTGTTATGATTGAACGCAATGGTATTAAGAAAGTCACACCATAATCACGCTTCCGCAAAAGTCAGGGTGTGACAGTAGTGGTTTTGTCCAGGATCTTTGAAATCTCGTCCAAAGGATTTCAGGGAGTTTGAAAACTCCTAAAATTCATTTGTGCTTTAGAAAATTGTAAAAGATGCTTTGAATGCTTGTACATTTTAAAAAGTGGCAAACGACCAAAGTTGCCCTTCGAATATGCATATTATACATAGTGTGTGTGTGTATAAGGGTGGATCATGAGAAAACTAGTTTAAATGAGAAAACAAAAAAAACTAGATAAAAAAGCCTGAAAAACATACCAATTTTTTTTTTGGATTTTTTTAATAAAAATCTTTATATTTTATGTATAAAAAAACTTTTTTTCAAAAAAAAAAAAGTTGTACTGCACATGTGCATTAATACGAAAAAGCCTAAACCACATAACCCACCTCCCACCGACACTCCCCAAAAACCCACACCTCTCAAAAAACCTAAAACTAAACCCTAAACGTAAACCCCACCAAAAACCTAAAACCCCCCTCCCAAACCCAAAAACCTAATCCTAATCCTAAACCACCAAAAAACTTAACCCTAAAAGTTAAACTAAACTCAAAAGCTAACTTTAACCATATAATGCACATGTGCAGTACAACTTTTTTTTGAAAAAAAAAAGTTTTTTTTTATACATAAAAAGTAGCAATTTTTTGTAAAAAAAATTGGTATGTTTTTTAGGCTTTTTAGTTTGTTTTTTTAGTTTTCTCATTTATATGTAGTTTTCTAATGATCTTCTCCCTATATATATATATATATTAGGGGAATTTCAAATGAAAACCACTAGTTATTGTGAAAACTCGAAAACTAATTAAAAAAGCCAAAAAAAACATACCAATTTTTTTTTTTTTTTTTGCAAACCAATTTTCGCAGGTTTTCTTATATATAAAAAAATTCAAAAAAAAAAAACAAATTAGTGTAGTGCACATGTGTATGTGTACTACACATGTGTATTATTACACATGTGCACTACACAAAAAAAAATTGAAAAAAAGTTTTTTTACATATATAAAAACTAGCGATTTTTATAAAAAAAAATTGAAAAAAAAATTTGTGTGTTTTTTAAGCTTTTTTTAGTTAGTTTTCACAATAAAAGTGGTTTTCATTTGAACCATCCCCTATATATATATATATATAAGTGACCGCTAAAATGAGAACCACCTCGAGTTGTAAGAACCGTGAGAACTTTTTGATCCGGGGCGAGGTGGACCAAATTTTTTTTTCATAAACGTAGATGCGTGTATTATAAACACATTTGTAAAAAAAATTCAAAAAAAAAATGTCGTGTGTGTAGTTTTGAGCACCACAAGTTTGTGTTTACGGGTACCGTAAATTTTCCGGTTAAGTTTACGGGTACCGTAAATTTTCCGGTTAAATTTACGGTACCCGTAAACACAAACTTATGGTGCTCAAAACTACACACACGACATTTTTTTTTGAATTTTTTTTACAAATGTTTTTACAATACACGCATCTACGTTTATGAAAAAAAAAATTGGTCCACCTCGCCCCGTACGGTGTAGTTCTCACGGTTCTTACAACTCGAGGTGGTTCTCATTTTAGCGGTCCCCTATATATATATATATATATATATATATATAGGGTAAAGTTGTTGTAAAAAAGGTTAAAAGTGTGAGAAATGTGAGAAATATTGTGAAGATGACATGTGTCCTCCATCTAAATTAATTCAAAAGGGTAAACAAATAATTTTATAATTAATTCAAAACTTACCATAACCACCACCTTAATTATAGGAACAAGATTTTTTTAAAAGATCTCTAAAAAACACTACGAATAACACTGCAACCACCATTCAGCACATATATAACACCATTCAATAATTATATAACACCATTCAACAAGTATATAACACCATTCAGTAAAGAATATAACACCATTCAGTAAAAGAATATAACACCATTCAGTAAAGAAATATAACACCATTCAGTAAAGAATATAACATCATTCAGTAAAGTATATAACACCATTCAGTAAAAGAATATAACACCATTCAGTAAAGAATATAAGAATATAACACCATTCAGAAAAAAAAAAATAACACCATTCAGTAAAGAAAATAACATCATTCAGAAAAGAAAATAACACCATTCAGAAAAGAAAATAAACACCATTAATGAAAAGAAAAAAACACCATTAATGAAAAGAAAATAACACCTTTCAGAAAAGAAAATAACACCATTCAGTAAAGAATATAACACATTTGTATCATCTTCTCCACTTCTGGCACCACCACTGCCGCTGTCGTGTAGAGAGAGAGAGATCATCTGGTCGTTCGATGTAGAGAGAGAGATCGCACGACCACCACCACTGCCACTTCCGGCACCACCACCGCCGCACCACCACTGCCGATCCGGCACCACCACTGCCGATCCGGCACCACCACCGCCGCTGCCGCTCGAACCACCACCACCGTCGCTGCCGCTCGCACCACCACCACCGCCGCTACCGTTGTCGTGTTTGATCTTCCGATTGATTGAATATGGAAGAAGAAAGAGAGAGAGAGAGAGAGAAATTATGAGCGTATGAGAGAGAGAGAACGAAATTGCAGGGATTTGATTTACAAAATGAAGATAAAAAGACACAATTGCCCCTATATATTTCAATTCAGTCCAAATTAACAAAAATATTTTACAATTTGGTCCCTATTGATCTCAACCATTAGATCAAAAGATCTAATGGCTGAGATTCTTTCTTACCTTTCTCACACTTTGGGCCTTTTTTACAGGACCCTCTACCTATATATATATATATATATATATATATATATATATATATATATTATATCGGTTAGGAACCACTCTTTAATGCAAGAACCTTGAGAACCAATGTGAATACAAGAAAAAATACCTAAAAAATACACAATTTTTTTATTGCTAATGTAAAGTAGTGTATTACGGATGTGAATACAATCAAAAATACCTAAAAAGTAGTGTATTGCAGATGGTAATTTAAATGAAGAGTTAATTACATAGTTAGTCCCTTTGGTTTGCACAAAGTAACATACTTAGTTACTAATAGTTTAAAATCACATTCTAGGGTATTAACTTTTCATTTTGTAACGTTTAGAGGTATTAACGTTATTTGTAGGTTTAAAATCACATTCTATTAGTACCTAAGTATGTTATTTTGTGCAAACCACAAGGACTAACTATGGTAATACCCTAGAAGTTAATACCTCCAAACGTTACAAAATGAAAAGTTAATACCCTAGAAGGTGATTTTAAACTATTAGTACCTAAGTATGTTATTTTGTGCAAACCATAGGGACTAACTATGTAATTAACTCTTAAATGAAAGTGCAATTGTCTAATACTGGTAATGTATTATGGAATTTGTCAAAGAAATGATACATATGCACATATGCATCCATAATTGTTGCATATGCACATGTGCATCCGGATAGCGATTTTTTTTAATATTAAAAAAATTTGTGTGTTTTTAGGTATTTTTAGGTTTATTTTGTTCATATTGGTTCTCGTAATACGAGTGGTTCTTAAATGAACCATACCCTCTATATATATATATATATATGGGATGATTCAAATAAAAACCACTTTTATTGTGAAAACTCGAAAACTAACTAAAAAAGCCTAAAAAACACACAAAATTTTTTTTTTCAATTTTTTTATAAAAATCACTGGTTTTTATATATGAAAAAAAAAATTTCAAAAAAAAAATTGTAGTACACAACACATGTGCACTACACAAATTTTTTTTTTAATTTTTTTTATATAAAAAAACCTGTGAAAATTAATATACAAAAAAAAAATTTGAATGTTTTTTTGGCTTTTTTAATTAGTTTTCGAGTTTTCACAATAACTAGTGGTTTTCATTTGAACATTCCCCTGTATATATTTATATATATATAGGGTTGGGCTAGACAAAAAACCCTATCTTTCTTAGAAAACTCTGGAAACTCAAAGCTCCCGACATTTTTTTTTTTTTTTTTAAATAACACATGTAATATACATGTTTTTAAGACTTTTGGGCCAAAAAAATCAAAAAAGCGCCGAGTACTTTTTTTTTTTAAAAATAAACAAGTTCCAAAAACTTCGTTGACTAACATGTGTTAGACAAAAAATGCTGAAATTTGTTTTTTTTTTTTTTTTTAAAAAAAACCTTCGGCGCTTTTTTGATTTTTTTGGCCCAAAACTCTTAAAAACATGTATATTACATGTGTTATTTTTTTCAAAAAAAAAAATGTCGGGAGCTTTGAGTTTCTCGGGTTTTCTTCCTAAAGAGGGTTTTCTACCTAGCCTTATCCTATATATATATATATATATATATATATATATATATATATAAAGAAAGAAAGGATGAAGATACTTTCATTTGATTTTTTTTTTCAAATAAAAAGGAAATATTTTAGTGGAATTGGAATATACATATGTATGCTCGAGACACACAAAATAAACACATATTAAGAGACATCCAATTATTTAATTCATTAACAAATTACTAATAATACATTTGTAATTTGTATTACGGTACCCGTAAACACAAACTTGTGGTGCTCAAAACTAAACTGACGACATTTTTTTTTTAATTTTTTTTTACAAATGTGTTTATAATACACGCATCTACGTTTATGAAAAAAAAATTGATCCACCTCGCCCCGTACGGTGTAGTTCTCACGGTTCTTACAACTCGAGGTGGTTCTCATTTTAGCGGTCCCCTATATATATATATAGGGTAAAGTTATTGTAAAAAAGGTTAAAAGTGTGAGAAATGTGAGAAATATTGTGAAGATGACATGTGTCCTCCATCTAAATTAATTCAAAATGGTAAACAAATAATTTTATAATTAATTCAATTAATTCAAAACTTACCATAACCACCACCTTAATTATAGGAACAATATTTTTTTTTAAAGATCTCTAAAAAAACACTACGAATAACACTGCAACCACCATTCAGCACATATATAACACCATTCAATAATTATATAACACCATTCAACAAGTATATAACACCATTCAGTAAAGAATATAACACCATTCAGTAAAAGAATATAACACCATTCAGTAAAAAAATATAACACCATTCAGTAAAGAATATAACATCATTGAGTAAAGAATATAACACCATTCAGTAAAGTATATAACACCATTCAGTAAAAGAATATAACACCATTCAGTAAAGAATATAAGAATATAACACCATTCAGAAAAAAATAACACCATTCAGTAAAGAAAATAACATCATTCAGAAAAGAAAATAACACCATTCAGAAAATAAAATAAACACCATTAATGAAAAGAAAAAACACCATTAATGAAAAGAAAATAACACCTTTCAGAAAAGAAAATAACACCATTCAGTAAAGAATATAACACCTTTGTATCATCTTCTCCACTTCCGGCACCACCACTGCCGCTCCGCCGCCACTGTCGTGTAGAGAGAGAGATCATCTGGTCGTTCGATGTAGAGAGAGAGATCGCACGACCACCACCACTGCCACTTCCGGCACCACCACTGTCACACCCCCAAAATCCACCATGCGGAGTATCACCGCTCGGAGGCGTGACATGACCAGGATCGAGCCACCAATCATATTGGTGACCAAAAGAAGTATTCCAATTTTAAGTTAACAGCGGAAGCATAAAACGAAAGTCCAAAACAAAAGTTCCATAGTTCATAAGGATTTAAATATTAAGCACGGAACATAACAGTCCGTATCCCACAACGACCTCCTACTCGTGCAAGCTCCATAAGCATTTAGCGACCTGTAAGGCATGTAACAATGAGTCAACAACAAAGTTGAGTGAGTTCACGGTTGGTTGTTTAGTTTTAAGTTGTTTCTGAAAAAAAAAAACGTGGTTTGACTTTCGTTGGCTTATTTGCCGTGGGGGTTACCCCATAGTTGAAAGTATGTTTAACCAGTTCCTTTTTGTTACCCAAACCATATCCATAACCAGTGGGGACTTCCCCATGTGAACCACTAGACTGATATCGACAACTGACGAACAATAGTTGTGCCTTACGTCAATGTTCTATCATCATTGACAGTTTGTCGTAGTCCATTAGTACACGCCCGTTCGGACGACACGGTGTGAGGTTTGTTAAACCTAATAGCGCTATTAACTAATGACCCGCTCGCCATTGGCCTCGGCGATTAAGTCGATATAAATTAAGGGACTTCATGATAGAGTTTTATCTAGTAAGTTTTAAGGTTGTTGTCCTACTCAAGGAGGACGAACGTACATATTCTACCCAAGGAGAACACGCAAGATTAATATTGGCATCCTACCCAAGGAGGATGGCCGTACATATCCTACCCAAGGAGGATATGTAAATTCCATTTTAGTTTCTTAACCCATTCCCAAACCACCGGGAATCTCATGCCTTGTAAAAAGTGTGAACTCACCTCGGTTGCTCGGTTTGACTCTCGAAAATAGCTAACAGTCAAGGTCGGTCAATCACGTCCTAGTATGATTACCACTTACTTTATTAGTGACTTCAAATAAGCACGAAGTTCCTACACGCATCTATCACATAACATGCATCACTTTAACGGTTCATGCCCATATAGACCTCCCATCTATTACCGTTCATAAACAAACATATGACATTGCACATAACACTTTTATTGACACATAATCATGTTAGATCATTCTCAGATATCATACCCGACATTTAGACACGCAAATTACTACTTATGTCATTTCAGCTTTTTCATTCAAAACTGGGCTGCTTTCGGGGATTTTAATAAAATAGTTAACTTGTTCCAAAAATTCCCAACTTTTTACAGAAGGTCTTAAATGATCCAAATATTATTGTGTAAAAATCTCGGGATCCAATTCATCACCAATATTTTATAAAAATTCATTTTCCGGACTGCAATCAAATTCATCTTTTTCTAATTGCAGTTCACGGAATAATTTATTTAAAATTCATCATAAGTCCAATTTACGAAATTCCAGTGGGAGAATTACAAATACATCAGTGGTCATTTACAGTACAAATTTTATGAGCTGATTCAACATAGATTTCAAGTTATGATTAAAAATATAACACCCATTTATTGCAGTAAAAACTCAGCTTTAGTTGCTATTACAAAACGGGTCTTTAAAAATAGTAAACGAAGTCCAAAAATTATGATTCCAGTGCCATTAGAACCGTATTTCATAATACATAAATCTAGACTTCAGAAAATGCATTTTTCGTTTTATTAAGGTCCGGTTACAGCAAACTGAAGTTGGCTGTAATCACTAAACAGCCTCCTGTTTTTCAGCTTTTAACATTCTAACTTGTGTTCGATTGGTTCCGTTAACATGTTTAGTGATCAACAACGATATTTAACATCAGTCATTAACAAGCAAGCATCAACATACACCCAACAACATCATATTAGTATCATTTCATCATGTTTCATCTTTTTAATGTTCTTGTTTCTTTAGTGATTTGAACATACTTAACATACTACAACTTGTAACCAAGAAACAAGATGAACAAGGGTGTACAAGTAACTTACTACTAGCACAAGGCTAGGGTAGAATCTAGTGTAGAAGATGTTGAGAAAAGATGATGAAAAAGCTAGAATAAAGCCCTTCTTGAAGCTCCACAAGATGCAAGTCTCTTGTATCCACCTTCAACACTTGAATGAGACTTGAATAAAGGATGAAGATGGTGGTTTAGGGGTGGTGATGGTGGCGGTTGGGTGTAACCGTGAGGGAGGGAGAGAGAGTGGGAGTAAGGAGCTAGAACTATCATCAGATTTTTTAACAACCCATTGAGATCATGGTACATCTTATCCGAACCAGGATGTACCGAATAACGAGACTTGTGCGCTTCATCCATCACAAGTTCGCGTAAGTTTCCGTAAAGTGGCACCCAGATGCACCCGTTAACATAGTAGGCGTCGTCTTCCTTTTGTTCTAGCCGCTGCCTCGATCCTCGTAGGGACTCAGCCCTGGCGTTTTCTGTTTTCAATGCTTCGACCTGAGCATCACGAATTTGAGCAGGAAGACTAGATTGGATGGTAAGCTGTAACGCACGTACGCGCTTAGGTATAGTATCCTTTCGACTGAGGGCGTCGGCCACAACATTGGCTTTACCCGGATGATACTTGATCACACATTCGTAATCATTCAAGAGCTCAACCCATCGGCGTTGTCGCATGTTTAACTCTTTTTGCTTGAAGATATGCTCGAGACTCCTGTGATCGGTGTAAATGGTGCACTTGGTACCGTACAGGTAATGTCTCCATATCTTAAGTGCGAAAACAACTGCTCCCAATTCCAGGTCGTGCATAGTGTAGTTCTTTTCGTGAACTTTAAGTTGGCGGTATGCGTAGGCAATGACCTTGTCACGTTGCATCAACACGCAACCAAGTCCTTGGATGGAAGCATCGCAATAAACCACAAAATCATTTGTGCCCTCAGGCAACGAAAGAATAGGTGCACTACAAAGCCTATCTTTCAAGTGCTGAAAAGCAGATTCCTGTGCATCACCCCCAACGATAGGTGACACCCTTCTGAGTCGGTGAAGTGAGAGGTTGTGCAATCTTTGAGAAATCCTTGATAAACCTTCTGTAATAACCTGCCAAACCCAAGAATTGGCGGATTTCTGTTGGTGTACGGGGTGCAGGCCAGTTCTTGATCGAGTCGACCTTGGATGGATCCACATGAATCCCATCCTCATTTACCACGTGGCCTAGGAAATGTACTTCACGAAGCCAAAAGTCGCATTTCGAAAACTTGGCATACAACTGCTCTTTTCGAAGAAGTTCCAGAATAAGCCTCAGATGTTGCTCGTGTTTCTCCTGACTCTTAGAATAGATCAGGATGTCGTCGATGAAAACAATAACGAACTTATCCAGGTAAGGTTTGCACACTCGATTCATTAGATCCATGAAGACCGCTGGTGCGTTCGTCAATCCGAAAGGCATAACTAGAAACTCGTAATGCCCATAACGAGTTCTAAATGCTGTTTTGGAGACGTCCTCATCTCGGACTCTCAGCTGATGGTATCCCGATCTCAAATCAATCTTGGAATAGAAACTCGACCCTTGCAACTGGTCGAATAGGTCATCAATGCGTGGAAGAGGATAACGATTCTTCACGGTCACCTTGTTAAGTTCGCGATAGTCAATACACATTCTGAAAGTTCCGTCTTTCTTCTTCACAAACAAGACTGGAGCTCCCCAGGGCGAAGAGCTAGGACGTATAAAACCCTTTTCCAAGAGTTCTTGTAATTGCGTGGACAGTTCTTCAAGTTCTGACGGAGCTAGTCGATAAGGTGCTCGAGCTATGGGCGCTGCTCCAGGAGTTAGCTCGATCTGAAACTCGACTTGTCGATGAGGCGGAAGACCAGGTAATTCCTCAGGAAATACCTCAGGAAAATCACGTACAATAGGTATATCTTCTATCTTCCTTTCTTCCATTGATGTGTCAGAAACAAGAGCTAGAATAGCAGTGTGGCCCTTTCGCAAACACTTTTGGGCCTTAACGAAAGAGATGATGCCTACAACAGCACCACTCTTGTCGCCATGAATCATGAGAGGTTCTTCACCAGAATGAGGAATGCGGACGATTTTCTCCTTGCAAATAATCTCCGCTTGATGATGAGATAGCCAATCCATCCCAATAACGACGTCAAAACTACCAAGTACAATAGGGATAAGGTTGATAGAGAAGGTCTGACCAGCTAAGACGAGGTTACAGCCCTTAACTATGTGTGTGGCTTCAGGGCTTTTACCGTTTGCTAGTTCTACCGTGTGTTTGGTGGTCAAAAGTGTTGGGGTGCGCTTAAGCATTTGACTAACTTTTAAGGACACATAACTAGTATCGGCACCCGAATCGAATAAAACAGTAACAAAGTAATCGTCCAGAAGAAACTTACCCATCACAACGTTGGGATCGTTCCTCGCGTCGCCCTGACCCAGCACGAAAACACGTCCCCTGGCACCATTGCCATTATTGTTACCCCCGTTGTTGCCTCCATTGTTGTTCCCGTTTCCTTGGTGGTTGTTGTTCTGATTCTGGTTAAGCCGAGGGCAGTTCCTTTTAAAGTGGCCTTCAGCGCCACACTGAAAGCATCCTTTATTGCCCTGCTGTTGCTGCTGCTGCTGGTTCTGTGGAGCTTGTTGTGGTTGTTGGCAATTCTGACTTGCTAGTCATGCGCTCCTGCAATCCTTTGCTTCATGTCCAAACTTGTTACACCTCAGACAACGACCCTTGTTGCACTGCCCGCTATGATGCTTATGGCACCGGTTGCACTTGGGGTGGTTCCCTCGGTATCCACCCTGTCCTTGATTACCAGAAGACTGCTGACCAGGACTCTGGTAGTCATCAATCTTTCGCTGCTGAGACTGAACTGAAGTAGAACCCTTACTGGAATTCCCATCCCATTTTCGCTTGTTATCATTGGGAGCGTCAGTGGTAGTAGCGCTAATACGCTTGGGCAGCTTGTTCTGCTCAACTGCCTGATCAGTGAGACGATGAGCCAACTTGATGATTTGCTGAATGGTGCCAAGATTAGCGGAGGTCACGTGGCTTTGAATTTCTGGCACCAAACCCTTTAGGTACAGCTCAATACATTTGATAGGAGGGTCCACCATAGTAGGACACAAGATGGCCAGCTCGTTTGACCTCTTCGTGTATGCCTTGATCTCAGACCCCGTCATCTTCAAATTGAAAAATTCCACCTCCAGCTTGTGGATGTCGTCACGACTGCAGTACTCTTCTTTAATCAGTTCTTTGAAATCGTTCCATGGGGTGGCATTAGCAACCGCCAGCCCTAGTAGTTGAACCTGTGCTTTCCACCAGGTTAACGCAGCACCTTCGAGTGTTCCAGTAGCATATTTCACCCTACGATCTTCAGGGCATTCGCACATCTCGAAAATAGACTCAAGCTTCTCAAACCAGTAGAGAAGGCCTACAGCTCCTTCCGTGTCACTGAAGGTCCTGGGTCGGCAATCCATGAATGTTTTGAACGTGCACACAGGAGGTTGAGCATGCTGACCTATTGCGCGAGAATAAAAGACAAGGTTAAACACAAGAGTTGGTTCGCGAGTGTAGGATCTAAACATCCTAGGATAGGTCGAAATGGCAGGTTATACCTCCTGCAGGGATAGCTGCGAGTGCCTCGGCCACTTGTTCGTTGATTAGAGCAGTCAGCTGGGCTTGAGTCAAGTTCAGGCGTCCACTCATGATCTTCACATCGAAGGAAACGCAAGTAAGAAAAGTGTCGCGAAAGTGCGTAAGTGTGGAGTGACAGAAGAGAGCAAACACACAGGGTTTCAAGCAATAGTTATTACACTAACTAAGCATACCTTGATCAACTGCGCTGCTTACACTAGCAGGCAGGCAATACAAACATAAACCATATTACCTATAGTGTTGAGTCTTGCACGTGGAGCGAAGCGTCGTTGTGGATCGTTGAGCACTGTACAGGTTATAGTCTGGTTTTATCAAAAAGCCTTTCCCCTTTTTAAAACCAAGTTCACTATAACCAATGGCTCTGATACCAATCTGTCACACCCCCAAAATCCACCATGCAGAGTATCACCGCTCGGAGGCGTGACATGACCAGGATCGAGCCACCAATCATATTGAACAACGTAATTAAGTAAATAAAACCAACCACAATACGATTGGTGACCAAAAGAAGCATTCCAATTTTAAGTTAACAGCGGAAGCATAAAACGAAAGTCCAAAACAAAAGTTCCATAGTTCATAAGGATTTAAATATTAAGCACGGAACATAACAGTCCGTATCCCACAACGACCTCCTCCTCGTGCAAGCTCCATAAGCATTTAGCGAGCCTGTAAGGCATGTAACAACGAGTCAACAACAAAGTTGAGTGAGTTCACGGTTGGTTGTTTAGTTTTAAGTTGTTTCTGAAAAAAAAAACGTGGTTTGACTTTCGTTGGCTTATTTGTCGTGGGGGTTACCCCATATTTGAAAGTATGTTTAACCAGTTCCTTTTTGTTACCCAAACCATATCCATAACCAGTGGGGACTTCCCCAAGTGAACCACTAGACTGATATCAACAACTGACGAACAATAGTTGTGCCCTACGTCAATGTTCTATCATCATTGACAGTTTGCCGTAGTCCATTAGTACACGCCCGTTCGGACGACACGGTGTGAGGTTTGTTAAACCTAATAGCGCTATTAACTAATGACCCGCTCGCCATTGGCCTCGGCGATTAAGTCGATATAAATTGAGGGACTTCATGATAGAGTTTTGTCTAGTAAGTTTTAAGGTTGTTGTCCTACCCAAGGAGGACGAACGTACGTATTCTACCCAAGGAGAACACGCAGGATTAATATTGGCATCCTACCCAAGGAGGATGGCTGTACATATCCTACCCAATGAGGATATGTAGATTCCATTTTAGTTTCTTAACTCATTCCCAAACCACCGGGAATCCCATGCCTTGTAAAAAGTGTGAACTCACCTCGGTTGCTCGGTTTGACTCTCAAAAATAGCTAACAGTCAAGGTCGGTCAATCACGTCCTAGTATGATTACCACTTAGTTTATTAGTGACTTCAAATAAGCACGAAATTCCTACACGCATCTATCACATAACATGCATCACTTTAACGGTTCATGCCCATATAAACCTCCCATCTATTCCCGTTCATAAACAAACATATGACATTGCACATAACACTTTTATTGACATATAATCACGTTAGATCATTCTCAGATATCATACCCGACATTTAGACACGCAAATTACTACTTATGTCATTTCAGCTTTTTCATTCAAAACTGGGCTGTTTTCGGGGATTTTAATAAAATAGTTAACTTGTTCCACAAATTCCCAACTTTTTACAGAAGGTCCTAAACGATCCAAATATTATTGTGTAAAAATCTCGGGATCCAATTCATCACAAATATTTTATAAAAATTCATTTTCCGGACTGCAATCAGATTCATCTTTTTCTAATTGCAGTCCACGGAATAATTTATTTAAAATTCATCGTAAGTCCGATTTACGAAATTCTAGTGGGAGAATTACAAATACATCAGTGGCCATTTACAGTACAAATTTCATGAGCTGATTCAACATAGATTTCAAGTTATGATTAAAAATATAACACCCATTTATTGCAGTAAAAACTCAGCTTTAGTTGCTGTTACAAAACGGGTCTTTAAAAATAGTAAACGAAGTCCAAAAATTATGATTCCAGTGCCATTAGAACCCTATTTCATAATACATAAATCTAGACTTCAGAAAACGCATTTTTCGGTTTATTAAGGTCCGGTTACAGCCAACAGAAGTTGGCTGTAATCACTAAACAGCCTCATGTTTTTCAGCTTTTAACATTCTAACTCGTGTTCGATTGGTTCCGTTAACATGTTTAGTGATCAACAACGATATTTAACATCAGTCATTAACAAGCAAGCATCAACATACACCCAACAACATCATATTAGTATCATTTCATCATGTTTCATCTTTTTAATGTTCTTGTTTCTTTAGTGATTTGAACATACTAAACATACTACAACTTGTAACCAAGAAACAAGATGAACAAGGGTGTACAAGTAACTTACTACTAGCACAAGGCTAGGGTAGAATCTAGTGTAGAAGATGTTGAGAAAAGATGATGAAAAAGCTAGAATAAAGCCCTTCTTGAAGCTCAACAAGATGCAAGTCTCTTGTATCCACCTTCTACACTTGAATGAGACTTGAATAAAGGATGAAGATAGTGGTTTAGGGGTGGTGATGGTGGCGATTGGGTGTAACCGTGAGGGAGGGAGAGAGAGTGGGAGTAAGGAGTGTGAATGATTGTGAAAGATATGTAATGATCTAAGAGATCATACTTATAATATTTCTCCAATATCTTGTTCATGTGTGCAAGCAACAAATCAAAGGATATCTAAACAAAATATATGGGGGAAATCTAGTAGGGTTTATGGTGATCTTGGTGGGGTCCATTGGACCGAAATCGGTTGGGGGGGGGGGGTTGGTTGTAACATTTTGTAACTAAAGTGTAATGGTTGGTTAGATTTCTAAGTGTTAACTTCCACATGGTATTTATTTGATATGTAGCGGGTGTTTGGGGATCACGACAAGCCAAGAAATAGTGAAACAATGTGTTTGGCAAAAATTTAGTGTTCCGGGTAAAGTCCGGTTGTTCGGTTAAATACCGTTCCGTTAAAGTGTTTAATTATTCCGTAAAGTGTCTATTATATATATTTTTGTAACACAATTAATTCCTAACACAGGACCATTTAGTAAATTTTCTGCACATGACTAGTATGTTAACAAGCACATGTAAGTATGACACAGTAATCAGGAAACAGTTAAGTAATTCAACACAGTCACCAAGCACTTTAATTAACATTTAATTAATCGTACCGATACTTGAAATTTTGAGAGTTGTCACAACCACCGCTGCACCACCACTGCCGATCCGGCACCACCACCGCCGCTGCCGCTCGAACCACCACCACCGTCGCTGCCGCTCGCACCACCACCACCGCCGCTGCCGCTGTCGTGTTTGATCTTCCGATTGATTGAATATGGAAGAAGAAAGAGAGAGAGAGAAATTGTGAGCGTATGAGAGAGAGAGAACGAAATTGCAGGGATTTGATTTACAAAATGAAGATAAAAAGACACAATTGCCCCTATATATTTCAATTCAGTCCAAATTAACAAAAATATTTTACAATTTGGTCCCTATTGATCTCAACTATTAGATCAAAAGATCTAATGGCTGAGATTCTTTCTTACCTTTCTCACACTTTGGGCCTTTTTTACAGGATCCTCTACCTATATATATATATATATATATAAATCGGTTAGGAACCACTCTTTAATGCAAGAACCATGAGAACCAATGTGAATACAATAAAAAATACCTAAAAAACACACAATTTTTTTATTGCTAATGTAAAGTAGTGTATTACGGATGTGAATACAATCAAAAATACCTAAAAAGTAGTGTATTACGGATGGTAATTTAAATGAAGAGTTAATTACATAGTTAGTCCCTGTGGTTTGCACAAAGTAACATACTTAGTTACTAATAGTTTAAAATCACATTCTAGGGTATTAACTTTTCATTTTGTAACGTTTAGAGGTATTAACGTTATTTGTAGGTTTAAAATCACATTCTATTAGTACCTAAGTATGTTATTTTGTGCAAACCACAAGGACTAACTATGGTAATACCCTAGAAGTTAATACCTCCAAACGTTACAAAATGAAAAGTTAATACCCTAGAAGGTGATTTTAAACTATTAGTACCTAAGTATGTTATTTTGTGCAAACCATAGGGACTAACTATGTAATTAACTCTTAAATGAAAGTGCAGTTGTCTAATACTGGTAATGTATTATGGAATTTGTCAAAGAAATGATACATATGCACATATGCATCCATAATTGTTGCATATGCACATGTGCATCCGAATAGCGATTTTTTTTAATATTAACAAAAATTGTGTGTTTTTAGGTATTTTTAGGTTTATTTTGTTTATATTGGTTCTCGTAATACGAGTGGTTCTTAAATGAACCATACCATATATATATATATATGGGATGATTCAAATGAAAACCACTTTTATTGTGAAAACTCGAAAACTAATTAAAAAAAGCCTAAAAAATACACAAAATTTTTTTTTTCAATTTTTTTTATAAAAATCGCTGGTTTTTATATATGAAAAAAAACTTTTTTTCAAAAAAAAAAAACAATTTTTGTAGTACACGACACATGTGCACTACACAAAATTTTTTTTTTTTTTTGAAATTTTTTTTTTATATAAAAAAACCTGCGAAAATTAATATGCAAAAAAAATTGTATGTTTTTTTGGCTTTTTAATTAGTTTTCGAGTTTTCACAATAACTAGTGGTTTTCATTTGAACATTCCCTATATACATATAAAGAAAGGATGAAGATACTTTCATTTGATTTTTTTTTCAAATAAAAAGGAAATATTTTAGTGGAATTGGAATATACATATGTATGCTCGAGACACACAAAATAAACACATATTAAGAGACATCCAATTATTTAATTCATTAACAAATTACTAATAATACATTTGTCTTTGGAGAATGAATCTAATAAATCAAGATAATAAAAGATGCCCATAAAAAATATTTTCACTTAGTACAAGATTTCGATTTCGATTTAATAAATATATTTTTACAACTAAAATAAAAGAGTTAAGCGAATGAAGTAAGAATATGAGTGGCCACTATTTGTTATTTTAAACTTTATACACTTTTCTTTAACGAACAAAAAAGAAATTATACTTTTTTATATGGAGTGTACTTTTTCTCCTAACTTTTCCCCTATAAAGTATAAAACATTACTTTACTAAAAATAATGGTTAGTTGAATGATTGAGCGTTTAAACCTTGAGGTAAGAACAAATTTTAAAATAATAAATGATCATAATATCAAGAAAGAGTTTCACAACTAAGAGGTTCATATGCATAAAGTTTAAGTAGGAGATTAGCTATGAGCAATCACAAATGGGTGTTATGTAACAGTTATATTTTTTAATTTCATTTTCTATAGGATTGTTTGGGCCTGTAAACGAACCGAACGAACACGAACATAGGCATGCTCGTGTTCGTTCATTTAACTTTAGCCGAACACGAACTCGAACATATAATCGAACACATTTTTTTGTTCGTGTCCGTTCATTAAGAAAACGGGCATGTTCGTGTTCGTTTATATTCGTTCGTTTAAAGCCTAAATGAACAGTTCACGAACATAGACGAACACAAACAAACATAAACAGGAAAAAATTTAACTAAATATATTTGAATAAACATAAACAAACATATATTAACATGATTAAACAAAAATAAACGAACACAAATGAACGTAATTGAATAAATATAAACAAACACGATTTAACATTAGTAAACACAAACAGACAAGTCTAATATATTGTAGTTCATCCGAAAACACATCTAAATTAGGGTTCATGATACTAAATTTAAGTAGTTTTTTTTATATAAATATTAAGTAACTGATCAGTTACGATCTAAGAAAAATTATAAAATTTCTTTTTTTATTACTAGAAAACTTAATTACTAATTAGTTATATTTATATAAGTAGTTTGAAAACCTAATAATTATATAAACATAACTATTTATGTATTTACTAAATCATAAACGAACGTAAATAAACGAACATTCACGAACATAAATGAACGAACATAAACGAACGTTCATGAACATAAATGAACGAACACAAGGTGTGTTCATGTTCGTTCATTTAAATAAACGAACAAAATTTTTTGTTCGTGTTCGTTCGTTTACTAAATAAACGAACATAAACGAACTTTCCGCCGAACAAGTTCACAAACAGTTCATGAACGTTCGGTTCGTTTACAGGCCTGTGATTGTTGATGGTCACATATATATTAAGGTTAGCAGGTTTCACATACATAACTCATTCACATTTATAACCAAATATATATTGTTTCTAAAACTAGTACATGCTCTGTGTGCAATACTGCATGCGAAATCGTGAAAAAAGTTATGTTGGATCTGAGTGTATGTTGTGTATAGTTTTCTTTGTAAATTAGTTAATCAAATTGGGAAATACAATCAAACCGTAATATCTAAACACATCAAACAATCACATATGAACAGGGAATGATTACAAATGCTATTCAATAGATGTAATACAATCAAACAAGTACACAGTACTCCCCTCACTAGTTGAACACACTCTCACTAAGTTTTTATGCACTTGGCTTTGAGTTTTTACTAATCACAAAGACATTCAAACTATAAATAGGACGTGTGAACTGCTGGTGAAGTCATCATGAAAGCAACCTTCAACAACTTCATTAAATGATGTAACTTCTACGCTGTGGATGTTAAAACCGGGTGGACGCAGGATTGAGTCCTGCTGTCCCCCCCCCCCCCCCCTTATGGCTTTAATTCGGAAAAATATACGTAAATGGTCCTTGTAATATTTTTCTGATAACTACACAAAAGACCCTTGACTTTTAGAGATTCAATTAACTGGACTAACTTGGTTAATAAACCTAAAAACTCATTTTTTTAACCTCTAATAATTAACTAGTTTATATATTTATAAACTTTTAAATTAATTAACTACATAACTATATTGATATTTAACAAAATAAATAAATAACTAGGTAAAATCTCTCATCATTTATTTAAATTCGCGAAAGTTTCCGAGGTTCAAATGGTTAGGATTCGGATTTTTCAAAATGGGTCGGATTTTGGGAACCCATTTTGACGGATGTTACAGAATCAGAATGGGAAGTGGTTATCGGAGAGTTCAATTTAGCAGATAATGACTAGCTATCTGATATTTTTGCACTCAGGGAATCTTGGATCCCTGCATACTATAGAATGGAAGAGTTGTCGGACCTTATGCGAACTACATCGAGGTCGGAGAGTGAGAATCATTTTTTTGGTCAAGTGTGCAATTCAAAAGCTACTCTTGTTGAGTTCATGACTCATTACGAAACTGCAATAGAAGCACATCGTCACACGCACCGGAAAAATGATCATGAATATCGATACAAACGCCCCCAGTTGAAGAGTAATTACCAAGTGTTGGAGGGCCAAGCTGCTGACATATACACGAAAAATATTTTTTTGTGACGTTCAAGCTGAGCTAATCGGAATTGAGGATTGCATAAATCAACGTTACGAAGATCAGCTCGATGAGTTTGTTAAGTTTTACATAAATGATTTCCAGTAGCCTTGTACATCCTTATTTGAGGTAAACAATGGCGTTTTTGTTTTTTATATGGCGTTTTCTGTACATGGCGTTTATCATATTCTATTATAACATTTAATTTGTTTTTTATCCAGTTGTTGTGTTTTTTTTTAATTTTTTTTATACAAACATTCTCTGCATGGCGTTTTAGAGATATTGTTTTTGGCGTTTTTTTTCAGGTAATGTACCGTAAGTCTGATTGCACATGCAGTTGCTCATGCAGGCGTTTTGAGCAGTTTGGTTTGCTATGTAGACATATATTATATGTTTTGAGAAGTTTGGACATTAGGGAATTTCCAAAACAATACATTTTGAATAGATGGCGTAAAGAGGCTTCCCCAAACTGCTCCTCCGAATACTCAATTGGTCGTGAATATATGACCGAGCTTGATCCCGATGTGCAAAGTATGATGCGAGAGATTATATTTTTCAACGTAGTATACTTTGAACCGTTTATCTGGTAATAAAGAGGATTTATCCTTATACAAGGATCACATTCAATCTTATATGAAGTAGGTTCAAGATATGCAGATTGTTGCTCCTCCTGCTAGTACTAGGGATAGATTTGCGGAGATAACCAGTCAATATAAAAATGACAAGAATCCAATAAGAGTTCATATTGGGTATAAGTCCAAAGGTTCTGGATCTCGGAAGCGCCTGAAATCTAAACAAGAGATAGCAATCGAAAAAACAAAATCAAAGTCGAAACCCGGGGCCAAAGAAAGACAGTGTCAGAATTTCAAAGGCTATGGGCACTACGCATTGACATGCAAGAAGGCCGTAATTAAAAGAAAATCGACAAGGTCTTCGAGGGCAAGTGAAGAGTAGTTTGGTGTTTTGTATTTTTCATTCTTACAAAACACACACATATTGGAATTTGGCGTTTTATATCTCTTATATAGCATTTTTTCCATCTTTTTTTTTCTACTTATTGTTCATAACATGTTACTTCAAAGTTACATAACAAACAATATAAGATACAAACAAACTAAACGCCAAAAAAAAAAACAACGCCACTAAATAAAAGTACCTTAAACCTCTAATTTTGGTCATGCTAAACTCAATAATGTTTTGCTGAATGAGATGGACAACATTGTTAATCCTCAGTTAAGAAAGATGTCTAACAATGTTGTCCACCCCATTCAGCTAAACTTTATTGAGAACAAAACTGAATCCCCAGGAAATGACGTTTTGCAATTTTTTGGTTTTTGTATGTTTTGGCGTTTATATTGAGGATAGACTCAATAAGATTCTGCTCAATGAGATTGACAATATCTCCACATAAGGATTTTGCCCAATTGAATGAAAATTTACTGAGAACATAGTGTATCTCAAAGAAACGTCGATTGGAATCTTTGATGTTTGGGTTTTTTGGCGTTTCTAAGATGAATGGTATAAAGTAAAATACGGCGTTTTGGGTTTGGTGTGGTTATTGGAAGGTCTGCGATGTTGTTTATATAGGATGTTTTTGGCGCTTATTTTATGCGGGATTTTATTATAATAAATGCTAGTAGTTAAGTTTCGCCGTTTCAGTTACTGTTTGTTCAGCTTTATCATTTAAAAACAAAGTTTGGGGTTTTATATTTAATGGCGATTAGATTAGGATGATTTGTGCTCCGTATCTTAAGGCGGGAATTTAATAGCGTTTTATTCATGAGTTTGGCGTTTTGCTTGGAGAAGTTAAAAGACTTTTTTACCCTTAATGAAGTGCGTCCACTTAATAAAATTGATGTTATTTACGAAAACGCCATCGCGCCATTTAGTCCATAGATTGTTTTGATCTAACGATCTATAAGCGTTATCACTGTTCTCACATTTTTCACCGTTTTCTCTAAATCCTGACCATATATATATAGGAGAATGATCCGTTAGGAACCACCCTTTATTGCGAGAATCGCGAGAACCAATGTGAACACAACCAAAAAATACCTAAAAGAATCTAAAAAACACCCTTATTTTTACTATTTTTTTTTTGGAAAAATCGCTATATTTTGTCAATAATAAAAAAAATTCAAATTTTTTTTTCGAGTAACAGTTATCCATGCATATGTGTGCATTTGTATCATTTCTTTGACAAATTCTGTAATTCATTACAAATATCCGACAATTGCACTTTCATTTACACTACCATTCATAATACACTACTTTTTACATTAACAATAATAGAAATGCACATGTGCATCTATATGTATGAACTTGTTATAACATTAACAACACTAGAAATGCACACGTGCATCTATATATATGAACATGTTATAACGTGTTTTAGTACACCACTTTGAATACACATTCTCTTTCATCTATCATACCATCCATACTACACTACCATTACCTCCTACCATCCGTAATACAATACCATTGCTTTTTACCATCCATAATACAATATTATTACCAATATTTCACTTTATTATATGTGCATCAACACCCTTTATACCATTCAAACAACATATTACATCATAAAGTGACAAATATAATCAAACCATCAACTACTGGATATAACTAACAAAAACACATGTATATGGGCCTACTTCATCATTTAAAATCACAATTTTTTTGTACCAAAACACCTTATTTCATGTTGATACATATAGATGCACATGTGCATTTCTAATATTGGTAATGTAAAAAGTAGTGTATTACATATGGTAGTGTAAATGAAAGTACATTTCTCTACTACTGGTAATATATTATGGAATTTGTCTAAGAAATGATACATATGCACATGTGCATAAATAATTGTTACTCGAAAAAAAACGTTTTTTTTTTTTTTTTTTTGTAACAAAATATAGTGATTTTTATTAGAAAATATTTAAAAAAAAGTTGTGGGTTTTTTTGGATTTTTTTAAGTATTTTTTTTTGTTCACATTGGTTCTCACAATAAAGGTGGTTCTCAAATGAACCTTAGCCTATATATATATATATATATATATATATATGGTGAAAATCATTTAAGAACCACCATTTATGAGAGAACCACGAGAACTAGTGTGAATACAACCATTTAGGTTTTTTTAAGGTCTTTAGAGAGGGTGGGTGGTTTACGTTTTTTAGTTTTTAAGGAGTTTTTTTTTTTTTAGGGAGGGAGGGGGTTAGGTATTTTTAGGTTCATTTTTTGTTTTGGGTCTATTTTGGTTGTGTTCACAAGTGATTCTCACGATAAATAGTGGTACTCGTATGAATCCTACCATATATATATATTTATTCTTCCTGTTTAAAAAAAAACTAATATACAAGATTGAAATATAACGTCTATAATATCTCTTTTAGTATTCTAAAGCATGTCCATGGCATTATAGCCTAGTGGCATCTTAAAGGTGAAATAAGGCTTAGGGACCATTAGGTCCTGAGTTCGATTCTCACAAAGGGGGGTTTTTCTAGAATTATTGGGTTTAGTTCTGAATTGGTGTATAGACATTATTGCCTAGTAGAGATGGATATGATCAGGTGGTTCCGCTGATGGTATGATAATACTTCAGTGGTTTGTCAATGATCCAAATTCGTGATAAAAAAGTATTCTAAAGCATATAAAAAAGCTACCTGTGTAAATAATGTGTAGGTATATGTCCTACATATAAATTACACATGTGTAAGTAAACATTCAAAAATGAAACAAAAAATATATGAACAAATTAGTTTAATTGCTTAGTTACGTGTATAACATAAACATTTTTTGGGTGAAAAGTATAAATTAATATATATATAGCTGATGGATCCGTTGAAAACCTACTTGAGTTGATAAAACCTATCAAAATTCAATGTAACAATCAATCGTTTTACCATGTCTAATATATGCTATAATGGTTATTAAAAAAATTGTAGACACTTGTTACATATGTGTAACACTTTGTTGTTGTCGTATGTATAAATCAAGACAACGGCATTTTAATGCATGTGTAAAAAGTGCGTATTTTATATTTTATGATTACCATAACTATATATATATATATATATATATATATATATTAGACATGGTAAAAAATTTTTAAAAAATGTTACACTTTGTTTTACAAATTTTGTGAACTTAATGGGTTTGTATAATCGAGGATAGAATCAAGGCCTTGAGTAGGGTCACCACAAAACCATATATTTTATTGTCTAATTTGATATGTGGGGTTGCTTTTCCTAATCAACCCCATGTGGTGGGTGAAAAGAAAGACCTTAGTGGCTTAATGTATAGCCTAGCTCCCCTAACGGCTTCAATATATATTTTCATTATATGCTACAAACATTGTACCTATTCTTGCATGCTGAATGGGTTTTAAGTTTGTCTGTTTTTTGAACTACAGTTTAAAAGTAATTTGTACTACAGTTTAAAAGTAATATAAGATGTACTTATCTTAAAGGCCAGTGCTTTGGATAACAGAAACAAAGTATATTGTATAACAACCTCATTTATTATAATAAAATATATAAATTATCATTAGCTAGAAATAATATAAATCAATTTCAAATAAAATTCTTATATATCATATCAAATGTTCATAACTAATGTAGCACAAAACAATGTTGAATGTTTTATATTGATAAAAACACACCAAAAATAATCAAAATTAGAGAATATATATTGCATGTAAATATGTTTCAAAAAAGAGGCACCAAAGTTCAAAGAAAAGGTCTATTCCTACTCCATTATATTGGAACTTTATAGGGAACCTATAGGCTGTCTTTTTACTGTAGTTTCATAAATTGCACTTAGCCCCTCCTAATTTGTATGACATTACCGAAAGTGTGTACATGGCTATGGTAGTTGACCTTTTGGCCCTTGTGTGCATTTTACATCAACATCAAACAACTACACACATGTGTTTTAATAAATGAAATATATGGTTGTGAAAGATAGCTACTTAATTGGGTGTTCAAAACCAGAAATTAAAATTCTTTTGAATACTTAATTTTACTATTTGAATCCGTATTCGAAATTGATGTCCGAATATTTAAAATTTTATTTTTTATTTGAAGCCGGATATTTTGGATACTTTCGGATATCAGAATATAAATTTCGGATATTTTTTTTGAATATTTTGGATATATTCGGATATTTTTCGGATACTTCGGATATCCGAAAAAAATATAAATTTATAAATTTTCAGATATTTTGGATATCCGAAAATTTTCAAAATCACCATCCGAATCCGAAAATTCAGATGGATAGTTTGGATTCAGATACCAGAAAGTATGAATGGTTTCATACACAATCAAGATGGTTTTTATATGTCGCAAGTTGTATATTCTGGCTAAATACTATTATAGTTTCATTGTGTTTCTTTTAGTTGTAAATTTAATTCTAATTAATATATTATATATGTCCATCGGCAAATGCAAAGTCTTTAAACACTTTGAGAGGGGGAGGTTTTGGGTTCAAGTCCCACAGACAACAAGGAATAAAAGAAATAGAAATTTACCATTAAAAAAAAACATAATTGTCTATATCAGTTGTCATTATCTCACATTCTTTTAGTTCGTTTTTTTTCTTGCTTCAACCGAACCTGTTCTTCCACCTCGTGTTCCTTCGCCTTTGCCTTTTGGGCCGTGACCTCCGTGTACGCTTTGAACTGAGCCATAAACGCGTCCATTTTGGAACCGCCCCCGTTGCGGCTTGTTTTTTTGCAGCCGCCTTCTTTTTTGATTTGTCCCTGCATGGGGAACGTTCCGCCTCTCGTACCACATACTCTTCTTTGTCAAATTCTGGCTCGTCTTTTATATTAATTTGACATCGTGTGTTCCTTTTTTACGTTTTGATGATTGCGGTTGCGTCTCCGGAACAATTTCAATGTCGTCTTCAACGCGTTGTGGTTGTTGAAAAGATTCAACGGGTTGTGGTTGTTGAGAAGATTGAAGTTGCGTGTTGAACGGGATTCGCATCATCATGTGTTGTAACGATTGCATTTGTTGCATTTGCGAGAAAGCGTTCGGAGATTGTTGAAAACCCGCAAAAGCGTTGAGAGAAAATTGAAAGGATGACCAACTCGGTTCCATTGAAGGATAATAGTTGGGCACCGCAAAAACGTTCGGGTTGTATGGATTCATGGTAAAAGTAGAAGAATGTTTATAAAAAAGTAGAAGAGTTTTATAAAATGTTGAGAGAGAGATAGAGTTGAAGTGGGTAAAAAATGGGGTGTCTAGGTTGTATCTATAATAAAATTTATTGATTTTTGGGGGTTTTTTGAATTATGGGCATTGAGGTTTGAATTAGGGGAATTTAATTTTTTTTTTCCGATGGTCATACCAACGTTCCTTTTTTTTGTCTGAAATGCACGTCCCCAATGTCTTAGGGGCGACGATTTGGACGACGCTGGGGGAATGGTGTTGTGTGCGGCGATGGGCCTCGACAAGGCTGGGACGATCCCCACACCGTCAAGTCTAAGAGCATTCTCATCTAAACCACCAAAATCTGTGTGGGGGGTTTTTTAAATATAAGAAGTATAAAAAGTGGTTGTGAGTGGAGGAGAGAGAAAATGTTATTGTTCATCTGTATATTTGGGGGGACACTGTTCACCCCCTATACTTTTTTAATATATATTGAAAGTGGTTGTGAGTGGAGGAGAGAGAAAATGTAATATATATTGAAAATGAGAGAGAAAAAGTATTTGTTTTTAGTGGAAATATATTGATATAGGAGTTGTTTTTTAGTGGAATGTATGTATATTTTTAGTAGATTGGATGTGAATGCTCTAAGGGCATTTACATTAGACCTTCTGTCTCTATCTATATATATATATTTTTTAAAATGTGTAATTCACAACAGACGGTTAATACACACCCGCAAGTCGCAGGCCCGCCCCATTTCTGTCCCAAGGACTATGTTATCTTAACGGGGCCCACGCCTCGGTAGACTTGGGACATAGCTTTCCCCGAGAAAATTTCCGATCCCCTGCCACTTGACAGGAGTTGCACCCTCCACACGAATCGACCGCCTGTTGTGACAGAGCGACCCGCTGAAGTAAATGCGCCGTAATAGAAAACTCAGGTTCCCTCAGGCTTGAACCGGAGTCCTTGCCATCATTGGGTTGGGAATAACCCCAATGCCTCACCCTTTGATGGAGGTGGGGATCGAACCTGAGACCACTCACATGGCCCAAGTCCTTTCCACCACTCCACCAAAGGATCATTGGCGTCTCTATCTATATAATTACAATAAAAATCATTAATTTTTCTCTCTATTTTTTAATTAAATAATTTATTTTTATACTTTTATCATTACTTTTTCCCTCACATAACCACTTACAAAAAATATTAAAAAATTATAAAGGAAGAACAATATTTACTCAAAATTTATTCATGAAAAGTAACATATTCTCTTTTCTCTAGTCAAAACCATTTTATATAACATAGAAAACTCACTCACATGAAGGGTCAAATGTGAATGCTTTAACATATAGAAAGTTTTTATTAGTATAAAGTGTCATTATATAATTAGATAGGGACTTATGTTGACTTAAATAACTATAAAAGGGTGTAAAGTGTAAAAGATGAATTTAGTTTGGTTGAGTCACGACTTTGTGAATTTCTGTGGGAAATAGACAGAAGTGTAGTAAGGAGGTCGGCCCCACACCGACTTTTGTGAACCTCTCCAAAAAAGAAGGGGTTTTCAATCGTTGTCATAGCAACAATAGGGACCACAATAAAATTAAAAGAATCTAAGTCACATCCTATTCTTATTTTTTATTTTATCTTTCTTATTTTCATATAAAGCTGCATAAAAATAAAAATATTGATGTAAGAAATGATACGAACAATGAATAATATATTTGTATTTTTATTTTTGTATAGTGTTAATAATGAATTAGAATGATGCAAACCGACACTTTTGATTGTCACAATATGAAATATGATCAATTAAAAATGGTTCGATGGTGTGAACAAGTACAACTTTTGTAGTTTTATGAGATGTGAATTTTATATCACTATTTTCATTTCAAAGTTTCAAAATAATGAACGTTATCAAAATCTTTAAAACTAATTTCCTCTTTTTATCTTTAACAAATTACAATAAAACAATGTATATTTTACATACCTAGGATTTGAGATAAGTAGATTACTTGTAAATATATTGTTGGATTAGGATCCAAAGATGAAATTGAGTGTTTATGTATACTTAATTTCGTTAGACATGATAAAATTATGAGCTATAGGGTATGGGGGTGGTGAATTGAATCATGTGTCTGCAAGACATGGTTCTCGTGGTACACCGTCTTCTCTTCCTAAACCATGGTTTAATCTATGGTACCCATGACTCTCTTTTAATTAATTAGGGAATTTTGATTGGTGGGGGAGGATAATGGATGTTAGTGGGTGTCACGGTTCACACAATATAGATTGGTGGGCCCTGACATGAAGAGTGGTGGTGGTCATTTGGGTCATGGCCACACCGCATAGCATAAGGTTCAGTTTTCTACTTTTAAAACCTATGTTTATAAGACCATGCGTAATGGTTGGGGTGAATAATGCCCCACCCTTGGGCGCCGTCCGTTACATGTCGTCCTAGTCAACAAATGACGTTTTTTTTTAATGGGTGTAGTGGGGATGTGGACATTATGTTAAAAGGGGTGTAAAGAATTAAATGAATAAAAAAAACTATGAAAAAAAATTGATTGGCTAAAGAAGAAGAGAGTTACATGTGATTGGACCATCAAAATAGGGCTTGGGCGTTCTATTTACCATGCCTGACAACAAAAAACCACAAAAAACGCCCGAGGGGGCGGAGAAGTGGGCGTGGGGTGGCGTTGTGTGGCTCAAAAACGCCCAAAAGAGGCATGACTACGGACGGTCTAATTTAATTTATACATGATAGTGCCTGTGGAAAATTTTTCTAACGGAGTTAAAAAAATTTGGTCTAAATCTTACCAAGTTATTGTAGAAAATTTGTTCCTAGGTTGAATTCGGCCAACATAAAAACTAATTTAGGTGTTTTCTTTAATATGAAAAAAAAATAAACCTTTTAAGTAAAAAGAGAGACAAAAATGCTTAGAATGAGTTTTGAATCACTGATCTTTAATTGAAGATAAAAAGGTTAATGTCTTCACTGCACGTCAACTTTGATTTTGTTTCACTGGTTATAAATATGGGATCAACGTCTAAAATAGCATATGGGCCAATCAATTTTTTTTTGGTATACATTATGTACCAATAAAACCTTAGTTGACGCGTGTTAGGACATAAATATACCCAAACATATGCATGGATAGTGATTTACGTGGAGAGTATTGTATAATGCCTCATTCTTGGGCGTTGTGCGCCGTGTAATAGCCCAATCAGTAATGAGGCGTTTTTCTAAAATAGGTGTAGTAGGGATGTGAGCATTGTGGTTGTAACACCCCGACCACGTAATATAACAAACCGCGGCGGAAACATCGGGGAGTCATGTCACAGAATCATTTTTTCACAACACATGGAATTTAAAGAATTGTTTATTAAATAAATAAGTTACATTGTCTTGGAATTTGATCAAACAAACAGTACAATTGTCGTTCATGTTTTATAATTACTAAGGCCCACGTCCATCCGATGTGAATCAATCAATCAACAGTCGTCACATAATAGAACCTGAAACATATGTGAAAGTAAATACTTCAGCATAAAAATGCATGTGAGTAACATAGGTTTTTAACTCATGTTCATATAATCCAAATCATCTTAATCTTCATATGATCATTACCTTATCATCTTGGCATAAATGCTTTTATCATGTTCTTACACATTTAAGAACTAACAACAAAAATCTACATGCATGCATAACTACATATATATACACGGCATATATATATATATATATAGGGTTGAGTTCATTTCAGAACTCTAAATAACTACAGAACTTTCAGAACTCCTAATAAACAATCATTTTACATATAAGTTTTTGTATTTATGATCTTTTTATCATCTATTATATGCATTTCTTTGATAACATACATGTTAAAAGTAGTTTACATATGTTTAATTGCCAAAATTATATACATGTGTCATAACTAATTACATATATGTAAAAAAACTAGTTTACATAAATGTAATTATAAAATTACATATAAGAAATGATAAAATTACTCTTAGCATGTATGTAATCGTAAAAATACACATAATAAATGATAAAACTATCCTAACCATAAAAATATATAAATAAAAAGATTATTTATTAGGAGTTATGCGAGTTCTGTAAATATTTATGGTTCTGAAATGATCCTGGCCCTATATATATATATATATATATATATATATATATATATGAACTTCCCAAAGTTCACTTTTTCACATATCCATCTCAAATCACAAAACCCTTTTTGATCATTCATTTGATTACACATGCATTTCTCTTTCAAGAATCAAATCAACAAGAATCAATCAAAAATCAAATCTCAAACTATAACATATATACATACATACACACGGCCATACATGTATACATATATATACTTCCATTTTTATTTGGTATAAAAACTCATTTCTTTTTAGTTTCAAGTTTGTGAATAATCCAAGAACCTTGAGAAACTTCTATCATCATCAATATCACCAAAACTCAAGAACAAGGATTTAAGAATAAATTTTATACCTTCAAGATTTTGATGGGTTTTTGACAAAGTATGATGATATGGGGCTTGGTTCTTGCTTGAAACACCTTCAAATCACCTTAGGATCTTCAAAAGTGCTTGGAAACACCTTGAAAGGGACTTGAATCTTCAAGAAATGTTTGAATTTTGAAAATGGAAGCAAGGAAGGGGGTGTTCGGCCGATTGCATGTAGGAGATAGAGAGAGAGAGAGAGAGAGGAGTGAGAATGTTGAGATTTGTGGAAGATTATGGAAGATATGGAGGATTTTGTGGGTTTCTCAAGAATGCATGCTATCTCTTTGGCTACCATGTGTCAAGAGAGAGAAGATGGAAGACCCTATAGGCCGCCACCTTTCATGCACACACACAAACTCATATATACATACATATATATAGTGTATAATTGGTAAAAACATGTATTTAACTGGATACCAGGGATTTTATCTTGCGTTTTAATCCCAGTTTATGGCGTTTTAAATTATTTTTATTATTATATAAAAATAAACTCGCCAAATTATTGCTGAAATAAATATCAGTTGCCTAGACTGGCTGCGTTGTCCGTGTTTCGCAGTGTACGCACTGTGTTATGCAGTAACACGCGGTATGCACTTAAACTTGAAAAATAACCTTTTTAAGCGTTTTAATTTATTTTTCAACACGAACATGATTATACATAAAATTTTAATCATAAAAGAATATTTTTAGGATTTTAATATTATCCGGGCGGTCACCAACCTTCGTTTCGCAATTTTGTCACAAATAGTTCTTAAGTTTGAATAGACATGTTTTTTCCATACTGAACCCTTCGGAACTTATTTCTAAGTTATGTAAAGGGGATTTAGAGTGGGTTTAGCTTATGTCATTGTTTCGGAGTCTACGTTACGTTAAACTGATTTATGTTCGCCTAACAGTTTACGTCTAACTTTCAGAAAAGCTCTTGAGAGTTCGAAATCGTACAAGGATTGAAATGGGTAATTGTCATATGTAATTATACAAATTCCAGGAATGAAATTCAAGATTTCATTGGACTCGAAATTGTTCGAAATTGTATAATGGTTGTAAAGGCACAATTGTTACAGTCTCCCATACTTTAGGAAATTTCATCCCGAAATTTAATTAGAGGAAACTTGTGTATGCTCGAAGTTGAAGTCGGAGAATGTAAGATAAAACAACATTGGTAAAGGTCCAGGACTTCTAGCAACTTAAATAACGCTATCCTTGCAATATAATAAGGGACACTTATGTAGTATAGGAAGTACCAGTGGCATATCCACCATGTCCTTATTACATTGTTCCTGTTTCGTTATTCTTCTCACTATAGGTTTCGACACATGACAAAACTTGCTGTGGTTTCTGTGCACTGAATTCCATAATTATGTATGCATCCATAATTACGTAATTCATTGCACAGTCTGCACAATTCATTTTATGATGTGTAGGGGAAGAAAATCAACAGAACAAACATGTAATGATTTGACTAGACCACCATAGGGTTTTTTTAAACTTTGAATATCGTCAATTTGGTCGTCAACTTGGTTATTAACTTGTTCATCAGCTTGTACATATGCATTTAAAGTACGCCAGAAATCCAATTAAGGACTTCAATTAGTACTTTAAACATCCTTAAGAATCTAATTATAAAGATAGGAAGATCTTATAAGGATTTGGGATTGTGTAGCTAAATTGTTTTGAAAACCACATACTAGGTATGCTAAGTAAACATACGAAGTAAAAGTGTACGTGAAATCAATATGCTAGGCATGCTAGGTAAACATATGAAGAAAGATGTCTTTGGAAATCGAGTACTACGTATGCTAGGTAAACATACGAAGCAGAATGTCTTTGAAAACCATGCATTGGATCCTTGAAAACATGTTTAATGTTTTTGAAATCATATATAATGTTTTTGAAATCATGCACTAGGTATATTAGGTAAATATGCCATGTTGAAACGTTTTGAGATCATGTGAAATGTCTTTAAAATCATGTATGAGGTTTTTGAAAACATGGATAATATTTTTGAAATCATGCACTAGGTATATTATGTAGATATGTTTATAAAATATTTTAAAACCATGTGAAATGCCCTTGAAATCATGTAAGATGCCTTTAAAATCATATACTATGTAGAATGTCATGGGAGCAAATTTCCATGGATTTCGTTACTGGCCTGCCTAGATCTCAGCGCGGAAATGATACCATTTGGGTGATCGTGGATCGACTCACAAAGTCTGCACACTTCTTGGCCATCAAGGAAACAGACAAGTTCTCTACTTTAGCAGACGTTTACCTGAAGGAAGTGGTTTCGAGGCATGGAGTGCCAACCTCCATTATTTCCGATCGTGATGCACGTTTTACCTCTGAACTGTGGCAAGCAATGCACAAGTCCTTTGGCTCACGTTTAGACATGAGCACAACATATCACCCAAAAACGGATGGGCAGTCTGAATGCACCATCCAAACCCTTGAAGACATGCTTAGGGCATGTGTGATTGATTTTGGTAACGGCTGGGAACGACATCTACCTTTAGTGGAATTTTCGTTTAATAACAGCTACCACACCAGTATCCAGGCCGCTCCATTTGAGGCATTGTACGGACGTAAATGCCGATCACCTCTTTGTTGGGCAGAAGTTAGTGACAGCCAAATCACAGGCCCAGAACTTGTGGTAGACACAACTGAGAAGATTGCTCAGATACGACAACGAATGGCGATAGCTCGTGACCGTAAGAAAAGCTACGCTGATAAGCGCAGGAAACCACTCGAGTTCCAGGTTGGGGATCGAGTGCTACTCAAAGTCTCACCTTGGAAAGGTGTAGTTCGTTTTGGCAAGCGAGGCAAACTAAACCCGCGTTATGTCGGACCGTTCGAAATCATTGAGAAAGTTGGCAAAGCCGCTTACAAGTTGAATCTAACTGAAGAACTCAGTGGAGTTCACAACGTATTCCACGTGTCAAATCTGAAGAAGTGTTTGTCAGATGAGATCCTTATAGTTCCTTTGAAGGAGCTCACAATCGACGATTAGTTGCGATTCGTCGAGGAACCAGTTGAAACCACAGACCGAGACGTTAAGGTTCTCAAGCGCACCAGAATACCTCTCGTTCGAGTTCGTTGGAACTCCCGTCGTGGCCCAGAGTTTACCTGGGAACGAGAAGACCAAATGAAACTCAAGTATCCCCAGTTGTTCGAGAAAAGTGCAACCACTGCTGAGGCTGAAGCTACTGCGAAATTTCGGGACGAAATTCCAAATCAACGGGGGGATGATGTGACACCCCAGGAAAACCAGGAAACCACGCAACCAATCTAGCTTCCTCAGTAACTACGTGCTAAGTTTTGGGACGAAATTTCTTTCAAGTTGGGGATGATGTGACAACCCGAGTTTTCAAGGTCTCGACTCGACTTAATACTTGTTCACAAAGTGTTGTTTTTTTATATATACTTGGTGTGCCTTATAAGTGTGTACTGTTGTTATTAATATTATTATACATGTATATTTTATGGATTTCGCCACACTAGCCTGCTCGACGAAAACAAGGGGTTTTCGCCATGGCCACTCGATGAAATCCAGGGATTTCGTCGGCCCAGTCTTCGCCGAAGCCAGTAAGGGCCCAACATTTTATAACCCTCATATAAATGGATGTAGATTACGTAAACTGTTTTTAGCAAAACCCTAAGGTCTCTCTCTTCCTCTCCCCTGTGCGACGGCAGTCTCTAGCTCTCTGGGAACTTTTACTAGTCTCGTATCATAACTAGTTAGCATGCCATTTGTGTGATTAGATTGTTGTTATGCATTGGATAACTGTTATGTGGTTTTGTTTGTGGATTGAATAGATGGGTATGATAGGGATCCTTATAATCTGATGTATGATCGGTTGTGTTATGCATATTGTCCATGTTCGATTTGATGTTGATGATCTTGATATGTTGATGGTATGATAATAGATGTCTAGCAGATTAGGGTTCTATGTTAAAAGATATGACGAATACTTGATAATCACAACAGCTTGCTGATGACTGAATGATGATTGAATGATAATCATGATTGTATAGTGAATTAGTAATTTATATGATTGCATGATTTGGTCTGATTGAATGATTGTATGATGAAGTCGGCGTGATTGTTAGATGATCATTAGGGTTCTAGATTACGTAACTATCGTTGATGTCCATGCTCTACCCAGAAGAAAACCCTTACCCGACGAAATCGAGTGCCGACGAAAACCCAGGCTCGACGAAAATGCAATCTCGACGAAAACCCTTGGGATTTCGTCGCCTGGGGGTTTTCGCCGAAAAAGGGATTTCACCTGGGTGTTTTCGCCGAAGGGTTTTCGCCAAATGTTCTGTAAAGTTGGGAAATTAGCACAGTAACTCAGTTAAGTCAGTAATTCAGTTAACTCAGTTAAGTCAGTTAACTAAATTAAGTCAGTTAAGTCTGTTAAGCCTATCAAGTCTGTTAATGGATAACCATGTTAGAGTAAACTGAGAAAGCAATTATGTGAAGCATGAATTGTATGAAGTTGATTAACTGTTTATGTGTACATGATAAGTATTGCCTAAGCACACTCTCTGATATTACTGTGATGTTAGTTTGCATGTGAATCATTACAAACATAAAACTGATTGTGTATACGTGCATACTATAGGCTTTGATTGAATTGTTTGTGCACAAGTAATTAAGCATACCGAGCAAACCGAGGTGAGTTCACACACTTTCTACGGCATGGGATTCCTGGTGGTTGGGAATGGGTTAAAGAATTATAACGGAACCTACATATCCTCCTTGGGTAGGATATGTACCGCCATCCTCCTTGGGTAGGATGCCAATATTAATCCTGCGTATTCTCCTTGGGTAGAATACGTACGTTCGTCTTCCTTGGGTAGGACAACAACCTTAACTTACTAGACAAAACTCTATCATGAAGTCCCTCATTTTTATATCGACTTAATCGCCGGGCCAATGGTGAGCGGGTCATTAGTTAATAGCGCTATTAGGGTTGACAAGCCTCACACCGTGCCGGTCGGACGGGCGTGTACTAATGGATCTGGGCACTTAGTCAATGATGATAGACATTAACGTAGGGCACAACTATTGTTCGTCAGTTGTAGATATGGTAACGGTCTAGTGGTTCACATGGGGAAGCCCCCACTGATTATGGATATGGTTTGGGAACAAAGATACTGGTTAACTCGTGGTTTACGAAACAACTTATGGTTTTCAAAACAAACTGGTAAAACTAAACAACCAACTGTGGACTCGCTCAACTTTGTTGTTGACTTGTTGTTACATGCCTTGCAGGTCGTTAGGTGATTATGGAGCTTGCACGAGGAGGCGTGGTCGTTGTGGGACATGGATTGTCTTATGCCATGTTAAACATTTGATATATTTGAACTTATACTTTGGTTTTAAACATTATGCTTCCGCTTACAACTTAAACTATGTTTTATTTGGACATTAATTATATTGTGATGGGTTTTATATTTATTTACATGCTTTGTTCAATATGATTGGTGGCTTGATCCTGGTCAGTCACGCCTTCATGCGGTGATACTCCGCTTGTGGATTTTGGGGGTGTGACATAGGTTTTCCTAGCACCAGGTTGTGCTGGTTGGTTGGGGGCAGCTTGATTGTTCTTAGCAACTACAACGAGTTATGTGAAGCCTTACGCTTCTTTGACTTCTTGGAGGATTCAATCTTGTTATCCTTTGATTTTTCTTGTGTAATCTTGTCCGATGGTTTTTTATCGCCTTTTCGGAAAATTTTACCCTTCCTGACTTGAGATTCAGTCAGGGTAGCGGATAGCTCAATGGCTTGTCTAATTGTGGTAGGGTTGCTACCAGCAATAATGTCCTGAACTAGGTCAGGAAGGCCATCAATGTACTTCTCAATCCCCTTGTCCAAAGGCGTGACCATGGTGGGACACAGCAGGCTCAGTTCTTCGTATCAATCTGTGTAGGCTCGATGTTCACCGCTATCTTGTTTAAGATCGTCGAATTCCCTTTCTAGTGCCCTTAGTTCATGACGTGGATAGAACTCCTTCATCATAAGAGCGCAAAGCTCTTCCCAAGTTTGAGCCATTGCCACGCCGGCACCCTGTCTCTCATCACACCACTCCACCATGTAAGCGTCCTTTTCTGAAATACACTTGACGCAAACTCAAACTTTCACTCATTCGGGCATTGAATGTGACGAAACGTGCTTTCGAGACTCTCGAACCATTGTAGGAGCCCAGTTGCACCTTCAGACCCAGAAAACCGGAGCGGTTTAGCCGAATTGAATGTCTTATAGTTGCACTGAGCGTTGTTATTGGTATTATTATTGTTCTCTTGATTTATCTGAGTAATAAGGTTCGGGAGCACGACAGCGATTTGCTGAGCGACTAAGGCTGCTATTGCAGCATCTTGAGTTTGATCGCGTCTAGGAGGCATTCTAAAAGAAAAGGAACACAAGGAAATGTGTGAGATTAACATAGGACAATCAAAAGGAGTATTAAAAATATCGACAACACAAAGGAAGGTGGTCATTTGTTCGTTACATAAAACAAACAATCGACACTAGGGCTGTCCAAACTGCTCGACGATCGAGGATCGCTTGAAAAATGCTCGAAAAATGCGATTTCGATTCCCGCTCAGTTTGTAAATGAGCCGCTCGGATCGGTTCGTTTCAAATTCAATCCAAGCATGAGCAAAGCTCCGCTCGCTCGTCGATCGCTCGGTTTTGCTCGAATTATTTTTATTAATAATATATATATATATATTATAGATTTTAAAGATTAAAAACCCAAAAAATATACTAGCCCAAAAAAATTAAAAGCCCAAAAAATATTCAGCCCAACTTAATATTTAATATGAAAATCTATCCCTAAATCCTATTCCTAAAACAATATTCAGTCATAATCGCCGCTTAAGTCTCCAAACACACACAAAATCTAACCCTAATCGTCGGACTCGCTGCCATAAACGAAGATCTGATTGTGCAAAGATCTGAATATCGTCGGACAATCAAGCCCTCGTTTCTGTATAATCGTCAGACTCGTTTCTGTAATATCGTCGGACTCGTTTCTGTAATATCGTCGGACAATATTCAATCTGCATAATTAATCGTCGGACTCGCTTCCAGCAATATTCAATCTGCATAATCGTCGGACTCGCTGCCAGCCTGCCAGTTCCACAGGTCTATTCTGCTTCTGTTTGTTAATATAATTAGTATCCTACTCTGTTTTAAACTTCTTTTTTTGTATGTTTGTTACCTCTGTTTATCTAACTTTTGTTTGTTAACTCCTGTTTGTTTACCAAACAATTGGTTACATGTGTTTAACGGCTCACTTTGTTGATTGTGATTGGAAATTGCAAAAATGCATTATAGGTTTCAATGAGCTTGCACCACCCCATAGCGGTGAGGTTATATCTGATGGTATCTTAGAGTGTCTTACAAAATGGGGTATCCAATACAAAATAGGTACCATCACTTAAGACAATGCATCGAACAATGATAGAGCAACCAACATTTTGATGAGTAATTTTAAGGGAAAGGGGAAGTTACACTATGATGATTTGTTTTTTCATATAAGATGTTGTGCTCACATAGGGATGGCAAAAAAGCCCAAGCCCGATGGGTATACCCGAAACCCGAAACATACGGGCCGGGTATACCCGAAGCCCAATGGGCATGGGCCGGGTATGGGCTTAAAAATAGAAAAAATCCGGGTATGGGTACGGGTATGGGATTTAGTGATACCCGCCCGATACCCGGCCCATTTACCCGAATAATACCCGAAAGTATCATATTATAGATTTCCATATATATAAACTTAGTACATGTACTTATTACCTTCTCTATAGTCATATGTGGGTATGTATATAGCAAGTGTTTATTGAACATATAACTTATTTTTGAGCATGTATATTAGATATGGAAGCTATCACCATTTATTATGTGGATGTTTTATGCAATTAGGTGGTCCTAATACAATTACTTGATTAAGTAATCATATTAATTTAGTTTAGTATATGTGGTCTGAATATGATATGTAAGTTGTTAATCATATTTTCATTTGTTATCGTCATTAAAATAGTAAATTATATAAACATCAAATTAAAAAATTGCAAAATTGTCCCAACGGGTATCTTTAAGAAATTAACGAGTATACCCGACACCCGACGGGTAATTACCCGAAAAATACCCGACGGGTAACGGGCCGGGTATGGGACAAATAATTATAACCGGGTACGGGCCTGGGATTACCAATACCCGGACCAAGCCCGGCCCACTGCCAGCTCACATCTTAAACTTGGTAGTGCAAGATGGTTTAAGAACTATCAAATCAAGTCTTGTAAAAATTAGAGAAGGTGTCAAATATTTGAGGAAGTCTTCTGGTCGTTTATTGAAATTTGGTGAAATAGCAATAACACTTGGCATATCTACTAATCGGTCTTTATGTACCAATGTAAAAACTAGGTGGAACTCAACGCACAGTATGCTTCAATCGGCTATTCACTATAAACAAGCTTTTCTAGGTTATGCGTTGAGAGATTCCAACTTTGTATGGTCCCCCACAGTTGATGAATGGAATCGTGCTGAAAGAGTTTGCAATCTACTTGTAGTGTTTTTAAAAGCTACTAATTTGTTTTCCGGTACATCGTATCCAACTTCAAACTTGTTTCTTATTGAAATTTATGAAGTGAAGAAAGAGATACGTAGTGCATTTTTTCCGACGATACTTTCTTGAAGAACATGAGTAAACCGATGTATGTGAAATTTGAGAAATATTGGGGGGGGGGGGAAATTGGGATCCTTATGTCTATTGCATCAATTTTAGATCCCCGTTTTAAGATGTTCTCAGTTGAGTGGACTTTTGAGAGATTGTATTTAGAGGATGAATGTACGATCATGGTTCAAGATGTGAAAAGTAAGTTAAAATCACTTTTTGACAAGTATTATAATGCACATAAGACATCTGAGGCTGCCATGAATAGCTCAAAAACATCTTATAATGAATCAAGTTCACACACGAATGATTTTTTTACTTGCCTCAATTCAAGAACCATTTCGATTGAAAGAAAATCTGAACTTGATGAGTATTTGGATGAGCCGAACCTAAAATGTATGGATCCAAAATTTGATGTGTTGAAGTGGTGGAGTCAACATTGTAGCAAGTTTCCGGTTTTGAGTAAGATGGTGAAAGACATTTTTGGCATCCCGATCACTACCGTGGCTTCCAAATCAGCCTTTAGTGCTGGGGGCGTATATTGGATGACTACCGGAGCTCTCTTTCAAAGGATATGGCAGAACTTCTTGTTTGTGGAAGTGATTGGTTAAAGACCAGCTCAAAAACCACCTTAAACACATTGAAAGTAAGCTTTTATTACATTTATAATCTACTTATACTTTTGTAGTTTATGCATTAACATTTGTATTTTGTTTTTTTAATGTCTAGCAAGCTGCAAGAGATGAAGAAAAATTAGAAATTGATGTGTTGACTCCAGATGGGTCTGATAATAAATGAAAGGTATTTTTATAATTAACAAACCATAAAAGTTGTTTTGTAATGTGTAGAACTTAATGGTTTTGTTTAATGCTTGTGTTTATAGGTTATATGTTGATTTGAAGTTGAATTTTGTGGATGAAGATGATCAAGCTTAAAGAAGAAGTTTATGGCTTTTGAACTAAATGACAATTTGTATTTCGCACTATATTTTGTGCTTCTTGATATTGTTAAGAACATTTTTAGAATCATGATTTGAGTTATGTATTGCTTTTGTTAGTAAAGTGTTGGACATGTTTTAATTAAGTTAGGATTTGTTTTTGTTGAACGAAGCCTTATAATTCAATTGAGCGAAAACGATCCGCTCGATTTTTCTAGGATTTGATAAAAACCGAGCGAAAACGATCCGATCGATTCAAATTCAATCCGAGCATGAGCATCACTTTTGTTCGGTTTTGCAAATTCGATCCGATCGGATCGGATCGGTTGTAATTCAATCCGAGCATGAGCAGACTCTCGATCGGATCGGATCAGATCGGCTCATGAACACCCCTAATCGACACACAGTGACTAATCAAAGTAAACAGGTCTATATAATGCATAATGAAGACATGCTTTAGCCTATAAGTGGACACTCACCCCAAGAGTTCCCAGGTAAGAGTAACTGATCCGATTTAGTGGATTTGTATGAACACTCTAGCCTCCGACAGAAAACTCAGGGTACAGGCACCCACCCTTCAAGATTGCACGTGTTCACATTATTAAGACCCAAACTTTGACGAGATTTGAAAACTTTAAAGGCATAAAGCCTAAAAACAAATCATCTAAGGATAGATGATTGATTTTCAAACGAAATTGAAATTTGTGTACTTGTTTTTGGTACTCACCTAATGATAGGTGATAGTATTGTATTAAGAATCTAAACGCAAGAAACTCGCGTTAGGGTCCTAGGAAGGTTATAGACTAGGTCAAGAGTATTACTAATAACCTAACACCCTGACCGCGTAATACAACAAACCGCGGCGGAAATGTCGGGGAGTTATGTCACAGAATCATTGTTTCACAACACATGGAATTTAAAGAATTGTTTATTAAATTAAATAAGTTACATTGTCTTGGAATTTGATCAAACAAACAGTACAATTGTCGTTCATGTTTTATAATTACTAAGGCCCACGTCCATCCTATGTGAAGTAAGCAATTATCAGTCGTCACATAATAGAAACTGAAACATATGTGAAAGTAAATACGTCAGCATAAAAATGCCTGTGAGTAACATAGGTTTTGTGAATTAGATTCATGGCTTTGGATCATATAAGAAAAGATTATATGTTTATAAAAGTCGCCATGAATCCTTGATAAAAGTTTGGTTTCTAGAACACTTTGCATTGATATAAAAGTTGTAGTATACATAAGAATATACTTTGGTTTGGAAATAGCATATCAAACTATGCTTTAGTAGTATATCAAATTATACTTTGGTTAAAATATGTGTATCAGTAGTATATCAAACTATACTTTGGTAAAACATGTGTGTCAGTAGTATATCAAACTATACTTTGGTAAAACATGTGTATCAGTAGTATATCAAACTATAGTTTGGTAAATCATGTGTATCAGTAGCATATCAAACTATACTTTGGTAAAATATGTGTATCAGTAATATATCAAACTATACTTTGGTAAAACAATATCACGTTGGTAGCATATCGAAATATACCTTGATAGTTTCACCGAGAGAGTTTTGTTTTTCGTGTTATCAGGTACAACCGTTTTTGTTTTGCCTTTTTCCTGACGGTTTATACCCAATACCACGGTTACAAAATTCATATTCGCCCTCCCCAGTTTATTCATTTTACTGATCGGTTTTGGAACTATATTATCAAGCATTAAGGACGAAGCAACAAAACCTTTCAATTTCTTTTCTAAATCTTTAATTTTATTTTTTGCAATCTCAGCATCTTGTTCAAGTTTCGTGATTTTTTCAAGATGCGAGTTTATTATATTTTGTTTTTCAAAATCATGTTTATTTAAAACAGATTTTTCATGTTCAAGAATTTTTAGTTGATTTTTCAAATCATTTTCTAATTTTATAAAATTTTTGTTTTCATAATGTCAAACTTTCCACATCTCTCAACAGTTTGACATTTTCAGATTTTGATTTTTCACAATTTAAGCACACAGGTTCAGAACTTGAAGTTTCATTTGTTGATGCACTTGATTCTTTGACTTCACCATTCTGTGACAACTCCGTTGACTCATCTTGTTTAGATTTTACTTGGTGAGCATTGTCAACATGTTTTTTCTCAGATTCTTCATTTTTTGGAGTTGAATCTGTCTTGAATGTACTTGCAGATTTTATTTTTTTAATAAAATCAAGAGGATTCATATCTTTATCTATATAACAACCCCTCTTAATATCATATTTCATAGAATTTTTTGCTCCAAGACATATATTGACTCTTCTGCTTATTTCAAAAACCACATCCAAACTTATTTTGTCTAACTTCTCTTCTATCTTATTTATCAAATCTTTCTTCTTCCTTTTAATTTTCATTTCGTGTTTTTGATGCTCATTGACAAACTCACTTAGATAAAACTTTGAGAATCTAGAATCTTTTTTTAGTTCAATAAAAAATTATCCCACTCTAAAGGTAACGCTTCTGCAAATTTTGATATCTCTTCTGCACTTGACATTCTTATCTTGAACTCTTTTAAGGGATAGATACACAGAAAATGTTCAAATCTCTTAAAGTTAATATTTGAGTAAACTTCTGTTTTTCTCCCTGTGGTTGGGTCACTTTAACGGTTTTGCCCCAAACCTTTAAAAATAACCAGTTTACTCCCTGATCTATGAAGCCTTTCTCCATTTCACTCCCCGCCTCTAACTCCATCCAAATTATTTGTTAATTGAAAGGGAATTTTGGTAACTTCAAATATAAAACTAAGGGTATTTTAGTAAACTACAAATAAAAGATTATATTATATATAATAATAAAATATAACAAACCCATCATCTCTTCATTCTCTTCTACCTTCTCTGCACTCTCTTCTCTCTCAAGTCTCAACCCTACCCAGCCATCATCAGCCCCATCATCACCGCCGGCGACCGCCCACCGCCATCAACCACCACCTTGAAATCAGAACAACCACCTATCTTCTCTCTCTATATATCAATCACACTATTCTTCTTGAAATCAATCCCACGCTGCCTTAACATCTCGATCGAATCATTAGCAAAGATATCTTCATTGACATTAAACATGTGAAAACTAAACTGCCAAATGCAAGGCTTATCAGTCCCATAAGTGGGTAAATTCCCATCTTCATTAGAAAAAGTAAGACCCAATTGAATCAATTTCAACATATCAACATTATCCTTCAAAGTCACATAATTATAATCATTAATATTCTTAAATTGTGCCAATGGACGAAGAACAACACCAGGAAACTCAGTATCCATTGCAATATAAGGGTAATCATCAACAATTTCTCGAATCAAAGCAAACTCTTCTTCAAGATTATCATTCCATACCTCTCTGATATGAACAGACTCACTTTTCAGAACATCAGACATCTTAAAGATTCAATTTTTCTTGATGGATATTTCACCTTTTCGCTAAAACTGAACCAGATCTGCAATAATTCAACAAACCCACAAAAAAATCAATCTTTAACAAAACCCACAAAGGAAAACATAAAAACATTCAATCTTTATCATCATATTTGTAGGATCGTTTTCAGACCCGAACGAGTCGATCAAAAGAGTTTTACTCAATACGAACGGCGGAAACAGACGTATTAAGGTCAATTCAGCTAGATTATCACTTTAAACTGTCGTTATATTGATTTCACAATGATTTACAACGAGACGACACTTCGGCAGCACTTCGTTGCTCTGACCGGAATCGTTACATCTACTTTCGCTTGGAAGGCCTATATATAGAGTTGTGATTCCGCTTGAATGTGTCAAGGTGCATTTCAAGCGGAATTAACCTAGGTGATTTCGCTTGAAACTGCACAAGACTCTTTCAAGCGGAATTACCCACTTCAAGCGAAATTACTATATCTCGAACTACGTGCACTGATCTAACATTCTATGTACAAGACTCGATACAAGACGAAGTCGACAGACGTATGCACCAACAGACTCCCCCTCGAATGTTGACGAGTCTTAAAGTGTCGAGTCTTCGCATCTTCAGTCTTTATCAGTCCTCTCGAACGTTCTGAAGTAACTTGACACTGTAAAGCATCCTCAAATCTTCTCTCTTCTCTTTTCATTAGCACCAACACACTCCTTCCTTTAGGTGTCTTCAGACTCCCCCTTTCGATATGCTGGGATCGCAGCCTGGCTTATTAAAATCACAGAATCCTCAGGTATCGGAACTTGGCTCTCTATCACTCAGATATCCTGCACATTCTCTATCCAAAAGTAAATTTTCTGATGATCAGTTGTAAAAACAATTTCACCATCTAATGAACACTTGTGGATAAAATATTCAGACAATGATTTTACAATGTTAGTTTCTGATGAACTACTTGCAAGAATAACATTTTTATTTAAAAAAACTTTTCTCATTTCATTTCAAAACATCTCAAACAATTTTTACCCAAACCATTTGTTCATCATGTTTAGCACTTGGAATTCTGAAAATCAACTCTTCAACACCAGTTGTCGAAAATCTTTTTTTTTTGAATTTTTCCAAATTTATGCTAAAACACACTGAAAATCTTTTTGGATTTTTGAACATAGAATGAAATGCAGTAAATAAATATTTACAAACAACATTTTTATGAGTTTGTGTAAGAGGATCATATCAGTTAATGACAAGTCACAAGTACCGTTGAGCTTAAAACACACTGAAAATCTTTTTGGATTTTTGAACATAGAATGAAATGCAGTAAAGAAATATTTACAAACAACATTTTTATGAGTTTGTGTAAGAGGATCATATCAGTTAATGACAAGTCACAAGTACTGTTGAGCTTAGTTACACATTAAGAATTAAACAATTCACTTAGATTGTCGATATACTGATCCACTTAAATTCTCACACAAATTTCAACTGATTAAGGATATGAATTAGATGTATTAAGAACTTAAACTCATTTATGTGTCCCACCTCTTGAATATACTCTCGTATGCAGATCCCAAAATCAGAAGTCCCGGGATAATACCCCAGATATCACTGAGCATAAAGACCTAGTATCTCAGAAAGAGGGACCTATCAAACAAGATTTCAGGGGTTACCTATATATCCAAGTAGTGTTCCCCATGAAATAAGCAAGTTTGAATTTAAGTTTATATCCCGAAAAAGCTTACTAAATGTGTAAAAACCTATCGACATATCATCAGTGAGACTGTTTAACGCTATTTAATCATTACATTTCTTTAGCATACTGTAACTGTCTACTGATGTACTATCATTTCCTCTTCTTTGACACCAAAACTCATTTTTTCATTTTATCATGTTTTTGTCTTTTTCAAATTTTCAAATGATTTTGGATTTTCTGAAAAATTCTTACTCCCCCTAAAATTCAAAATCATTTAAGGAAATTTGAAAACAAACTGTATAATCAATTTGTCACTCTACTTGTACAGTTTAAAAAAAATTGACAACATGATGTCGAATCACTTCAATTCGCCATCCACTTGGCATAAACAATCAGAACTCCCCTTTCAACAAACTATTTTCCCATTGTGATTTCAAAACACTTAAGTTTTTTTAATCAAATGGTTTTTCCGAAAAATAAGTTTTGTTGATTGATTTTACCATTTGTAGGTTAGGAGTTTGGTTCATCATATTGTTCTATCATCCATTTGTATGAAAGATAAATCAAGTACAATTTAATGTCCCTGATTAATCTTGAAAATTAAGTACCACTTGTAAGAATGGTCCAATCAAGTTCAAATTAATGACTTTGATTTTACCACTTGTATCACAAACTCTTTTTCAACCACATAGCTTACCAACCAATACCACATGTAGGTTGAATTCTCAAGATGCCGATACCTACTCCTCACTTAACAACCTGGGAGTTCCGGCAAGTTATACTTGTGACCAATTTTCAATTTTTCAAACAAACAATATAATAATGATGCCGATTCATGCTCCGCGATTACCAACTTGGAAGCACCGGCAAGTCCAGGATTTTACTATTCGTAGTAGGTACCATCCCAGTCACAAACCAGGGATGATACTTTACCTTGCTTCTTTGTTTTCTTTTCGTAAAACTCCTTGACTCCCTTGACCTTCCTGTCAACCATCTTTCCAAAAATATTATGAACTTTGGAATTAAAAACTTTTTCAATATCAAAATCTTTCTTTTCTGAGAAAAATTGATTTGAAATTTCAATTTTACCAACTTTCTTCTTAAAATTTTCAGCCCGAAGTGGTGGAAAACTCACATCATCCACAGTCGGCACTGACTTTTCACATTTAATCTCAACTTGTGGCTCCTCTGATTTTGTGGAATCAGATTCATCGCCAGAAGATAGCTCCTCTGATTTTGACAAATCAGAATCATTGCTAGAACTATCATCAGATTTTTTAACAACCCATTTTTGGTTATCAAGATTTGCCCTTTTCTTGTAAAATCTGTTTGAACTTTCACCAATTTCAAAAGTTGAATTTTTGAAAATTTTAGTTCTATCAATTGGTGGTTCAAACACAATCTCTTTATCTTTCAATTTACGAGAAACTCCCCGTTTTGATTGTATTGCTTTGGAACAATTCTTGGCAATATGACCAACAGTGTTGCATTGGAAACAGGTTCTTGTTTCTTTCATCTGATCAGCAAACTTCATTTCTTCTTGCTTCTTCGCAAGGAACTCTTTGTTAGATTGCTTCCAGAATGGACTCTTTTGTTCCTCCTCGGCAGACATACCTGCAACGAATATCATTTTTGTTTTAAAATCACGAACATATTTTTCATTTTTATGATTTTCTGGTGGAATAAAACCTATGCCTTTCTTTTTGTAATTACTGTTATGGTTAGATTTCTTTCGATAACCATAACCAGAACTGTAACCCTTTTTCTTGTTTTCTCTTTGTTGAACCCTTGAGGTGTAAGGTCTTGGTTTTACATTAAGATTTACATTTTTTATTTCAGAAATATTAATTTCTGTTAGTTTGAAAACCTTTTTGATCATGTCAGGTTTGACACCTCTTATTGGAAATTCCTCATCAAAATATAATTTGTCAGAATCATTCAAAGTATATGCAACTTTAAACGTTTCGTCATCCAAATTAGATTTTGATAACAGGAATTCTTTATTGTAAACTCTTTTGTCCTGTTTGACTGTTGATTTTGACTTGTCAGACTTTGACTCTGAGTTTGACTCCGACTTTGACTTGTCAGACTTTGACTCTAAGTTTGACTCCGACTTTGACTCCTCAGTTTCATCGTTATCTAACACATGATCCACGACTTTCTTCATCAATTGAGATTGTTGATCAGTGTCAGACGATGTAAAGGTAACATCAATATTTTCTGGCAAGTTAACTGAAGACTCTAACTCCCACTGTAAATTTGTTGCCTTTTCAACTCTTTCTGAATTTGGATTTCTCGGAGAATATCCATTTTCAAGCGGGGGTGGACACTTGTTGTAACTGAAACCTTGTTTCTTACCAGAATCATTCTCTTTAGCATTCTTCTTCTTTACTTTCTTCTTTTCAGAAGTCTTTTCTTTAGAAATCTTTTGTTCTTCAGTTACTTCATCATCTTCAAAAGCCTTCATGCCTTCAACAGTTAGATAAATCCTGTCAATGACATAAGAAATACATGAGTAACTTTTTAACAAATGATTAACTCTTTCAGTCTCAATCCTTTGTGTCTCAAGTTTCTGTTCTTGTTGGTGCAAGTTTGTGACAACAGCTTAGATTTGGTCTTTGGATATCTTGTAATTAGTTAAACGATAAACAGTTAGCGGGTTTAGCTTTGTAATAGTTAGTTGAAATGTTTGGGCTAACCAAACCCAATGAATTGGGTGTGTGGGGGCGAATTGGGCCTGTCCAATTCGCAGTCCATGTTGGAAACCTTGGCCCAAGTAGTAACCTTGTGTTATATAAACAAGGTTAGGCTTTAGGGTTTAGGTTAATCAGCCAAAACAGTATTTGAGAGAGAGAATTTTCGTGAGAGTATAGCTTGGACGAAAATTTGTGTGGTTAGGGTTTAGATTGATTGTAATTCTTGAGTGATTGATAATCAATAGAAACCCGGGTTTGAAAGTGAATTGCTGTTTCTGTTCTTCTACTTGTTTCTGTGATATTCTGATCAAGAGGATTCCGCACTCTTGATTGGAAAGACAATTCTGTGAAAGATCCATACGAATAGGGGACCTACAATTGGTATCAGAGCATTAGGCTCTTGAAGGCTCGGTTCAGAATTGTGTTCTGCAGAAACAGGGAGTTTTTCGAATTTTTGAAAACTAGGGTTTTGAAATTTTCGAAAATTTTCTGTTTGTTTGATAAAAGTTTTCGAAATTCTTGGCTGTTTTGATAAAAAATTTTCGAAATTTATTGGCTGTTTTGATATTCTGCTTTGTTTGTTTACTGATTTGCAGGTTTGCAGGTTTGCTGATTTGCAGGTTTGGCTGAAATTCGAAGATTGTTCTTGGTTTCTTCATCAAGTTCATCGAATTTGGATGAAAAGGTTGCTGATTTTGCTGTGTCGATTCTGCAGAAGTTGTTAGGAGAATCCAGAAAATCATCAAAATTTTCGAGAAGATTGAATTTCCATATTTACTGATCTGCGAAATTAATAGACCTGCGAAATTAACTGATCCAACATATTTACCAGCGAATTTGTGACTTAACTACTCGGTGACCGGCAAAGTTAAATCCAAAGGCGACTTTGGTAACCGTGAAATTTTCCACAGCGAAAATATTACGGTTTTCAGCGACTTACCAGTCGTCGTAATAGCGAACTGGTTACCTGGCGAAATTAGTTTGAGCGAAATTAACAGACTTGTCAGCGAACTAGACCAGCGAATTTGACTTGTCAGCGTAGCAGATCTAGCGAAATTAACAGACACCCCCAGCGAAATTAAGGAAGCGAATTTAATTTAAGTGGTGGAATTTCACTTGGTAAGCGTCGATAAAATTTCAGTGTTTTGCAAATAGGAATTGATCCGTAGCTCGTCAGACAGAACCGTTTGGACCGTTGAATTCCTTGGATTTTTAGGGTAAAAAAAAAAAAACCTCTGGAAAATCCCTATTTCGGTTTTCGACATTAGATATCATTGGATTCGTCTTTTCGAGACGATTCTAACGATGTAATTTGGTAACCACTGTTTTCGGAAAAAAATTGTACGGTTTTATCAGTCTGTTACGTTAAAAATGTCGAACATGTCTAGTTTGAATGAGTTGTTGAGAATGGAACATGAGGTTGGCACTACCAACAAACCACCTAAGATGATGAAGGTGGAAAATTATTTGACATGGAAGGATCGTTTCCAATCCTTCATTGAATATCAAGACATGCGCATGTGGATATGTATTGAAGATGGGTACACAAACCCTACTCACGACTTTGAGGGCAGACCACGTAGAACAGCCTATGTGAACATGGAAGAGAATGATAAAAAGATGTATGAGGCTGAAAAGAGAGCATTGGCTGCTATTAAAATGTCGTTACCTGATAGCATCAAGCATACATTCACAAAGTACACAAATTCAAAAGATATGTGGGATGCATTAGAAAAACGATATGCAGGAAATGCAGATGTTAAGAAAAACAAGATTGATCTACTGAAGAAGCAGTTTGCTATTTTCAAGCACATGAAGCATGAGTCACTTGAGGACATCATCACTCGTTACTATCACCTGATATCAGAAATGGAAAACTATAAGATTGATTGCTATACTGACGTTGAAAAGAATGACAAGTTGCTCGATGCCTTACCTACCAAGTGGGATATCTACACTCTCATGATCAAGGGTGAAGCAGATTATGAGACAAAGGAGCTGGAAGAAGTAGTTGGCAAGCTGAGAGCTTATGAGCTCAGTATGAAGAAGAAAGACACTGGATATGATCAGGTTCAAGATCCAACGATTTACAATGGTCTTGCATCTTCTTCATCTCACAACGCTTCTAGCGACTCTGCTACTGCGTTTCTTTCGTGTGAGAATGAGCAGGTCACAGTGAATGAAGATGGTGATGTGTGTTTTGTAGCTGCTTCAGGAGGATCAACAGGAGCCAAGAAAACATCAGCTTCTAAACAGAGTAGTGGTGTTAAGTCGATGCCTATGAGTGTGAAGTCTGCTGAAGAACATTTGGCTCTACTTGCTTCGTTTGTTGCTTCTTATGAAAACTACATTCAGGGAAAGATTTCTGATCCTGCTACTTTAGATGAAGACTATGATCAGATTGACCCTGATGATCTTGAAGATATGGATTTGCAGTGGCAAATGGCTATGATTACTAGACGAGTGAAGAGGTTTATGAACCGAACAGGCAGGAAGTTTATAGGAAAGACGGTTGGTTTCGACAAGACCAAAGTGAGATGCTTCAACTGTCAAAGTTATGGGTATTTTGCTAGGGAATGTCAAAAACAAAAGCAGGATAATTCGAGTCAGAGTTCAAACAATAGGAATGCATCAAACAACTCTAACTCAAGAGCGCTGATCTCTACTGCTAGAGAAGGTTCATATGACTGGAGTATTCACTTGGAAAATGATGACAATGTCACACAGGCATTCATGGCAGAGATAACTCCAGTTGATGATGGTGAAGCTACTGTGGGAGATGCTGAAGCAAAAGTGGATGCTGAGGCTGAGGTGAAGATAGAGAATAAAGTTGACGAAAAGAAGGCTGATCAGACAAAAGATGCTGAAGAGGATAAGCAAAAGTCTGACCATGAAAAGGAAGCTGAAGAGAAGGAAGCTGAATACAACAGAGTGAAAGCTCAGCTTGCGGCCCTCATGGCCAACCTTGATAAACAAACAGGAGAGGTAAAATCTAATTCTGTGTGTTTAAAATGTCGTGAATTACAGGGTGAAGTTGACAGGTTGTCCACACAAAACCAAAGTCTGGTGGGCGAGATGTCTACCATAAAAGAAGCAAACTTTTTTGCTAAAAGAAATGAATCATCATACTTGAAGAAGATAAAAGGTTATGAAAGTAAAATTGAAGCTGTAACCTGCAAATTAAATGAAAAACTTCAAGTGATAGACTTAGCTCATGAAATGATGGCAGAGAAAACAAAAGAGATTTCTAAAAAATGCAAAGAGTTGTCAGATGCACAACTCAAAATTGTTGAACTTGAAAAGAAATTAGGTCAATTCAGGGACTCTACTTTTGTTATGAAACATATGATGGGTGGCTTGAAGAAAAGTAATGACAAAACAAGTGTGGGATTTCATGGTTTCAATGAAGTTCCACCTCCTGTTAGTCATGACTATTCTTTCTTGCCTGATGAAGATGATCTCATGGACTTTGGGTCAACATCACCAACTAGTTCCACTTCACGTCAAGGAAATGTTTTTGAGAATCCTGATGCTAAGAAGGATAATAACGGCAAACCTGTTTTGAAAAAGAATACATCACATCCTAAAAATAACAATCCAACTTTTGTTAAAAAGGTTAATTTTGTTCAAGGAAGTGACATGAAAAACGAAACAGCTGTTATTGAAAATGAATCTAATATAGAGTTTGCTAAAAACAAGAACATAGAAAATTCTGAAACTAAGCAAACTGAGCCAAATCCTTCTAAGGCACCATCAGAAGAAAAGCCCGAATCTAGTTCAAAGGCTTCAGAAAAGAAGTCTTCGAAAAGGAAATCGTGCTTCAAATGTCACACCAAGGGACATGTAGCTAGTTGCTGTCCTAACAAAAAGAGTGAAGCACAAGTGAGTGAGGAGAAGAGAGAGAAGTCACCAGAGAATAGTGGTGATAAACAGGAGAAAGTTGCAAACTCTCCAAAGAAATCTGCTCCTAAGCAACCAGAAAATGTTGCTGTTGGTGTAGATAAGGCTGAAAAAGGAACTCCACAAGTTCCTCGTTTTCAAAGAAATCAACCAAGATTTCAGCCTAGATCTCCACCAGGCAGATTTGACAGACCTAGAAGCAGTTCACCAAGAATGAACAATTTTAATTCTAATAATTTCAGAAGTTAAGGTCAATATCAAAATCGATACCAAAATGATGGTGGTCGAACTTTTTATAACAATGGCTTTAGAAATTACAACAATAATGCTTCTTGTAGTCAAAATTCAAGGTACCCAAATCAAAATTTCCAAAGGTCAAATAGTCCAAATACGTATAGGAACCCTCAGGACCAAAGACCTAGTGGAAATCAAAATCAAATTCCATCAACAGGTCTGAGATCCAAGACTCCAGTTAGGAGTAATGGATATTGGATGGATGTTCCAGTTGTTGGTGAATTTGGACGACCCAAGACCATTAAGGCTTGGGTCCCCCAATCTAACTAATTTCTTAGTTGGTGTGTGCAGGAGCTACTAAGGAGGATTATCAACTAATGGTATGTTGATAGTGGCTTCTCTAGGCACATGACGGGGGATGTGAGATTGTTGTTATATTTATATTGATTGATTTAAATTGAAGTTCAAAGTGCTGAGTTGACACACTAGATAACCTGGCAGATCTTTATACTAAAGCTTTTGACAGGGCTCGCTTTGAACATTTAGTCGAACTCAACGGGATGAGGAATCCTGAATAACTGGTTTTTCATAAGATTTTTTGTAAATAGTTTACTGCTTTTCTTAAAAATCAAAAATAAATTTTTTTTTTGAAAAATCAAAAACATTAAAAATTAGAAAATAAAAAATGAGTTCACTGTGTGAAAAAGAAGAAATGATAGTACATCAGCAAGTTAGACTGTCACACTGAAACTGAATTAAATTGCTTAAGTGTGATAGCAGCTTCATCATATGATGTACCAATAGGCAAAAAGCATGAAATAATCAACTTACCAATGTGATATAAACCTAAATAAACTGAATATGAGTGGGGAACACATCAGTGGTGTATGGTTTAATGACCTTAAATCTTGCGTTGATAGATTGCCAAAATCTGAAGTTTTGGGTCTTTATACTGTTATTTCATCTGGGAATATCTTGGCTGTCATTCTGTTCAGAACTAAAATTGTACATGACCCCAGGAAAGAAAGTCACTTGGAATTAGCTCATTTCTATTTGAATGTCTGTATGTTGTCCCGATACACACAATTTTGATCTGATTCTGAAATCTTCTATAAAAAAAGTCGTGTACCTCCTCTGCTGCATCCAGATATATGCTGACCTGGAGGTGCTAGGCAACGACAGCTTCTGCTGCATCCAGATACATGCTGACCTAGCTGTACGTTGTCGCGCTATAGATCTAATACACCCGAAAGAGGCCCTCAAGTGCCCAAAAGAAACCCAAGAAACCTATATCAAACTGAGGAAAACTCATTTGATCTGTATATTATACCATCTCTCCTAAAGATCTATTCTGTTCTCTTCTCAACCTATTCCCAGTTAAGATTTCAGAAATCTGGTTTGGACGTGTGAAATATGTGGTAGGGAAGATACTTACATGATAGAGTGTGTTGTTTATATTTCCAGGATTTGATTAGTATTTATTTGGGTGTTCATTGTTAAGCAATCAAAACATGATAAAACAGATTATATGCAGACCTAGACATTGTCAGGATATCTTAAAGGATGACATCAGTATACTCACCTACTACGATGAATCTTTGTGCATACCTTGATCGCGGGGGTATATCCTGAAGTGGGACACACTAGTATATCTCAGAATTAAAATTACCTTAATGTATCATACGGTAATGGTACTTGAAATGTTCATGCATTTTGTTTAAGTGGACAAACATACTGGTAATCGTCTTGGACTGCTTTTCACGAAAAATTAAATAAAGAATTATCTAATAGTGTGAAAACAGTTTGATTTTGTTGATATGATCTTCTTACCAGTGATTCTCACAAAAATAGAGTGTTTATTGCTTTTGTATTTACTTGCTTTTAGAAAACTATAAAAATCCAAAAATAGTGTCTTTTTCTGTTTAAAATTCTTAACGTACGGAAAACTGTTATTCTTGGAGGAATTGTTACTGATAGGGGGAGACGGTGTTGGAAAGTGAGTTCAAAATTTTAAATCATGCGGGTTATAGCGTGTGTGATTAAAAAGTTTTGCGTGTTGGTGATAAATTGAAGATGCTTAATCTGTAATACAGTTTAACTATTTCTTGAAAAATAATAATTTATTTAACTGTGTTGAAAAATTCTTATGGTTTCTCGAGATGTTTGTTTTATAGTATACAGATTGAAGCAGTGTGTTGCTGAGAAGTTAAAGTGATGAGTTGCTGTGAAGATGAGAGTTTGATTGGATGCATGGTAGAACCTCCTTTCTATATTGCTGACAAAGTTGAAGAGTTTGAAGATTGCTATACATATGCTGAACTGGAGTTTACTCAAACGCTAAAGTTTTTGAAGATTTGGTGATTGGATGCATCAGCTTAGGGGGAGTCTGTTGCTGACAGAAGTTGTTGAAGCTGAAGCTATCCAAAGACCAAAGACAGTGCAAGACTACATGAAGATTGCAAGAAGACTAAAGACAAAGTTATTTTATGAAGCTATTGTCAAGGGGGAGTTTGTTGGTGCAAGTTTGTGACAACAGCTTAGATTTGGTCTTTGGATATCTTGTAATTAGTTAAACGATAAACAGTTAGCGGGTTTAGCTTTGTAATAGTTAGTTGAAATGTTTGGGCTAACCAAACCCAATGAATTGGGTGTGTGGGGGCGAATTGGGCCTGTCCAATTCGCAGTCCATGTTGGAAACCTTGGCCCAAGTAGTAACCTTGTGTTATATAAACAAGGTTAGGCTTTAGGGTTTAGGTTAATCAGCCAAACCAGTATTTGGGAGAGAGAATTTTCGTGAGAGTATAGCTTGGACGAAAATTTGTGTGGTTAGGGTTTAGATTGATTGTAATTCTTGAGTGATTGATAATCAATAGAAACCCGGGTTTGAAAGTGAATTGCTGTTTCTGTTCTTCTACTTGTTTCTGTGATATTCTGATCAAGAGGATTCCGCACTCTTGATTGGAAAGACAATTCTGTGAAAGATCCATATGAATAGGGGACCTACAGTTCTAACACAGCACACTTCTCAATGTAGTTGTTCACAACTTTCTGCTTTATCATGAAAGCTCCCTCAAGTGTCTTCATAGGTGTTGCTTGTTCTTCACTTGATTGATTATATTGATTCATGGCCTTATTCAGAACATCATAAGATTCTTTCAGCCTATTCATGTTATTCATCAACTCATTGTTTTTCTTCTTTATAATCTCACAGTTTTCACAAATCACTGGAACATTTTTAGCGTTAACTTCTTCATCAACTTTGAACTTTGGAACATCTATCACCTTTTTCCTTATCACTGGTACTTCTTCATCATCACTGCTAACTGGTGTTTTGACCTTTTTCTTTTTCTTTTTAACTTTTTCATCCTCACTGTTACTCTCTTCCATCATTTTGAAATGAGCAGCCATTCTTCTTGCATGATACTCTCTATCATCATCACTATCTTCTTCAACTCGAGCAACAAAAGCTTTTTGATGTGAAGTTTTGTTTGGATCATAATCATCCCAACTAAAACCTTCCTAGTTAAACCCTTCAGGTAACTTCTCATCATCTTGGTCTATCAGGCATGCTTTGTTATGAGCTGAGATATACTTGTCCCAACTGAAACCTTCCGTTTGCTTTTTGTCATCCTGATTCACCATACAAGCTCTCTTTGAAGACTCCTTGATTACTTTTCTACCATGTGCCACTTGCGGTTCTTGTAGTTGTTGAGCAACTTGATGATAAATTGCCTTCCGGTAGTAATCATTGTTGTTATTGAACGGATTTTGAGCTCCACTTGCTTCGTGGTTTTTACACTCCCTCTTGAAATGTCCTTTTTCCCTGCAACAAAAACAAGTAACTTTAGATTTATCAAAACCTAAAGTAGAAACATTAGCTTCACAGAAGTCATCTCTTCCTGTGATCTGCTTAAATTTCTCAGCTCGTCTCAATACACTTGCCAAACACCACTTTATGTCCATCAATTCCATCTCTTCAGCATCAATCTGATCGTAATCCTCTTTTGTAAGCATTGGATTCCCGATCCGACCTGCAACAAAACTTCCATACGACTCCAACACAGTTCCCAACAAAGACATATGACTTTTAGCAACTTCTGCTGAATAATCTTCATCATTCTCCAGATTCAGTACAATGTTGCATTGTAACTTTTTGCCATTCTTTGTTGTTGAAATGTTCGGATCAAATGATGGATATGATGAAAAACTTGTGTTGCTGTTTGATCCTTTAGAAGAACTTCCAGATGAACTCTTTGCATTGAATGCAGTTTCAATCTTTGGTGACATGTTGATGGATTTATCACTGGCACCACCTTTGTAATAGAGACCAATGTCTTGTTCACCGTCGAAATCTTTCATTCTTGAGATCTTTCTCTGTTCCATCTCTTGAGCCTCAATCTTTTCAATGAATTTGCTCAGTGTCAAACTGCTAAACCCTTTCTTGTTCCTTAGCATCATGAGATATGTACCCCAAGTCTCATATGGTAATGCATCAGCTAGCTTTTCAATCAACTCCTCATTATCTTTCTCGATGCTTAACCTCTTCATGTTAGCTAGCAAATTGCAGTATCTTTCAATGATTTGCTTTGTACTTTCATTTTTCAAACCACGAAACAGATCAAATTCTTTCTTTAAAAGTGATTTTTTGTTCTTGACCATCTCTTGGCTTCCAACAAACTTCGATCTTAATGCTTTCCATATTGAATATGAAGTTCCATTGTGTTGCAATAACACCGAGATATCTTTTTTCACAGCTTGTTGTAGCAGACTTAGCATCATTTTCTCATCTTTGTATTTCTTTCTATTTTCAGCATTCAGATCTTTAATAGCAATAATCTCTTCCTCATCATTCGTCGGTCTAATATATTTTGTTTCAACACATTCCCAAGCATCTAAGTAGTTTGCTTGTACCCAATTCTCAAAACGTCCTTCCCAACCCTTATACTCCTCGATGTTCATGAGTTTAGGCGGTTTTTGCATAGTCCCCGTTTCATTTTCCAGCATTGTGTTCTGTGCAAGAGTGATCGGAGTAACCGGGGTAGCAAATGCGTTGTAAAATTCCTCTTCCATGATTCGGTTTTCAAGAAATTGTCAAACTGTGTTTTCAAGCAGAATCACAATCTCAAGCGAAATATCATTTGAAGCGAAATATCTTTTCAAGCGAAATACCTTATTTCGCTTGAACTTACACCTTTTTCAAGCGAAATATCAGATTGAAGCGAAATAAGCGACTTTCAAGCGGAATCAACATAATTTTTCAAGCGGAATATACGATTCAAGCGAAATCAACTCAAAATCTCTAGCAAAATACCGGTTTCAAGCGAAATCAGAAGCTAATTCCGTTTGAAGAGCTGCTGATGTCATCATTCTCGCACTGATTTTTGTTAAATTGATCAAATTCTAGGCCGATTTTAGTTCTGAAACTTTCTAGGGTTTGTTAATACACAAAAGCGCACAAGATGTATGAAAATCAAGACATTTTGACCGTAAAAATAAGTTTAGTTTGAAAAAGAAGGTGTAGAAAACAGAATTTTCAGCTGAATTGATATGAACTCTTCCTCCTGTGCTCTGATACCACTTGTAGGATCGTTTTCAGACCCGAACGAGTCGATCAGAAGAGTTTTACTCAATACGAACGGTGGAAACAGACGTATTAAGGTCAATTCAGCTAGATTATCACTTTAAACTGTCGTTATATTGATTTCACAATGATTTACAACGAGACGACACTTCGGCAGCACTTCGTTGCTCTGACCGGAATCGTTACATCTAATTTCGCTTGGAAGGCCTATATATAGAGTTGTGACTCCGCTTGAATGTGTCAAGGTGCATTTCAAGTGGAATTAACCTAGGTGATTTCGCTTGAAACTGCACAAGACTCTTTCAAGCGGAATTACCCACTTCAAGCGAAATTACTATATCTCGAACTACGTGCACTGACCTAACATTCTATGTACAAGACTCGATACAAGACGAAGTCGACAGACGTATGCACCAACAATATTGAACAAATCTTGAAGATCAAGAACAGGTGTGATTAAAAATGTTTAAAAGAATAATAAAAATCTTACCTTTTTGGAACAGGGTGAGATCTGAGGGTGTAATCAAACAGATCTTGAAGCTCTGAATCAAAATCGGTGTGAAATTGTTTGTTTGTTTGAAGATTTGAGATTTATAGGATTTGATTTGGGTCAACGGATTTGAACATAGAGGGGCCTAGATTATAGGGAAGATGGGTGGGGAGTAGAGGCTCCTTAAATCAACTGAGAGGTAGTGACATTGTGATTAGTAATTAAATTGCATGTTTAAATCATTGATGGAGGAGAGATGGGTTGGGAAGTTCAGTGATGGAGGATGGTGGTGGACTGGTGATGATGGCAGGTGGCGGCGGCAGGATGGTGGTGGTGTCCGATTAGAAGATGGAGAAAATCAGGGATGGTGATTGTTGTGTGACAACCCTCACCAAATCAGGTATCCGTACGAATTAATTAATATTTAATTAATGCTTAATTACTGTGCTTGCTTACAGTTGTGATTAAACTGCTACTTGAATTCTGATACATACACATACATGCATCATACTTTATTGCTGTCACTCCATTATTTACACAGAACTATAATGACAAACTTGATGCACAAAAGCACAGTAGCACAATGAACGGATAACCCAGTAAACATGCTGACATAGCCAACATCAGACATGCACTGTCTCTAAGGCCAGTATGAGCCGGGAATAGTTTACTACACTAGTAGGGAGTGTAGGGAGGTAAGGATTGTTAAACTGCGTCACTAGGTGATAGTTATAGTGACCGGATGTGCCTAAAACGTACTTTAAGTACAAAATTCTGCACTTTAAACAAAAATTCAGCATTTTATTTAACTAGTAAAGTGCAAAGACATGGGAAAATAATACTAGACACTTTCCAAAGTGTCGGGAATTTATTGTGTCACTAAAAATAATATTAACGACACTTTAACTGCTTATTTAGCACTTTAACGGATTAATATCCAACCAAACAACCGGACTTTACCCGTAACATAAAAATATTGTCATTGACATTGTTTTTCTTTTTCTGAGCCAGTTATGGTCCCCGAATACCCTAACACCCGTTATAAATTACTACACACTAATAATTAAATTAGTCACCTAACTAGTTACCAACTAAACTCTAACTAACTAATTAAACCCAAACCAAATACCCCCCCCCCCCCCCATTACAACCGATCGGTTCCCCCTAGGGGACACCACCATGCAATTGTTGAATATTTTATTTTGAGTTGTCTAAAATCTTGGCTACATATTACATGATGGGTAAATGAGATGAATGGATTATAACTATGCTTAAAGAGTAATCACATTACATTCACAACACATTACAAAAATTTCAACTCTTTTCCTCTCCTCTCTTGAAGTCGGCCGTGAGCCTCCACACACCCATCATCACCTTTCATTTTCAACTTTGTCATTTTACATACAACCAAGAGCGAAGGATCACATACGAGGAGACTCGGTGCTTACGGAATCGCAAGGACCTCTCTACATCGCTTTTAACCACCCATTTTTCGTCTAGTTTCTTCCCTAGCCTTGAGCTAGTTGTAAGTTATTCTAAACATCTTCTTGTTCATGTTTAAAGTGGTTAATAAGGAATTTAACGGTTAAAATTTATGAACATGCGAAAACAAAATATAAAGACTTGAAAGAATGAGAAACATAGTGGTTAAAGAGAAATTAATAGTGTAAAAATTATGAAACTTGTTTTGTTATGATTATTTTATGTTATTGATTGCTAGTGTTGGAATGGCTTGTCATCTAACCATGCTAGTTCATGTTCATGGAACATGAACTAGTGTTATGCTAAATAGAAAAGTTACAAAATGACGAACCCTTTTATACGGAAACATGAACTTGTGTAAAAACGATTTTTTTTATGAAATGGAGTTCTAAACTAGTAGATCTAAGGATCTACGAGTGGTATTTTTGAAGAACCAAGTGTATGATGAAATCATGTTTAAAAAGCCGGATCTTTCTTGAGATAAAGACATTTTTGTGAACCAAAAAGTGTGTAGACACTTGTGTAACGAAAGAATTTAACAAAGAAATATTTTCGTAAATACCGACTAGAAGTTGTAAAACTTCATATTCTTTAAAAATAAAGTTTTCAAGAAAATGATTTTATTTTTAGAGATGGAAAGATCCACTAAAAGTGTTGTAAAGTTACTACATAATTTTACACAACTTGCAAGTTCATGTGTTTGCGATTTATGTTTATTTTGACTAGTTCGATGTTTGAATATTGTTTGTTGATGATGGAAAATTGATTGATTGAATTTTTGGAAAAGAAAATGATACGCTTGTAAGCGTGGCCACCTCCAGTTACAGAGGAAACTCTGGCGAAATTTTTCCAGAAATATAACACTTGGAAATATTTTTACAACAAGTGTTATGAATATATTTTAACTTGTTTTCCAAACAAACTTCGCCATGATTTTTGTTATAAAATAACCAAGTATTCGGAGGTGGATTTTCGTAAGTAAAACTTACTAGATATATATTTAGAATATATATTTCATAGTAAAACACTTGTGTGATTTTATGATTATTTTGTGAACTATATATTATTTTTAGGGTAAAAATAATATAACTGGAATACATTGGGAAAGTACGACTCCAAAATAATACTAACGCCTTCACAATAAATATTTAAGTTACACCGGTATTATTATTATTACCACGCGAACTGTAAAATGTAACTTACGTATTTTTTCGGAAAAATACTCTTAAGTGTGTATTCTGACAAAATATTATTTTGGAAATTGTACAAAGTAAAATATAATATTTTTGGGAAAAATATGTATATTTTGGACAAGTAATTTAAAATATATTTCTCAAGTGAGACTTAAAAATATATTTTCGGAATTATAAAACGCACATGTATTAATACCCCCATCCTTGGGAAGGAATATACTTACTAAATAAATAAGAAGTGTGAATACGGAATAGTTACCTAACTATTTCTCCAACAAAGCGTTAAACCCTAAACCAAGGCACGGCCACCGTCTAATAGGAATTAGTACGTGTAGGTTGTCACGCAGCAGATAGAGTTGGAGATTGACGTCGCTGGATACGCACTTCAGTGAGTTCATGTCCCCCTTTTCTCTTAACTGTTTTCAGTTTTTATACTTCGGGGGTGAAATACATGTTACAATTATTAAGGACACTTTTATACACGGTATGGTTAGCTTAAGGAGGGTTAGGACGTACAGATCATGTGAGTGGGTAGGTGGAACTAAAGGCCATTAATCCTCGTTGTAGGACCGAGGGACATTAGTGATAGATCTATTTGGGTGTAGCGAGCCCCACTCCTGAGTCCGCAGGGAGGACCAGGTGGTGACTAAGTGCCCGACGCACAAATCCGCTAGGGTTGAGTCTTCCTGCATCACTTCACACATATCATTGGCTTTGCAACCCAATGGTGATCTCTTTTTCCTTATTGCTACATACCAAGAACACTTTTACATTGCATACACTATACGTCCAGATCCAGGGAACAAACCTTTTTTTTACAAACAAAAAGGCACAAATACACATTCCCAAATTTAAATTTATAGCTCAGTCGGGGAGACTGAGGGAGTCCAGTCGGGGAGATTATGGAGAAATTAGGTCGGGAGACCAGGAGAAATTAGGTTGGGAGACCGGGAGAAATTAGGTCGGGGAGACCAGGAGATTAGTCTGAGAGACTAGGAGATTTTAGTCTGAGAGATTGAGAATTCAATCTGAGAAATTGGGAGATTTTAGTCTGAGAGGCTAGGAAGTTCAGTCTGAGAGGCTGAGAGGATAGTCTGGGAAAGACTAGGATAATTACGTGCTTACATTGTTACTGCTTAATTGATGATTATTGATATACGTGCACATGTGGTGAATGTTTGCATACACTAATTGTTAATAACTACTATGGGTATACGTACCATGACTATTATGAACCGGCACACACGTCGCACTACTTAGAAGGTGAGTTATCAGACATTGATAACCCTAATGCCGCCGCCACAGACGATGAGACTACATCTGCGCCAGAGGCATTTACGGTAGACACTGAGAGTGATCTTGACATGCCGACCAAGGACGAGGACGACTTCCAACAGTCCGCGCTACCAAGCTCTGGTAATACATTGCCCTTGCTGATGGCTTCCCTGACAAGAACCCTTCTGTCACTCTTGTTTCGGTCCATGACCACTTCATCACTGGTTATCCCGATGGTGAGCATACTATGGATCCGATCCTAGACAATGCGCATCTTGTGGACATCCCTTCCGAAGGATGGTTACTCGACAAACAATATATGACTACGTTGGCATGCTTATCGATGGTCCTCCTGCCGACGCCCATGACGATAGAAAATTTGGCAAGGACACTGTTACTAACTTCACTTCTTAAGACCCCTATTAACAAGCCATCCTCTGATTCTAGCATGCGTTTAGACTCCTTTGAGTCTGTGATACCTGCAACCTTACAAGCAGCTGGATTACAGCTTTCTACTACTGACACAAGACGACGATGACATGGCTGCTGCTCTATCACCTGCTCGAGACACCATACCGTTACACGACCCAGAGCCTGTTCTTGAGCTAGCTTCTACACCTTTTGGGTCAGCTCGATGTTGCGCCTGCTGAACCTACACCTTTACGTGATCACGATCCTGTTTCTTTCGGTCTGCCAGACATTGCACCCCTACTATCTAACTCAGTACCAGCACCTGACAATTTCCTTACTGGTTGAAATGTTTGTTTTTACACCCACAACCGCTGACATTGCTCCTATCCCCTATTGCAACCAACATCCATTGCGCCAGGGTGCCTATAGCTTCCTTTCAGAATATAACCGCACCCCGGGGAGGTACTTCAGGTCCGCACCCGCATAGCGATTCATCTGCTACAACGGCATATTCCCAACTGCACAGGTTGCACCATTTGCTACATTCACCTCTACAACGCCGGATGGGTCATATCGATGATTCCTATGGCACACTGTGCTGAAGTTAGACCCTTACATCATGAAGGCCACATGCGAGATGAGTTGCTCCTGTCACGTCAACTACAGTTTAAGGATATGAGTCGTAGAATGTTGGAGCTTGAGCTGACACCACAATTGGCAACTTCAGATGCAAAACATTACGTAACCGAAAGCATGATTTAAGTGTCTATATCACAAGACAACATTTTGTCAGAAAAGTTTATGTAAGACACCACGTCCTCCACCCTGTCTATTGTCAGCATACTTGGTTCGCCACATACATCAAGGTTCCTTTTGCGCTCTCGACCCTTGCTATTACACTGTTCCCAGGATTCTGATACTTATTTCTTTACTATCGAGCGACAGAGCAGATAATTACTCCGACGTATATACAAGCCCGAGGAGGGACTCACGCATGTTAGCAGTCACTCTTTCTTCCTCCACCTCAGTCACCAGTATGGTTGATTTCTGGACTATGCGGATTGCATCACAATTGGACAAAGACGCTAATGATGAGCCGAGAATGTGAAAACTTTTCGAAGGCCACTATCTGATCCATATCACCCTTACCATGTTGGGCACTCTACGAAGGACACCCTCATTTCTTTGATGATACAACAGGACGCATTGACGCGTCATATGCGGATCTTGGGGAGTACACCACGCCCATCTTGTCATTGTCAGGCACCGTTTGCAGCACCGCACCTTTCACGTCCACTGTCCCCCGACTCTGCCGCTCGTTTATGGACTTCTGAGCAAAAGATAGCAAGTTGTGCCGACTATACAACAGTTTGGAGACCGCATTTTGGCGTCATGATTTTTGATAGTTAGCCTTTGGTTGTTGTATAGGACTAGCTAGTTCAGACAAGGGAAATGTGGCCCTTAGTCACTTGTGATGTTATGTGCTTGATTAATTTATAACACAAGATGTTATGTGCTTGATTAATTCATAACATGAGATGTTATGTGCTTGGTTAGTTTATAACATGAGATGTTATGTGCTCAATGAATGATATTACGTACCTGTGTTATTTACTTACTATGACCTGACCCTTACGATCATCATTTAGAAGATGCCTCCAAGACGGGATGTACGCATGCCCACCAACGAGGCGGAACATCAAGGAATCATTGCTGCAGCCATAGCACGACACGAGGCCCTGCGCTCTGAATCTAACAGGAACACCTCAGAAAGTCATGGCTGTACCTACTGGCACTTCCTCAAATACGAGCCTCCGAAGTTCGACGGCACTGGAGGTGCCATAGCCTTTGTGAAATGGATCGAAAGAGTGGATTCCATCTTTCAATTGAGCGGTTGTACGCCAGAACAACAAGTCCCATACGTTTCCGAATTGTTTGCAGATGAAGATCGATTATGGTGGAACTTCAGATTCGAATAATGGGTGCAACTGCAGCATATGCGTTAACATGGGGTGAACTAAAAGGAATGATGCATAAGAAGTATTGCTCCCATACGGAAACCCAGAAGTGGGAAGGTGAATTCCGGAGCCTGATGATGGAGGGTCCAAAGGTATTGGAGTACGTGCAAAGACTTCATAATTTGTCACGAGTTGTTCCGTACCTGGTGAAACCAGAATTGAAGGAAGTGGGGAAATTCATTTGGGAACTGGCGCCTCAAGTCTTGAGCTTGATGACAGCATCAACACCCCCAACAACTATTGCTGCAAGTAAGATGGGTTTGGCACTCGCTACGGAAGCACGTAGACTAGAAAAACTTGCTAACCCTACCAAGAAGAAGGAGACTCAGGTTGAGTCGTCCGGAAAGAACAAAAGGAAGCTCATCGAAGATACCCGAACGGATAATGATGAACAAAGAACTGTTCGAGGTTGTTTTGACTGCGGGGACAAAGGGCATTTCAAGAAAGATTGTCGTAACAATAAACAAGCCGACGTTAAAATTTACTTAGGAACTAAGCCTAAACATGGTGGATGCAAGTATCACCACGAATGTGGGTGTTGGAAGCCTAAGTGCGGTAGGTGTGGGAAGAGAGGACACAACAAGGATGCATGTGGGGCGAAGAGTTCCAAACAAGGAGGTGACAATGATAACAACCAAAGTGGAAATACTAATAAATTCCCAGGCTGCTACCGATGCGGGATCGTGGGGAACTTTAGGAAAAATTACCCAAGGAAGATTAGTAAAGACCATGAAGGGACATCCAACATCGAAGCTTGTGAAGCATGCCAGGATCCATACATGATTACTGGTACGTTCTCTATCAAACAGAAATTTTGCATCCATGTTATTTGTTACCAGTGCCGGCTATAGCTTTGTATCATTAGAATTTAAGAATATATTCGGGTTAACTACTAGTAAGTTAGATATTCCGTACTCAATCAAACTGGCTAAGGGAAAGCTAGTAGAAGCGAATGAAGTTGTCTGAGGATGTGTAATTGAACTAGTAGGTCACGAGTCTACGATAGATCTACTGCCAGTTGAGCTGGGAAGCTTCGGCGAGGTAATTGGGGTGGATTAGTTGCCAAACGGTTGAGCGGAGGTTGATATCCGCACCCCAATGACGAATGAAGGAACGATCGTGACTCATGAAGCAGGATACGCCACCACAGATCGCGAATTGCTTAAGGCACGAAACTTATCACGGAAAGGATGTGTTTTTTCTTGGCTCATGTCAGGGACAGGAGGAGCCGAAGAACTAAAACTCGAAGATACCCCCGTGATCAGAGAATATCCTGAAGTCTTCCTCGAAGACTCGCCGGAACCATCTCCTCAACGATTAGTCGAGTCTCGCATCGATTTAATCCCAGGCACCACGCCTGTAGCCTATGCATTGTAGTGACTTACACTTTCGGAGATGCAAGGATTGACAGTGCAACCTCAGTGGCTGATAGAGAAGGAAGATAACAGACCAAAACTTTTGTTTTGGATAACCTCAGTTCTGCTCGCCAAAAGAAAGGACGAATGACTTTCAAATGACCGGGAGTCGGGCGAGCTAGCCAACCAGAGTCGGTGGCTCTTGCTGAGGACTAACGAACTCCTTACATAACTAACTGTGAGGACCCAACTACTATTACACGACTGGTCGACAATCGAGCGCCGTTAGCAGTGAATTCAAGAAGAGAGTTTACCGATGAAAATTGTGGGACAATGACTAGTTCTTAGACGTACACAAAAACGGTGCTTCCTACACCATGTACAGACCGGATCTACACGGGATACGAAATCTGTAGGATTTAGAAAAACATATGTTTAGGACCTCTGGGAATCCAGGTCCAAACTCGTAAGGGTTTTTATTTAAGAACCACATCTGTCAACTCAATCAACCATCATTAACCGGGCGCATATGCCAGTTCCGTTGACCAAACAAAGAGTACTGGGATTTCTTTTACTTCTGATGAGTAGATGTTTGCATCTCTACTCCCCTTAATGGTAGTTGCATCACAATAATTTTCTCGCTGGGAGCGAACACACTTTTGCTTCGATATCTGGTCATTTCTTCACTTTAGCAAATACTCGCTATTCCTTTTCTTGGAAACTTACCTGACATACATGCATTATTTGTTACGCTTGTGATTTTGTTTTGAACAAACACTTCATTGGAATTTACATGTTATTTTGCTAAACCTAATTACTGATTCCCGATTCGAGTAACCTACATTATTGTTATTGATGGCTCTTTTGTTACCAAGCCAACACACTTTCCTGAAACCGCTTTCTTTCAAGTTACATTCTTGGTTTATTTTGCTACCATGCCGAGAATTCCTTGTTGATACATACATTGTCGGGTTACGTTGAAACCAAGTTCAATTGCTTGAACTTATCCAGTTCACAGGTTTAACTTGAAACGCTATATGATGTATTGGGAGCATCATATCCAACTATTCTTGCAGAGATTCTTTCATTTCAAGTTGTAGTAGATTTGGTTGGTCTACGACTCCACTAAAACGTTTGATTTGTTTCGATACCTTGCGGTGATATTTTCACAAAATTAAAGCTTGCGCTAATTTGGTTACTTACTTCGTACACGGATTCAATTCCTTACTTAGTTGTTAACAATCCATTTTGGATCTTCATGATCAAAGCGGTCTCAACACAATTGTGTGTTAAGGCAATGGTACATATATTCATTTCATAAGCACAATGTACCTCCTGACGATTCTTTCGTTGTCAACCAAATTCCTTGCGATACTTATTACTTTTAATCTTCGATTGGAAACAGTGGTTCTTTGATGTTCTGTATTTAATTGGAAACTCTATAACATGGTACAAATCAAATCTTCAGATTGTCTCAGTACACTTTCATTTGATTTCAAACATGGTGAACTTGTTCAGTCACCACTATTATTGGATAATGCCATTACGACACCTTGTGGTGTCATCATAAACTTGTAGCTTGTGCTAATCATGGTCAACCATTTCACACGAGACCACACATACTTTTGTTTGATTTATCATTTAAACATTTCTGATGCAACTACGAACCAAGACAATGATACACCAGATTTGCTTGAATTCCATTCGGTGTATCTTCACCATTCAAAAATGTCAACACACTAAACCTTACCAGACATTTATTCAGGAGTTGACAGATCATTTTACTGTTACATTGAGATGTTGCTTTTGAGTTCATATAGCGGGTGCTATGGTTTGTGAAAACTCGTTTGCATATTGCAACCGATCGTTTAAAAATCTTATTAGTCAAAACTCCACTTTTGTGGAACCTCTGCTAGCTGGATTACACTAGACTATACGTCAAATGCATCCTGTACCTTTGACATCCAATGCTAGAAGCGCACACCTTTCAACCCTAGGATTCGGGTTGATATATATTCTTGGACTCACCAAATGTGAGTAACGTTTGTTTCGATTTGATGATTACCTACTTCGATATTATTTATATACATATGTGTGTGACTTAACCTTAAGGAGTAGGGTAGTACAAATTCCGAGGACGAAATTTCTTTAACGGGGGGAGAATGTGACAACCCTCACCAAATCAGGTATCCGTACGAATTAATTAATATTTAATTAATGCTTAATTACTGTGCTTGCTTACAGTTGTGATTAAACTGCTACTTGAATTCTGATACATACACATACATGCATCATACTTTATTGCTGTCACTCCATTATTTACACAGAACTATAGTGACAAACTTGATGCACAAAAGCACAGTAGCACAATGAACGGATAACCCAGTAAACATGCTGACATAGCCAGCATCAGACAGGCACTGTCTCTAAGGCCAGTATGAGCCGGGAATAGTTTACTACATTAGTAGGGAGTGTAGGGAGGTGAGGATTGTTAAACTGCGTCACTAGGTGATAGTTATAGTGACCGGATGTGCCTAAAACGTACTTTAAGTACAAAATTCTGCACTTTAAACAAAAATTCAGCATTTTATTTAACTAGTAAAGTGCAAAGACATGGGAAAATAATACTAGACACTTTCCAAAGTGTCGGGAATTCATTGTGTCACTAAAAATAATATTAACGACACTTTAACTGCTTATTTAGCACTTTAACGGATTAATATCCAACCAAACAACCGGACTTTACCTGGAACATAAAAATATTGTCATTGACATTGTTTTTCTTTTTCTGAGCCAGTTATGGTCCCCGAATACCCTAACACCCGTTATAAATTACTACACACTAATAATTAAATTAGTCACCTAACTAGTTACCAACTAAACTCTAACTAACTAGTTAAACCCAAACCAAATACCCCCCCCCCCCCCCCATTACAACCGATCGGTTCCCCCTAGGGGACACCACCATGCAATTGTTGAATATTTTATTTTGAGTTGTCTAAAATCTTGGCTACATATTACATGATGGGTAAATGAGATGAATGGATTATAACTATGCTTAAAGAGTAATCACATTACATTCACAACACATCACAAAAATTTCAACTCTTTTCCTCTCCTCTCTTGAAGTCGGCCGTGAGCCTCCACACACCCATCATCACCTTTCATTTTCAACTTTGTCATTTTACATACAACCAAGAGTGAAGGATCACATACGAGGAGACTCGGTGCTTACGGAATCGCAAGGACCTCTCTACATCGCTTTTAACCACCCATTTTTCGTCTAGTTTCTTCCCTAGCCTCGAGCTAGTTGTAAGTGATTCTAAACATCTTCTTGTTCATGTTTAAAGTGGTTAATAAGGAATTTAACGGTTAAAATTTATGAACATGCGAAAACAAAATATAAAGACTTGAAAGAATGAGAAACATAGTGGTTAAAGAGAAATTAATAGTGTAAAAATTATGAAACTTGTTTTGTTATGATTATTTTATGTTATTGATTGCTAGTGTTGGAATGGCTTGTCATCTAACCATGCTAGTTCATGTTCATGGAACATGAACTAGTGTTATGCTAAATAGAAAAGTTACAAAATGACGAACCCTTTCATACGGAAACATGAACTTGTGTAAAAACGATTTTTCTTATGAAATGGAGTTCTAAACTAGTAGATCTAAGGATCTACGAGTGGTATTTTTGAAGAACCAAGTGTATGATGAAATCATGTTTAAAAAGCCGGATCTTTCTTGAGATAAAGACATTTTTGTGAACCAAAAATTGTGTAGACACTTGTGTAACGAAAGAATTTAACAAAGAAATATTTTCGTAAATACCGACTAGAAGTTGTAAAACTTCATATTCTTTAAAAATAAAGTTTTCAAGAAAATGATTTTATTTTTAGAGATGGAAAGATCCACTAAAAGTGTTGAAAAGTTACTACATAATTTTACACAACTTGCAAGTTCATGTGTTTGCGATTTATGTTTATTTTGACTAGTTCGATGTTTGAATATTGTTTGTTGATGATGGAAAATTGATTGATTGAATTTTTGGAAAAGAAAATGATACGCTTGTAAGTGTGGCCACCTCCAGTTACAGAGGAAACTCTGGCGAAATTTTTCCAGAAATATAACACTTGGAAATATTTTTACAACAAGTGTTATGAATATATTTTAACTTGTTTTCCAAACAAACTTCGCCATGATTTTTGTTATAAAATAACCAAGTATTCGGAGGTGGATTTTCGTAAGTAAAACTTACTAGATATATATTTAGAATATATATTTCATTGTAAAACACTTGTGTGATTTTATGATTATTTTGTGAACTATATATTATTTTTAGGGTAAAAATAATATAACTGGAATACATTGGGAAAGTACGACTCCAAAATAATACTAACGCCTTCACAATAAATATTTAAGTTACACCGGTATTATTATTATTACCACGCGAACTGTAAAATGTAACTTACGTATTTTTTTCGGAAAATACTCTTAAGTGTGTATTCTGACAAAATATTATTTTGGAAATTGTATAAAGTAAAATATAATATTTTTGGGAAAAATATGTATATTTTGGACAAGTAATTTAAAATATATTTCTCAAGTGAGACTTAAAAATATATTTTCGGAATTATAAAACGCACATGTATTAATACCCCCATCCTTGGGAAGGAATATACTTACTAAATAAATAAGAAGTGTGAATATGGAATAGTTACCTAACTATTTCTCCAACAAAGCGTTAAACCCTAAACCAAGGCACGGCCACCGTCTAATAGGAATTAGTACGTGTAGGTTGTCATGCAGCAGATAGAGTTGGAGATTGACGTCGCTGGATACGCACTTCAGTGAGTTCATGTCCCCCTTTTCTCTTAACTGTTTTCAGTTTTTATACTTCGGGGGTGAAATACATGTTACAATTATTAAGGACACTTTTATACACGGTATGGTTAGCTTAAGGAGGGTTAGGACGTACAGATCATGTGAGTGGGTAGGTGGAACTAAAGGCCATTAATCCTCGTTGTAGGACCGAGGGACATTAGTGATAGATCTATTTGGGTGTAGCGAGCCCCACTCCTGAGTCCGCAGGGTGGACCAGGTGGTGACTAAGTGCTCGACGCACAAATCCGCTAGGGTTGAGTCTTCCTGCATCACTTCACACATATCATTGGCTTTGCAACCCAATGGCGATCTCTTTTTCCTTATTGCTACATACCAGGAACATTTTTACATCGGGACGTACTTAAACGATTTTTACATTGGGACGTACTTTTAAGGTTTTACATACTCACCTTCACATGAACTCGCTCAACTTTATGTTGATTTTTCAACCTACATGTATTTCAGGAAACTAACGGATCTGGCACGGTATGCACGCATTTTCAAGCTGCGTTGAATAAAGAAGTCACACAGGGTTTAGAAGGTGTAACCTCTTCCTGGACGGGTTACATGTCCCTAAACCTAGTATTGTTTAAAGTCTTTTGCTAAGTCTTTATAAACTCAATTAAATCAAGTTAAGATTTGTAACTTATTTTGTGATTGTTGAAAATGGGATTTTTCTAAACTTTATGAATGGATGAATATCTCATTTTTTTTTATCATATAGCATTGTTATGATTGTTGCTATGATATTAAGAAGTCACACCAAATAAACCCACGCTTCCGCAAAGCTAAGGTGTGACATGTTGGCAACTGTACCAATATATGTATGTATATTAGAGAGAGCAAGAGATTGGTAATTGGTAACTTGGTAAGGGGGGATGGTGATTGTGATTGTTGTTACAACAGAGATAAATATATATTTGATATTTTATATTAACAAATTACTTATATATAATTAAATCATTATTTATTAAATTACTATAATACCCTTATCTTTAGCATACATTTTAGACAGAGTTAGTGGCGGGGAGTGAAATGGAGAAAGGCTTCATAGATCAGGGAGTAAACTGGCTATTTTTAAAGGTTTGGGGCAAAATCGTTAAAGTAACCAAACCACAGGGAGCAAAACAGAAGTTTACTCTTAATATTTTTTTGAACTTCATACTCGAAACGCCAAGGATCTTCAAACCAATTATTTATTCTTTCAAGCTTATCGTTTTCCATTTCGTCAAACATTTTAAACACAATTGGTTCAAAAATTATTTTTAGCTCAAATCCACAAATTTCAACTTCCACAAGGCCCGCTAAATGTTTGTAACCAAGAAATCCGTCACAAACTTGAATCACAGGCCCAAATATACAAATGATCCAAACAACTCTCTTAAAAGAATCGACCCACTAAAAACTCAGATTATAAATGTCCCAATTCGAAATATCACGGCCCAAACAAACTTGTATTATCCAATTCGAATTCACAGTTCAAATTATAAATGTCCACTTTCAAAAGAATTAATGAACTGTCAATCTTATCTTTTCTTTATTTCTTGAAAATGAGAAATCTTAAAACTTTTTAACTCACTGGATAACCACTAAAACATCATTATTGTTATTATATTTTTTTTATGAAAATTCAAACCCTACTAGAATGTTTTTTCATCCACTGAAACCTTTTATTATTTTTTAAAAACAAAGAATGTCATCCATCTCACACAAAATATAGTTAAACAAGCAGGCAACACCAGTGATCAGCTGACCATAGCTAAAATCCAAATATAAGCTAGCATTAGCAAACCATTTACAAATCCCAACCAAAAACCTTAAGTCGTTAATAAGACCGACTATTCGGGAAAGAAATCAACACCCGAAAACAAGGTTAAGATAAACCCTCCTCCAGGGCTGGCCCATGGGCCAGTGTACTCAAGCTAGGGCTTTAGGCCACAAAATTTATAGGGCCTCCAATAATTTTTTTTATTATACAGCCTATTTTTGAATTGGGCCGCTAGGTATAACAACTAACAAGTACAAAAACAAGCGTGAATTAAGTCTGGAAACTTGGAATTAGAACGTTTGGGAATTAGAACGTACTGTGGAAAGGCCGCACCGCACGGACTCCCAATCACAGGCAAGAATCAAGATGTAATCGGTGGATTCGGCGCGACGTTTGGGAAGAAGCCTGATGGATTTCGAATGATGGTCTGATAGATGCTAAATTGTAGCGCCGGTTCACACTTCACAGGCAAGATTTAATCGCCGTATAACGTCTTTTTTATTCAGGTTTCTTGGTTCTTCAGTTTACAATATATATATTCATTAATCCGAGATTTGTTCTTTTATAAAGGCATTAGGTTTGTGAACGGGTACAACAGGTATGTTTTTCATTCTTAATTGTACAGCCAGGTTTTTTTTTTTTTTTTTTTTTTTTTTTTTAAGCCTCAATTTTGTAGTTCGCTTAAGGCCACCAAATGGTTGAGCCGAATATCATCAAACTTCTCAGAACACCAACCACTAAAAGCACATACAACACATCAAAACTTATCTAAAATCAACCGAATTTGTCCGAATTCAACCGAAACAATCCGAAACTAGATCGAAATACGAATCGACACCAGCTTCTTTCAACAACTCAGATTTAGATCAGTTCGTTCAAATATAGTTGTTCAATAAGTATGTAAACACTTTAAAATTGTCTTATAATTTTTGAAATCTCAAAACTTCAATCAAAAACACTTTGAAATCAATAACAAATGTCCGAAAACTCATATACAAAAACACTGATTCACACCGAAACTTGAACAAATTTGATCCGATTTCATCAAAAATCAACCAAAAACAGTCCGTAATTCATCGAAACAGACATACACATACGATTCACCGAACAGATCCGAATCAGTTCAGTTTGATCCAAGCCTGGTTCAATTATACTGAATCAGTCCGAAATCATCAAACAATATACCGAAAGATATCGAAAAGTTCAAATTTTACACCGATATCAATCTCAGCAATTTCAATAACAACAACAACTCATCTCACATAATCGATCACTAGTTCTACGGTAGATTCGATTTAACATGCAGAATCCGTTAACTCGAACCGTAATCGTGCGCGTAGACGTAAATAAATGTCGTTTCATTTCGTATCAACGACAACCGGACAGAGTTTCGACTCGATCTATACACTAGACACTCGTAATCTAAGAAACATGACGAAATCGAGAGTATCTTGTTGTGAAATATGAACTCGTGAAGAACCGATTTGCTCTTGAAGTTGTCTGAGATGTGTTCTCTGATATCTATCTTGTACGAAGGGACAATGAAGAGTATATATAGTTGTTGCAGCTTTGTACCAACTTGTATACACCGGTTCGTAAAACTTGTCTTAAGATCCCGGTTCGTACTTTGTCTCTATTCGTACTATTTGGCTGCAGGTTCACGTGTAAATCACTTCCCATGCAATTTAGTAGGATGTGATGTCATCATTGCATAATGATGACATCACTTTTGATCTTGTTCAGATTCTTCATATCGTGTCGTACCATATACTGACCTGACATTGCCTAACGACACCTAGAGAAACCTCTGTCCGGTATAATACAGACTCAAGACTTTAAAAATTACAAATATAGACAGATTTCTAACTATGGACATACAAAATGCACTCACACAAAGCGAGGTACTGGCGTGCATTATGCACGAGACTCAATCTATACATCAACAGATGTTGAAGCACATCACATACGACATTCGAGGCAAGGCCTTTGGGAAAACACAATTGGGCACGACAACAACGATGCTAATCCCGTCAGCAGGAGAACTACTGGCCGAAATGCGGCAATTTGCCACATGATCCTGCAAGCGACACGAATCACGCGGAGGTACGTTCAAGCGAGATTTCACAATAATCGGTACTTAGTCTTATGAGACTCACAATCATTAGCGCTGCAAAAGAAGTCACATGTCTTCGCATTCCCCCTACTTCATTAATGGCGATTGCGCTATGTTCGACATTCCATGATAATGTCACCTAACAACCGGCCATCACACGAAATTCCAGGTAAAGTCCTTAAATTTCTTTTATTGAAATTTCGACTCTTGCATATAGTGAGTAGATTTTCCCACTTCTACTCCCCCTAATGGTCATAGCATCACGAAGATTTTCTTTCATGGTAGCGAATACTCATTTGCTTCATTCTTGAGAAATTCATATGTTACACATGCATTGTTTATCGGGGTGTGACACTATATCTATCAAATCAACATTACGTAACTTATCAACATTCGCACATCTCTACACGTTAATTTTTCGAAAATAAACCCTAACTCTTTCAGTCCACCAATTGGAACCGAATCGTAATTCGATACATTAACATAGTCTAAATTCAAAGCAACAGATGAGTGAGCAATCTCTTTGATAGTAGTTTCAACGTTACCGTTTCGTAATTTACTAAGAGCCAGGGGTTTTATGTTTTTAAATCAGTAAATGAATCGAGAAATCGTACCTTGAATGACATTCATCTGATCTACGACGGTGAAACGGTGGCGTAACGACAACAATCGTTTGCTTAAACGAACCCGATAAGTTCTCTACTGCTCTCAGATAACCATCCGTCGGCACATCGTTGTACGGAATCAGATCCGAAAACCTAACTCTCGCCAACGGTGAGGAGGTAGGCATGATCACGGTAGACACTCTGGTAGGATGAGCAGCGAAAATCGACGTCAGAAATTGGCTCGCTGTGACGCCAAAGAGAACAGCGAACGAAAGCTATTGCTGTGACGCTAGAGAGAACGACGAACGAAAGTTGTTGCTGATGCGTTTCTGCTGCATGTTGTTGTTAGTTACAGCGACGCTGGCGTGGCGGTGGTTGTGGTGGTCGTATGTGATGATCTAGTGGAGGAAGAAGAGGAAGGAGTGATCGGAATAGGTGAAATTGCAGATGTTGTCAGAGCTGGGGTTTTTAGGGCTAATAGGGCCAACATTTGTGTTGACTGGTGTGGAGAAAAGGACTAAACGGGGGTTATGCCTATAATTCATGCACATAACCTGATGGTTCTAATCGATGTCATAATTTTTTTTGTTTTTTTATAAAAATTAAGTTTCGTTACAAATGCGTTGAAAAAGGCGTTGAAAATCCTCATTTTTCTAGTAGTGAGACTAGGTTGTTTGTGTTTGTAGACGTCGAAACTCTGTCCAGTTGTCGTTGATTCGTAATAAAACAACGTTTATTTACATATGCGTGCATGATTACGGTTCGGTTTATTAGATTTCGCACGATAAACCGAATTCACCGTAGAGCTAGTGATCGTTTCGATCTGATCCTGAACTCACAAGTGGTATCAGAGCACGGGAAGTTCTGCGTGTAATCGTGATCAAAATCGGACGAGTTTCGGTGAAAACGAATCAAATTTTGGTTGATTTCGGACTATTTCGATCGACGTTCAGTTTGATTTGGTGATTTTCGATAAGTTTCGGTTTGATTCGGTTTGTTTTGGATCAATTTATGAACATTTCGGACAGTTTACTTTGTTTTTCAGATTGGTTTTCACGGACAAAATCGACTGAAATCAAAGTATATTGTTCATAAGATCATACTTCTTGAACATCAGTTAAAAAATATATATAAGCACATCACGTTTTGAGTTTCAGATCTTTAAATTAAAAAAAACATCAAAGTTATTGTTCGTTGTGTTGATATTCTAGGTCATATCTTGTGAATTTTGAGCTTTAAGATATGGTACCGTGTGATATCAGCATCGTGAATGCAGATTGTTTAGTTGTTGTTTTTCAGAAAATTAATAGAGATCGAGTGAAATCTGATTGTTGTTAGTTGATACTTGTTGCAAGAAAACGAATCTGAAGTTGCAGGTTATCGTATTTCATGTTCCACATTTGTTTCGCATGTCAAGTTCAAACATGTATTAAGATTTGAAGAAAATCTGTATGTTGAACGACTGAAGTTCGAGTTGCATTTAGAAATCGAAGAAAAAGTGTTACTTGTTTGTAGTTCAAGGTTATATTTGTGAAGAAGATAATAGTTCTTAATGGCTGGGTATTAAAATCATAAGACTTTGTGTTGATGTTGAAATATTGCGTTGAAAAAAATACGAGTGTTAATTTGAAACTAGAAAACTGAGTTTGTGGTAGTGTATTACGAAGAACGAAGTGCAAATCAGTTAGTATTTTGTGGCTGAAGTGAAGGGGTATTGAGTCGATCTTGGTGACTGCAGAAGGTTTGTGGTGTTGTGTTTAAGAGATTAGAATTGAAGGAGATCTGATTGATGTTCATCTTCTGAACAAAGTTTGGATCTGAGGAATTATTAGATGCAACAAGTTTGTGGTAGTAGTTATTTTTTAGCGATGGGTAGGTGTGTTGGTAAAAAGTAAAAGACAAATCTTGGAAACTATCATCTTATAAAAAGGAAGGAAAATATATGAGGAGGCAACAGCAACCGGAGCCCAATCCGGTAACTTTCCAAGAGCTCAAGAGGAGGAAGGATGAAGAACAACGTAATCTCAGGAATGCTAAGGGAAGAAGTTCAGACAGGTGGCAACAAGTACTCAGCAAAAGAGAGATCCAAAATGAAAAACGATTTAGAGACAGAGAAGAAAGACTCAGGGACGCGGTTTCATACTTCGTTTCAAACCTCCCATGGGGGTGCACTCGGAATAAACTCTGGAAAGCCTTTCAGCATTTTAGAAACCTGGAGGATGTTTTCATACCGAACAAGAGAGATGGCGTAAGGAACTGCTTTGGTTTCATCAAACTTTCGGGGGTTCAAGACGTGGGGGATTGGGAACAAAGATTGCAAGGGGTGAAGATCGATGGAGCAGTTTTGGGGGTTAACATCGCACGGTTCAGTAGGCACGGGAACAACGGAGAGAAGAAGCAATAGAAAGGAAGAACGACTGTCTTTGATAGGCTATCAATTCCTCAAGGGAGGGAAGCGAAGAAGCAGGACCATACTGGGAATAGGGCCAGACCAGGAGGGTCAGGGCAATACAAGATGGCGATTACTGAAAAGGGTGTTGCTCCGACTAAGAAGATAAAATTGGAACTCCCGCAAGTGGCCACAACAAGACTGGGAACTAAGGTCGCTAATTGCAGAAGTTAAATATCTGGATACTTTGAATAAGCTGTCTTAGATTCTCTATGAAGTTCTACACCTGGAGGTGGAGACTAGATATGTGGGTGGTTTGAAAGTTCTCCTAACCTTCATATCCCAACAAGAGGCGAAATTATTTCACCTGGAAGAGCAAGACTCCTGGAGTCATTGGTTCTCCAAATTGTAACGGTGGGAAGGGGTACCGCCAGTATTCGACAGGATTGCTTGGATAAAATTTTAGGAGTTCCTCCATGTTTATGAGACAGACACGTTCTCAACAAAATAGGGGAAAGATTTGGCAAATTTCTTAGGAAATCGGAAATCAACGTTCTTGACCGGAACTTATCGGAAAACAAGTTAGCCATTTTGGTGGACAGTGGGGCTCGAATCTCATCGAAAGCTTTTCTGATGTGGAAAGGGCATGAAATCCGAGTATGGGTGGAGGAATGTGATGCAGATTGGATGACAGAATTCCTTGAATACTAGCCGGAGTTGGATGCTCTAGTCACCCCTCCGGTGAAATCGGTGATCGCTAATTTGCATGGGCGGGATAATGAAAGGTTAGCTAACGAAGAGTCATGCATGGGAAATCAGCAGGAACAGTCCCCACATGTGTCTGACACACCACAATGCTCTAGGAGAGAGAGAAGTCAGGCGGCTGTGGACCCACACCCTAATGATTACTCTGCTGGACCCCAAAAAACTGTTGGGCCATGTCACACCCCGACCACGTATAACATACAAAACGTGGCGGAAAACGTCGGGGAGTGTTGTAACAGAATTAATTGTTTCATAACCATGGCATTCAAAGTTGTATTTTATTTATAAACATAAGAGTTACATTGTCTTAAACAGGAAATAAAGAGTTCAGAACATAATTAAACTAAGTCTATCTTCATTTTATGTCTCTAAGGCACAGGTCCGCCCTAGTGTCACGATCATCATCCTACGGAAAAGCTCCTGAAAACACATGTGAAAATAGGTACGTCAGCATAAAAATGCCTGTGAGATACATAGGTTTTGTGAAAATAGGATTCACGACTTATAAGTTTAGGAAAAATTGTTTAATAACAGTCAGTCATGAACCTTGTAAGTTGTTTTGTTTTGTAAATCATTAAAAGCAATGATATGTATAAATAAGAGAATAATGTAAGGTTAAATGAATAACCAAGTAAAAATGAGTTTGTATAAGATAAGTTGTTTTGTAAATCAATGTCTTGTGAAAATAATTTGTTTATGTAAAATGTAATATGTCAAATATTGAAATGATTTAAGTAACGCTACGACATGTAATATCATACAAACACTTGTTTATAGGAAGTACCAGCGGCGTATCCACCATGCTTGTATCATATTACACACGCCTCGTTACTCAAACCACTTACTCAAATCAACCACCAATGTAAATTGTTTATGTATAAATGAATTGTCATGTGTTAATGTGTAAACCATATCGAAATGTCTATGTTCAATGTAAACCACCAAATGTGTATATCAATGTCAAAATGTTTATGTTTAATGTAGATCATGTAATGTGTACCCAAAAATATCATGTATGGTAAGTGAAATAAATCAACTAAACCATATGTAAAATGCACCAAAAACAAGGTATTGATGTAAAACATAGTTTAAATCAAAGTTATGTTTTGTGGAACAAATGCATGCTATACTGATACAAACATCTATGCGGTATTGTGAAAATGCATACATCCAAGCCTTGAGACTGTGGCGATAAACCCTTAAACAAATTAAAGGTTTATCTAAGTTATGTATATCGAATTCGGTCATTCCTTCCAATCCAAACAAACCGAGGATTTCAGGAACGGGAGTTGTCAATTCCTATGGTACCACTACCTACTAACGAACGGCGTAGCTAATGTTAATGAATGTATTGTTCCATTGTAAACAACCCAAATGTCATACCAAAATGTAAACATGTGATGAAAACAACTGTACTAAGTATGTAACAAATGGACATACATAGCATGTGACGTGAAACAAATGTACTAAGTATGCACACAATGGACATACATAGCATGAAATGTAATGCAAACAATGTACTAAGTACGCACACAATGGGCATACATAGCATGAAATGTAATGTAAAACAATGTACTAAGTACGCACACAATGGGCATACATAGCATGAAATGTAATGTAAAACAATGTACTAAGTACGCACACAATGGGCATACATAGCATGAAATGTAATGTAAAACATGTACTATAATGTACTAACGAACATAGCAGGTATATGATGTGAAAACATGGAAAGCATGAAAGTAACAAGTAGGCACATGTGTTTCACCCAAAAACAGTTTGGAAAACAGGAAATGAGGGGTCTATGTACTCACTTGAGATTGCTCAGAAGTCCTAAGATAACCACCAAGCAATGCTAGAGATCACGGAATCAAACGGCACCTAATATAGGTAACTATGTTAATATACCGGACCTAAATCGGAAGATCGGATAGAATGCGGGTTCGTAAACCAAACGAGTATGGAGACTCGTGTAATATGGTTTAACAAAGCCTACATACTAAAAGAAACCTAACATAAGTGCTTACGACCCATTACGACCCGTTTAGGTAGCTTATGCTACTTTAACGCGTCGCTCGCGTGAAACGCGTTCGGACCGCCTAACTAGTCCTATGACAAGTAAAATATGCCTTAACATATCTAATATTGTTACCAAAACAGTTTAGATACCAAAATTTATGTTACATATGCTTAAAATGATTTTTGGCGTCAAAAGGGCATTTTGGTAATTTACCTAAGGCATATAAACTACCTATCATACAACTACCTAAACGAAACGACCATAAGGTATAACCTCGGAAGGTTATTCCCTATATACTATGGTCACCTAATGTGTTTGGTCGGATCCTAATGATCGACCAAATGGGTCGGGTTCGAAGGTATAAGCGATTTATCAGATCGCTTACCCTTACGACCCTAGACAACGTGGTAATCAGTAGGCATAGTCACAAGGGACTATAACCATCGTGATTACAATCACGTTGCGAAGTTCAAACGAACTTCGCATTGACCATAAACTGGTCAATGCAGAAAGTCAAACAAAGTTTGAATTTCGGACTCGAAAAGAAATAAAAGAACGAAGGAACACTTACGAAGGGTCCCCGAATGCTAATCTAGATCAAAATAGCTCAGGTATGAAACAAAGGTTTCAACTTAGAGCACATTAGATCAGATTCTTGTGAGGAAAAGTGAAGGGTGGAGGTGGGTATTTATAGTTTTTGGTTCACCGTTAGGATCATTTCTTGGAAAAGGGGGCACGATCTAAGCCGTACACTTGTTGAAAAGTTGTGGTAACTCATTTGCCATCCACCATAAGAGTTTGACACTTGGCACTTGGCCTTTGGAGAATGTTAAGGGCTATTAAAAGCTGTAAAAAAACGTTTTGCTGCATCTGGCCCCTACTTACGGACCTGGTTTGGCAGATTTACAGTTTCAGTCCCTACAACCTCAAAACTTGGTTTTCGATGCGTTTTTTTGACACGTTTAAGCCCCGTTAACCCTATTTCAAAGCTCTAAAATGAAGTTAAAGTATAGGTAACTTAAAATGTGTTCAAAAATATCTCGGGTGTCGGTTCGTTTAGCCGTACGGTTACGTTGTTCGGTTAATTACGACGGAATGCGCATAAGCGCGAAAAATGATCCAAATGGCGTGACGAATGGATTTTTCTTATGCCAAACACTAAAATAAAATATTTTAGTGCTTACATAAATTTTTGGATGTCCGGATGTATTCAGAACGTAAGTTATGCGCGAAAATGCAAACTTGTGCACTTTTTGACGCTTTTAGTCCCTGAATGACCCCAAAAGTTTATTTTAGCATACCGAACCCCTCAAAGCCTATTTCTAAGCTATGTAAAGGATATTTTTGGTATGTTTAACTTATGTTCATGTTCCGGAATGTTCGTTACAGTTCAAATTGGCATACTTTCGCAGTTTGTCAAGTTTAGTCCCTGTAAGCGAATTAACTTGTTTTTGCCATACCAAAGCCTTCAAAACTTATTTCTAAGTTATGTAAGGGTTATTTAAGGTATGTTAAGTATATGTTGATGTTCTGGAGTATTTTTCGCATTAAACTGGCTACGTTTACGCACCAGTTTGCGTATAACTCTCTAGAAAGTGATATAGAGTTTGAAATTGAATAAAAGTCAAAACATGAAAAATGTAAAACATAACCAAACAAACATTGGGATCAAATGAAATTGTTTTATTGATAATGGTACTGTTCATAATGATTACAAGCACAGATGTTACAGTCTCCCCTACTTGTGGAAATTTCGTCCCGAAATTTATTTAGAGGAAACTCGTGGGAAAAGATGCGGATATTTCGCCTTCATTTGATCTTCGCGTTCCCAAGTAAACTCGGGTCCACGTCTAGCTTCCCAGCGAACTTTGACCAAAGGAATGCGTTTGCGTTTAAGCCACTTGACTTCACGTTCCATGATTTCCACAGGTTTCTCAACAAATTTCAGTGTTTTACCAACACGAATTTCGTCAAGTGGTATGTGGAGGTTCTCATCAGCTAAACACCTCTTGAGATTGGACACGTGAAAAGTTGGATGAACATTTCCAAGTTCAGGAGGTAACTCAAGTCTGTACCTTTCCGATTCTTTCGACGATCTTGAATGGTCCAACGTATCTAGGTGCAAGTTTTCCTTCCTTTCTAAATCTGATCACACCTTTCCAAGGTGAGACCTTAAGTAATACTCGATCACCGACTTGAAATTCCAAGGGCTTGCGTTTTGGGTCCGCGTAACTCTTTTGACGGCTTCTAGCTGTCTGAAGGTTATCACAAACTTTCTTAATCTTGTCAGTTGTCTCTAAAATGAGGGCAGGTCCAGTAAGTTGAGCCTCGCCGATCTCATTCCAGCAGACTGGTGAACGACATTTTCGACCATAGAGAGCCTCGAAAGGAGCCATTTTGATGCTGGTGTGATAACTGTTGTTGTATGAGAATTCAATCAACTGAAGATGTGAATCCCAACTACCACCAAAATCGATCACACAAGCTCTAAGCATATCCTCCAGAGTCTGGATTGTTCTCTCAGATTGACCATCCGTTTGCGGATGCTAAGTCGTGCTCAGATTAAGTTGGGTCCCCATAGCAGATTGCATGGTTCTCCAAAAATGAGAAGTGAAGCGAGCATCTCTGTCAGAAATGATGTTCAAAGGAACACCATGTCGAGCTACTATTTCATCCACATAGATTTTAGCAAGTTTGTCAGCAGAAAAATCCTCACGGATTGGCAAGAAATGCGCTGACTTAGTAAGACGATCAACAACTACCCAGATGGCATCATGACCTTTCTTTGTGCGTGGAAGTTTGGTAACAAGATCCATAGTAATGTTTTCCCATTTCCAAACTGGGATCTCTGGTTGCACCAATAAACCCGAAGGACGTTGATGTTCAGCCTTAACTTTGAGACAAGTAAGGCATTTTGATACATATAAGGCAATGTCTTTCTTCATACCAGGCCACCAATAGTGAATACGAAGATCCTTATACATCTTATCTGAGCCAGGATGAACAGAATAACGCGATTTATGGGCTTCATCCATAAGCAAGGTGCGAAGGTTATCTTGGCTTGGGACCCACAAACGGTCCATGAAGTAATATGATTCATTGTCCTTCAGTTCCAGAGCAGGTGTTATGTGATAGGGAAATTCCTTATCCATTAAACCTTGTGAAACACAAGATTGTTGAGCCTGAGAAATGCGGGCTTGGATATCGGATCGAGCTTGTATAACAGATTGAACACGTACACAATGAAGTTTAGTACGTTCCTTACTACTCAATGCATCGGCTACGACATTCGCCTTACCAGGATGGTTGCGAATTTCGCAGTCATAGTCATTTAGAAGCTCGACCCAACGTCGTTGCCTCATGTTGAGTTCTTTCTGATTGAAGATATGTTGAAGACTTTTGTGATCCGTGAAAACCACACATTTTGTACCGTACAAATAGTGTCTCCAGATCTTTAGAGCGAAAACAACTGCACCCAACTCAAGATCATGAGTGGTGTAGTTCTTCTCATATATCTTCAACTGCCTCGATGCGTATGCTATGACTTTGTTCCTTTGCATCAGGACACAACCAAGACCCAATTTAGATGCATCGCAATAAATGACGAAATCATCATTGCCCTCAGGCAAAGTTAGAACAGGCGCGTCACAAAGTTTCTGCTTTAAGTGTTGAAAAGCTTCCTCTTGCTTGAATCCCCAATCAAAGGGTTTGTTCTTCTGAGTTAGAGCAGTTAGAGGAACTGCAATCTTTGAGAAGTTTTCAATGAAGTGGCGGTAATAACCCGCCAGACCCAGAAAAGAACGACCTTCAGTAGGAGTAGTAGGCGTATCCCAATCCTTAATCGCACTGATCTTGGAGGGATCTACATGAATACCTCGTTCGTTGACAATATGTCCTAAAAATTGAACTTCTTTAAGCCAGAATTCACACTTGGAGAATTTGGCGAAAAGTTGCTCTTTCTTTAGGAGTTCCAAAGTAAGACGAAGATGTTGCTCGTGATCAGCTCGCGTCTTAGAGTAAATCAAGATGTCGTCAATAAAAACAATGACGAACTGATCCAAATAAGGCTTGCAGACCCTATTCATTAAGTCCATGAAAACAACAGGAGCATTAGTCAAACCACATGGCATGACTGTGAACTCATAATGCCCATAACGAGTGCGGAAAGCTGTCTTGGGAATATCTTCTTCATGCACACGAAGTTGATGATACCCGGAACGCAGATCAATCTTCGAAAAATAAGAAGCGCCCTGTAACTGATCAAAGAGATCGTCTATGCGCGGTAGAGGATATCGATTCTTGATGGTAAGCTTGTTAAGCTCACGATAATCGATACACATCCTAAAGGATCCATCCTTCTTCTTGACAAAAAGAACGGGAGCACCCCAAGGTGAAAAGCTAGGACATATAAAACCTTTGTCAGAGAGTTCCTGAAGCTGCTTAGACAACTCTTGCATCTCAGACGGTGCAAGACGGTATGGAGCTCTGGCAATGGGATTTGCACCAGGTACGAGATCAATATGGAACTCGACTTGGCGTGCTGGAGGTAGACCAGGTAAGTCTTCAGGGAATACTTCGGAATAATCCCGAACGACAGGAATATCTGAAATAGACTTACCCTTGCCTTTATCTGCTGTAACATGTGCTAAGAAGGCCACATAGTTCTTCCGCAGATATTTCCGAGCTTTAAAACAAGACATGAGTTTGAGACCACCGGCAGGCTTCTCACCACGAACCTGTAGGATCTCACCTGTCGAAAGCGGCACACGAACAATCTTCTCAGAACAAACTATCTCTGCGTGATGCTTGGCTAACCAATCCATACCCACAATAACGTCGAAACTTCCAAGTTGCATAGGCGTGAGGTCAATAGGAAAAAGATGGTCGTTAAGGTTCAACTGGCAGTTGCGTAGAACAGAATCAAGAACAATGGGTTCACCACTAGCAACTTCTACTGTCAAAGGTTTTCCTAGTTTTTTTCTAGACACGTGAAGCATTGGCTCAAAAGACAATGACACAAAACTCTTATCGGCACCCGTATCAAAAAGAACAGATGCAGGCTGATTATTAATAAAGAACGTACCGTTCACCACATTATCGTCCGCCTGCGCCTCTTGGGCATTCAAGTTAAAAGCTCGCCCTCGAGCCTGAGCCTGATTCTGGTTTGCATTCATCAATCTGGGGCACTGGTTACGGTAGTGGGTCAGATCCCCACAGTTATAACAAGCACCTGGTGGGTAGTGTGGTCGTGCAGCTTGACCCTGTTGCTGAGCAGGAGGCTGAGCAACTTGTTGAGCCGGGTTCTAAGCTGCCTGATTCTGAGCAAACCGATAAACATTGGCAAGATGACCCGACTTCCCACAGTTATTACAGAAACGGCACTGATGTTGCGGCTGATGGTGACTGTTGCATCTATTACACAAAGGTGCATTCCCTGAATAGGGTTTCTTCGCTGGAGGCTGTGCGGGTTGGTTGGGAGCTGCCTGGTTAGCTTGGGCAGTGACAGCATAGTTTTGGGAAGCCTTACGCTTCCTTGCCCTTTTCGATGAACCAGAATCCTTTCCATTCTTGTTTTGACCTTTCTTGCTATCTTCCTTGTCAGACGACTGTTTCTTGCCCTTGTCACCCTTCCTGTGTAATTTATTCTTCCGAATCTGCGACTCAGTCAATGTCGCTGATAACTCGATCGCCTGACGGAGTGTGGCAGGGTTACTACCAGTAATGATGTCTTGTACTGAGTCAGGTAGGCCGTCGATGTACCTTTCGATAGCCTTGTCGAGTGGGGTAACCATAGTTGGGCAAAACAGACTCAACTCCTCAAATCTATCAGTATACGCCCTGTGTTCACCACTATCTTGCTTCAAAACATCAAACTCTTTCTCCAATGCTCGCTGTTCATGACGAGGACAGAACTCCCTCATCATAAGAGCCCTGAGTTCAGCCCATGTCTGTGCTAGAGCAACTTCTGCACCACGGTCTCTCATAACCCCGTTCCACCATGTGAGAGCCCTCTTCTGAAACACACTCGAAGAAAACTCGACCTTGCGATTGTCAGGGCACTGCACGTGGCAAAAAATATTCTCAATGCTCTCGAACCATTGAAGAAGCCCAGTCGCTCCTTCAGAACCACTAAACTTGAGTGGTTTAGCCGAGTTAAAATCCTTGTATTTGCATGGAGTATTGTTGTTGTTGTTGGTTTGGTTCCATTGAGCAAAGAGGTTTGGGAATTGAGCAGCCATCTGCTGCGCAATGATTTCTGCCAGTTCGGCAGTCGCTATCTGGTTTTCGCGTCGAGGAGGCATTCTAAAAGAGGAAAACATGAAAGGGAACGAGTGAGATGATTGGATGAAGAGAATGAGATGAAACAAAATTAACAAAAGAAAAGATGGTGGTTATTTGTCCGCATTACCAAGCAAACAAACGACACACAGTGACTAATCAAAGTAAATGGATAAAAAATAATGTATCGCGAAGACATGCTCGCCTATAAGTGAACACTCATCCCAAAAATTCCCAGGAAAGCACAACTGGTCTCGCATCTGATGAGATATATACGAAGTGCTTGCCTAGACAGAAAACCCAGAATACAGGCATTCACTCTTCCAGTTTGCACGTGTTCACACTATTTAGAACCCAAAACCTTGATGAGATTTTGAAAATTTGAAGGCACAAGGCCAAAAACCAAACTGGAAGGGTTCAAAACCATATAACAGAGGGTTAAAAACCTTACAATAGAGGGTTCAAAACCTTGTAATAAATTATTCAAAAACAGATGATTGTTTTTTCAAAAACCGTTTCGAAAAATTTGGTTTTTGTTTTGATAATCACCTAAGGATAGGTGACGTGCATGTTTTAAGATCTAAACACAAGATAACTTGTGTTAGGGTCCTAGAAAGGTTATAGTCTAGGTCAAAGAATTACTAATAACCTAATTCCCTATAACCATTGGCTCTGATACCAACTCTTCTGTCACACCCCGACCACGTATAACATACAAAACGTGGCGGAAAACGTCGGGGAGTGTTGTAACAGAATTAATTGTTTCATAACCATGGCATTCAAAGTTGTATTTTATTTATAAACATAAGAGTTACATTGTCTTAAACAGGAAATAAAGAGTTCAGAACATAATTAAACTAAGTCTATCTTCATTTTATGTCTCTAAGGCACAGGTCCGCCCTAGTTTCACGATCATCATCCTACGGAAAAGCTCCTGAAAACACATGTGAAAATAGGTACGCCAGCATAAAAATGCCTGTGAGATACATATGTTTTGTGAAAATAGGATTCACGACTTATAAGTTTAGGAAAAATTGTTTAATAACAGTCAGTCATGAACCTTGTAAGTTGTTTTGTTTTGTAAATCATTAAAAGCAATGATATGTATAAATAAGAGAATAATGTAAGGTTAAATGAATAACCAAGTAAAAATGAGTTTGTATAAGATAAGTTGTTTTGTAAATCAATGTCTTGTGAAAATAATTTGTTTATGTAAAATGTAATATGTCAAATATTGAAATGATTTAAGTAACGCTACGACATGTAATATCATACAAACACTTGTTTATAGGAAGTACCAGAGGCGTATCCACCATGCTTGTATCATATTACACACGCGTCGTTACTCAAATCACTTACTCAAATCAACCACCAATGTAAATTGTTTATGTATAAATGAATTGTCATGTGTTAATGTGTAAACCATATCGAAATGTCTATGTTTAATGTTGTCACACCCCCAAAATCCACCATGCGGAGTATCACCGCTTGGAGGCGTGACATGACCAGGATCGAGCCACCAATCATATTGAACATCGTAATTAAGTAAATAAGACCAATCACAATACGATTGGTGACCAAAGCTAATTAACCATGTTTAGTTTAAAACAGCGGAAACATAAGCGTGAGTTCAAAAGCATAAGTTTGCAGTTCGTAAGTTTAAAGTCCAACACTTAGGTTTAATAAGTTCATAATGTTTTAAATATTAAACACTGGACATAACCGTCCGTACACCACAACGACTCCTTCCCCGTGCAAGCTCCAAGCATTTAGCGACCTGTAAGGCATGTAACAACGAGTCAACAACAAAGTTGAGTGAGTTCACGTTTGGTTGTTTAGTTTTAAGTTGTTTCTGAAAAACGTGGTTTGACTTTCGTTGGCTTAATTGCCGTGGGGGTTACCCCATAGTTGAAAGTATGTTTAACCATTTCCTTTTTCTTTACCCAATCCATAACCATGATCAGTGGGGGTTTTCCCCGTTTGAACTACTAGACAGAGTGATATCGACTGCTATGCAAATATGTTGTGCCCTATATCAGTGTCTATCATCACTGACAATCTACCATAGTCCATTAGTACACGCCCGTCCGACTGGAACGGTGTGAGGTTTGTTAAACCTAATAGCGCTATTAACTAATGACCCGCTCGCCATTGGCCTCGGCGATTAAGTCGATATAAATTAAGGGACTTCATGATAGAGTTTTGTCTAGCTAGTTTTAAGGTTGTTGTCCTGCACCAGGAGGACCACAACGTACGTATTCTGCACTAGGAGAATTCGTAGGATTAATAATGGCATCCAATCTATGGAGGATGGCCGTACATATCCTACCCAAGGAGGATATGTAGATTTAGTTTTAATTCTTTAACCCATTCCCAAACCACCGGGAATCCCATGCCTTAGAAATTGTGTGAACTCACCTCGGTTTGCTCGGTTAGATTCTCAATATAGCTAACAGTCAAGGTCGGTCAATCACGTCCTAGTATGATTTACCAGTTAGTCATTTAGTGGCTTTCAAATAGAACACAAAGTTCCTACACGTATCTATCACACAACATGCATCACTGTAACGGTTTATGCCCATCTAAGTTTCCCGTCCATTCCCCACTCAAAATCAAACATACGATAATGCACATAACATATATAACATGTCAAATCATTCACAGATAGCATACTCGACATTTAGACACGCAAGTCACAACTTATGTCAATTCAGCATTAATACTCAAAACCGGCTGTTTTCGGACATTTAAATAAAACAGTTAGATTATTCCAAAAATTCCCAAATTTTTATAGAGTATCATAAACATTCCATATTTTATTGTGTAAAAATATCAGGGTCCGGTTCATTACCCACATTTTATAAAAAATTCATATTCGGGACTGAACTCAGATTTATGTATTTCTGACCACAGTCCACGAAACAATTTATTAAAAATTCATCGTAAGTCCGATTTGCGAAATTCCACTGGGGTAATTACAAATACTTCAGTTGTCATCTACAGTAAAATTTTCATGGTCCGATTGATCACAAAACTCAGGTTATGACTGAAAGTATGACACCCATTTATTGCTGTCAAAATTCAGCTTAAGTTGCTGTTACAATTTAACACTTTAAAAATAGTAAACGGAGTCCAAAAATTACGATTCCGGTGCCATTAGAACCCTATTTCATAATAACATATTTTAGATTCAAAATATCGGTTTTTCGTTAAGTTTAAGACCTGTTTACAGCCAACTGAAGTTGGCTGTAAAACTGGGTCAGATTCTGTTTTTCAGTGTTTAACCTTCTAAATCGCGTTCGATCGATTCCGTTAACAAGTTAATTAATCACAACAACATTAAACATCAATATTAATCAGCAAATCATCAAATAATCAACCAATAATCATAATCACACAAGATCTACATGATTTACACTAATATTCATCCATTAACCACCTTGTACATCACTTTAGTAAACTTTTAGACTTTGATCTCATATGTTCGTAATTTTTAACCGACGGAACTCTTATTAACCACTCTAGACAAGATCAAGAAGAGGTTTAGAGTCACTTACTACTAGCTCGAGGCTAGGGGAGAATCTAGACGCAAAAAGAGTGGATAAAAGCAACGAGTAGAGGTCCTTCGTCTTCCGAATGCACCAAGCCTCCTTATACGTGATCCTTAACGCTTGTGTAAGCTTGGAATGTGGAGATCAAAATCGAAAGATGGATGGATGGTAGAGGGGTGTTCGGCCGAAGCCTTTGAGAGAGGGAGAGAGAGAGCTTGAGTGTTGAGTTGTGAGATGGATGTTATGTTGTGTTAATGATCTAACTTATAGACAATTAGTGTGAGTATTAACCAAAGGTTCATATGTCTTCTTGATACTAAACACAAGATTACAATAATCAACAAAAGGACAAGGGGTGTCCCCCTTCTTGGGGACGGTTTGTAAAGGGGGGGGGGGTACTAGTTCGATTTCAACCAAGGGTTAAGTATATAGTTAGGTTAATCTAGTTAAGTTTAGGGATTAACCCGGTTAGTAGTGTGTCATGCGTTACAATGGGTGTTAGGGTATTCAGGGACCCTAACTGGCTCAGAAAAAAGTAAATAATGAAAATGACAATATTTTCATGTTCCGGGTAAAGTCTGGTTGTTCGGTTGGATGGTAATCCGTTAAAGTGCTTAATTAATCCGTAAAGTGTCCTATTTATATATTTTGTAACGTTTTTACTTTCTAACACTTAGGAAAATATAACGGACTATCTAGTGACCTATCTGTACACTATTGGTATATTAACAAATACGTGTAAGCATAACACAGATATCAGAAAGCAGTTAAGTGATTCCACACAGTCGTCAAGCACATTAATTATTATTAATAAATTGTACGGAATACATGGAATTATGAGGGTTGTCACATTCTCCCCCTGTTAAGAGAATTTCGTCCCGAAATTTAGCGCGTGGTTACTGAGGAAGCTAGTTAAGTTGCGTTGTTTTCCAGATTTTCCTGGGGCGTCACATCATCCCCCCGTTGATTTGGAATTTCGTCCCGAAATTCTGCAGTAGCTTCAGCCTCAGTAGTGGTTGCGTTTTTCTTAAACAGTTGGGGATACTTGAGTTTCATCTGGTCTTCTCGTTCCTAGGTATACTCTGGGCCACGACGAGCATTCCAACGAACTCGGACCAGAGGTATCCTGGTATGCTTGAGGATCTTAACATCTCGATCAGTAATCTCTACAGGTTCCTCGACGAATCGGAGCTGGTCGTCGATAGTGAGTTCCTTCAGAGGAACTATGAGGGTCTCATCTGACAGACACTTCTTCAGATTCGACACATGGAAAACATTGTGAACTCCGCTGAGTTCTTCAGGTAGATCCAACCTGTAGGCGACTTGGCCAATTTTCTCAATGACTTTGAATGGTCCGACATAACGCGGATTGAGTTTGCCTCGTTTGCCAAAGCGGACTACACCTTTCCAAGGTGAGACTTTGAGTAGCACTCGATCCCCAACCTGGAGTTCGAGTGGTTTTCTTCCCTTATCAGCATAGCTTTTCTGACGGTCACGAGCTGCCGCCATTCGCTGTCGTATCTGAGCAATTTTCTCGGTGGTATCTACCACATGTTCTGGGCCAGTGATTTGGCTGTCACCAACTTCTGCCCAACAGAGAGGTGATCGGCATTTGCGTCCGTACAATGCCTCAAACGGAGCGGCTTGGATGCTGGTGTGGTAGCTGTTGTTGTACGAAAACTCCACTAGCGGGAGGTGCCTTTCCCAGCCATTACCAAAATCGATTACACATGCCCTAAGCATGTCTTCAAGGGTTTGGATGGTACGTTCAGATTGCCCATCCGTCTGCGGGTGATAAGCGGTGCTCATATCTAAACGTGAGCCAAAGGACTTGTGTATTGCTTGCCACAGTTCTGAAGTAAAACGTGCGTCACGATCAGATATAATAGAGATTGGCACTCCGTGCCTTGATACCACTTCCTTTAGGTAAACGTCTGCAAGAGTAGAAAACTTATCCGTTTCTTTGATGGCCAGAAAATGTGCAGACTTGGTTAATCGATCTACGATCACCCAAATGGTATCGTTTCCGCGTTGAGATCTGGGCAGGCCGGTAACGAAATCCATGGAAATTTGCTCCCATTTCCATTTCGGGATCTCCGGTTGTTGAAGTAGGCCTGATGGTTTCTGGTATTCAGACTTGACTCTCGCACAAGTCAAGCACTTGCTGACGTAGGTTGCTACGTGGGCTTTCATGCCAGGCCACCAATACGTAGTCTTGAGGTCGTGGTACATTTTATCCGAACCAGGATGTACCGAATAACGAGACTTGTGCGCTTCGTCCATCACAAGCTCGCGTAAGTTTCCATAAAATGGAACCCAGATGCGTCCGTTTACATAGTAAGCACCGTCTTCCTTTTGTTCTAGCCGCTGCCTCGATCCTCGTAGGGACTCAACCCTGATGTTCTCTGCTTTCAATGCTTCAACCTGAGCATCGCGAATCTGAGCGGGAAGGTTGGATTGGATGGTAAGCTGTAAAGCACGTACACGCCTAGGTATAGTATCCTTTCGACTGAGGGCGTCGGCCACAACATTGGCTTTGCCCGGATGATACTTGATAGCGCATTCGTAATCATTCAAGAGCTCAACCCATCGGTGTTGACGCATGTTTAACTCCTTTTGCTTGAAGATATGCTCGAGACTCCTGTGATCGGTGTAAATGGTGCACTTGGTACCGTACAGGTAATGTCTCCATATCTTAAGCGCGAATACAACTGCTCCCAGCTCCAGATCGTGAGTAGTGTAGTTTCTTTCGTGAACTTTAAGTTGGCGCGATGCGTAAACATGTGATGAAAACAACTGTACTAAGTATGTAACAAATGGACATACATAGCATGTGACGTGAAACAAATGTACTAAGTATGCACACAATGGACATACATAGCAAGAAATGTAATGCAAACAATGTACTAAGTACGCACACAATGGGCATACATAGCATGAAATGTAATGTAAAACAATGTACTAAGTACGCACACAATGGGCATACATAGCATGAAATGTAATGTAAAACAATGTACTAAGTACGCACACAATGGGCATACATAGCATGAAATGTAATGTAAAACATGTACTATAATGTACTAACGAACATAGCAGGTATATGATGTGAAAACATGGAAAGCATGAAAGTAACAAGTAGGCACATGTGTTTCACCCAAAAACAGTTTGGAAAACAGGAAAGGAGGGGTCTATGTACTCACTTGAGATTGCTCAGAAGTCCTAAGATAACCACCAAGCAATGCTAGAGATCACGGAATCAAACGGCACCTAATATAGGTAACTATGTTAATATACCGGACCTAAATTGGAAGATCGGATAGAATGCGGGTTCGTAAACCAAACGAGTATGGAGACTCGTGTAATATGGTTTAACAAAGCCTACATACTAAAAGAAACCTAACATAAGTGCTTACGACCCATTACGACCCGTTTAGGTAGCTTATGCTACTTTAACGCGTCGCTCGCGTGAAACGCGTTCGGACCGCCTAACTAGTCCTATGACAAGTAAAATATGCCTTAACATATCTAATATTGTTACCAAAACAGTTTAGATACCAAAATTTATGTTACATATGCTTAAAATGATTTTTGGCGTCAAAAGGGCATTTTGGTAATTTACCTAAGGCATATAAACTACCTATCATACAACTACCTAAACGAAACGACCATAAGGTATAACCTCGGAAGGTTATTCCCTATATACTATGGTCACCTAATGTGTTTGGTCGGATCCTAATGATCGACCAAATGGGTCGGGTTCGAAGGTATAAGCGATTTATCAGATCGCTTACCCTTACGACCCTAGACAACGTGGTAATCAGTAGGCATAGTCACAAGGGACTATAACCATCGTGATTACAATCACGTTGCGAAGTTCAAACGAACTTCGCATTGACCATAAACTGGTCAATGCAGAAAGTCAAACAAAGTTTGACTTTCGGACTCGAAAAGAAATAAAAGAACGAAGGAACACTTACGAAGGGTCCCCGAATGCTAATCTAGATCAAAATAGCTCAGGTATGAAACAAAGGTTTCAACTTAGAGCACATTAGATCAGATTCTTGTGAGGAAAAATGAAGGGTGGAGGTGGGTATTTATAGTTTTCGGTTCACCGTTAGGATCACTTCTTGGAAAAGGGGGCACGATCTAAGCCGTACACTTGTTGAAAAGTTGTGGTAACTCATTTGCCATCCACCATAAGAGTTTGACACTTGGAACTTGGCCTTTGGAGAGTGTTAAGGGCTGTTAACAGCTGTAAAAAAATGTTTTGCTGCATCTGGCCCCTACTTACGGACCTAGTTTGGCAGATTTACAGTTTCAGTCCCTGCAACCTCAAAACTTGGTTTTCGATGCGTTTTTTGACACGTTTAAGCCCCGTTAACCCTATTTCAAAGCTCTAAAATGAAGTTAAAGTATAGGGAACTTAAAATGTGTTCAAAAATATCTCGGGTGTCGGTTCGTTTAGCCGTACGGTTACGTTGTTCGGTTAATTACGACGGAATGCGCATAAGCGCGAAAAATGATCCAAATGGCGTGACGAATGGATTTTTCTTATGCCAAACACTAAAATAAAATATTTTAGTGCTTACATAAATTTTTGGATGTCCGGATGTATTCAGAACGTAAGTTATGCGCGAAAATGCAAACTTGTGCACTTTTTGACGCTTTTAATCCCTGAATGACCCCAAAAGTTTATTTTAGCATACCGAACCCCTCAAAGCCTATTTATAAGCTATGTAAAGGATATTTATGGTATGTTTAACTTATGGTCATGTTCCGGAATGTTCGTTACAGTTCAAATTGGCATACTTTCGCAGTTTGTCAAGTTTAGTCCCTGTAAGCGAATTAACTTGTTTTTGCCATACCAAAGCCTTCAAAACTTATTTCTAAGTTATGTAAGGGTTATTTAAGGTATGTTAAGTATATGTTGATGTTCCGGAGTATTTTTCGCATTAAACTGGCTACGTTTACGCACCAGTTTGCGTATAACTCTCTAGAAAGTGATATAGAGTTTGAAATTGAATAAAAGTCAAAACATGAAAAATGTAAAACATAACCAAACAAACATTGGGATCAAATTGTGACAACCCTCACTAAACCAGGTATCCGTACGACTTAATTAATAATTAATTACTGCTTAATTACTGTGCTTACTTGAAATTGTGGATAAACTGCTACTTGAATACTGATACATGTACTTACGTGCATCATACTTTACTTGCTGTCACTCCATGTTTTGCTTACAGCACCTTTGTGACAACCTTGATGCACCAAAAGCACAGTAGCACAATGAACGGATAACCTATTAAACGTGCTGTCATAACTAGCACCAGGCAGGTACTGCCTCTAAGGCCTGTAAGAGCCTGAGATAGTTGCTACACTAGTGGTGAGTGTAGGAATATAAGGGTTGTAGAACTGCGTCACTAGGAATGAGATTACAGTGACCGGATGTGCCTAAAACGTACTCTAGGTACAAAATTCAGCACTTTAAATAAAAATTCAGCATCTAGCTAACTAATAAAGTGCCAAAACATGAGAAAAACATTACTAGACACTTTCCAAAGTGTCGGGAATAAGTTGTGTCACTAAAAGTAATAATAACGACACTTTAAAGCTTTGTTAAGCACTTTAACGGATCACTATCCAACCGAACAACCGGACTATACCCGGAACATAAAAATATTGCCATCAACACTGTTTTCTTTTCTGAGCCAGTTAGGGTCCCTGAATACCCTAACACCCGTCATAATGCATGACACACTAGTAACCGGGTTAATCCCTAAACTAACTAAATTAATCTAACTAATACTTAATGTTTAGTTGGCAACCAACCGGATTACCCCCCCCCCCTAACCAAACCGTCCCCAAGAGGGACACCTCTTGTCCTCCATATGATTATTTTAATCACCTTGGTCCCATATCAAGTAGACACATAAACCTTTGGGTAATGATCTTGATAATTGTCTATAAGTTCATGACATAACACACTAACACTTCACCACAACTCACAACAAAACTCTCTCCCTCTCCTCACAAAGCTCTCGGCCGAACACCCCCTATATCATCCATCCATCTTTCGATCTTGATCATCTCATTCCAAGAGCATACAAGTGTTGAGGATCACATACGAGGAGGCTTGGTGCATTCAGAACGCGAAGGACCTCTTCTCATTGCTTTTATCCACTCATTTTTCGACTAGAATCTTCCCTAGCCTCGAGCTAGTAGTAAGTTGCTTGAAACACACTCTCGATCTATTTTAAAGTGGTTAAAACGGTATATGATGGTTAAAACTCATGAACATACAATATGATATGAAAAAGTCTACTAAAAATGCTAAATATGATGGTTAAAAGCTTGATTGTTGTGTAAATCATGTAGGATTTGTTTTGTGTAATTATTTAGTGCCGATCTATGTTGTGGTAGCTCGGATCATTGTTTAACCCGGATTGGTCATGATCATGGATCATGACATAGAGCTTGTTTAAGTGTAACAAGGGTTAAGTAATGAAACTCTACCACACGAGAAACTTGAACTTGTGTAAAAACGATTTTACTTACGAAATAGTGTTTAAAACTAGTAGATCTACGGATCTACAAGCGGTATTTTCAAAGGACCACGTGTCAAGAGAAAACATACTTTTAAAGACGGATCTTTCATAAACAAGAATGATTTTAGTAAACACACAAGTATGTAAACACTTGTGTAACACAAAGTTTTGACGAAAGAACTATTTTTGTAAATGTTAACAAGAAGTTGTAAAGATAGAATTTCGTTAAAAACGAGACTTTTACGAAACCGGATTGATTTATACAAAAGTTCCACTAAAAGTAATGGGATTTACTTCATATTTTAGATAAACTACAAGTTCATGTAATTTTTGCGATTTACATCTAGTTTGACTAGTTTGATGGTTTAAATAATGTTTATTGTTGATGAGAAAATTGTTGGTTTGATTTGTAAAAGAAAATGATACGCTTGAAAGCGTGGCCACCTCCAGTTACAGAGGAAACTCTGGCGAAATTTTTCCAAAAACCTAACACTTAGAAATATTTTCACTACAAGTGTTAGAAATACATTTTTAACGTGTTTTCGAATTATAGATTTCGCCATGACTTTATTACAAGATTTCTAATTATCAGAGGTGGGATTTTCACGAAATAAAAACTTGCTAAGATATATATTTAGTATATATTTAGTAACAACACTTGTGAATTTTTATGATTATTTTGTGAACTATACAAATATTATTTTTAGGGTAAAAATAATATTACCAAATGATAACGATTCCAAATAATACGAACGCACATGTATAAATCCCCCATCATTGGGAAGGAGAATAATTACCAAGTATTTACAAAAATATAAACACGAAATAGTTGTCTAACTATTTCCCAAAAACTTAAACCTTAAGCTAAGGCACGACCGTCCGTCTAATAGACTTAGTACGTGTAGGTCGTCGCACAGCTGCTTGATCAGGAGATATACTTGGTAGATGTCACACCCCCAAAATCCACCCGCGGAGTACCACCGCTTGGAGGCGTGACATGACCAGGATCAAGCCACCAATCATATCAAACATAGTATTTAAGTGTAAAAGTAGGAAAAGGTAATTCATCTTGACATGACTGATGTTCATAACCAAACATTGTTTAAGTAGCGGAAGCATAATAATGAAAACCCAAAAAAATAAGTTATAAGTTCAAATATCGTCTACGATCCGTATCCCACAACGACCTGCTCCTTCCTGTGCAAGCTCCATATGTACCTAAGGTCCTGCAAGGCATGTAACAGAGAATCAACAACTAGTTGAGCGAGTTCACAGTAAATAAGTTCGTAATAGTAAGTTTGTTTCGTAACATGTGGCGCTACTAGGCCGATCGTATGTTCTATTAGTGGGGGCTTCCCATGTTGCATATACACTAGACTATTTGTAACCATAAGTGTTCTTCACAACCGAGAACAGTAGTACGTACATAGTTTACGTAGGCTTTACGTAAGTGTCCTTCACAACCGAGGTCAGTATTGAGTATAAGTTCACGTAGGTTTTACGTGAGTATCCTTCACAACCGAGGATAGTATTGAGTATACGTTCACGTAGGTTTTACGTGAGTATCCTTCACAACCGAGGATAGTATTGAGTATAAGTTCACGTAGGTTTTACGTGAGTATCCTTCACAACCGAGGATAGTATTGAGTATAAGTTCACGTAGGTTTTACGTGAGTATCCTTCACAACCGAGGATAGTATTGAGTATAAGTTCACGTAGGTTTTACGTGAGTATCCTTCACAACCGAGGACAATGGTATGGTAGTCTAGTATCAGTGTATGTACGAATCTATTCAACCTTATTCCTTCCATCCCATTCCCCAAACCCTGGGAATCCCATGCCTTAGTAAGGGTGTGAACTCACCTTGGTTTGCTCGGTATGCTAAGTGTATGCTCACAAGTAATCAATTGCGTCCTAAAGTAGGCACGTATGTGAAATCAGTTTGTGTTCAATTTGTTCACGTATAAACATGTAGCACGTAATCACAATCATATACAAGATGGTTACACTTAACAGCAGTTAAATATTCCAGTTAATGCTTAACAGAATTAACCCAAGTTCCTGCACAGATCAGCTATTCGGCGAAACACACATGTTGGCGAAACACAGATATTGACGAAACACATAAGTTGGCGAAACACACATTTGGCGAAACAAGTTCTGTTTCGTCGTGGTCTTAGTTGGCGAATCAGAATTCTAATTCGTCGATTGTCCTTGGCGAAACACATTCTGTTTCGCCGAGAGTTCTGTTTCGTCGAACAGTTCAGTTACGTCGAACATCAGTTGCAGAAACATCCCCAAAAACCCTAACAGCCGTAAAACAGCAAATCCTCAAACATACAGTAATCATTCAGCACAGAATCATCGTAACTCAATCATCCAAGAATCATTGTCTAGCATGAACCCTAGTTTATGTGTACAACATATAGATTAACATACAACATCATATCATCGATCCCTATCAAGATACTAATGTGTATTCAGAAATCAAGAGTCATGAAATCGATTAAACAAACATATGACTAACCGAGGTCGATAGTACGAAGGTTTAATCTCTTAACGAGGCTTCGAGAACTCTAATCTGCCGTCGCCAGGCAGTGGGAGCTCTAGGGTCTTTCTGTTTTGCTAAAATGACGAATTGAGCGGTTCCGTATAACTTATACGCGTCTAAGTGTTTTGGGCCCTTACTGGGCTTGGCGAAACTGACGGGCCGGCGAATCACATTTGATTCGTCGAGATGTTGATGGCGAAACACCTGTTTCGTCGGGTGGTATATGACGAATGGCACATGTGTTTCGTCGAGTTTACATAGGGCTTAATAGTCTGAGTGTTTACAACAGGTTCCCATTAAATCTTTAAACACATATTCATGCAACCATCACAATAAGTATTATCATATCAGCACGTAGCATATCCAACAATCATCTCAAATTACAATCAGTGTACAGTTATAAGTCAAACCAGTCAAACAAGTCAAAGTCAACGTGCATTAAATGCAAATAAAGGATGTCGGAATTTCGAGTTGTCACATTATCCCCAACTTGAAAGAAATTTCGTCCCGAAATTTAGCATGCGGTTACTGAGGAAGCTAATAGTGTGACGTTGTTTACCTGTTTCGTATCGCGGCTCCCCGAGCATGTATGCGAAGATTACTGGTTTTCTTGGGGTGTCACATTATCCCCCCGTTGATTTGGAATTTCGTCTCGAAATTCTGTATTGATAGCTTCAGCCTCAGTGGTAGTTGCATTGGTTCCGAATAACTGGGGATATTTGAGTTCCATATGATCTTCACGCTCCCAGGTGAACTCTGGGCCGCGGAGGGAGTTCCAACGAACTCGTACAAGAGGGATTTTCGTGTTCTTGAGGACCTTAACATCCTGGTCCGTGATCTCAACTGGTTCCTCGACGAACTGCAACCGCTCGTCGATAGTGAGTTCCTTAAAAGGAACTATGTGGGTCTCATCTGACAGACACTTCTTCAGATTCGACACGTGAAAGACGTTGTGAACTGCACTGAGTTCAGCTGGTAAGTTCAATCGGTAGGCTACCCTGCCTATCTTCTCAATAACTTCTAAAGGTCCGACGTATCGTGGATTAAGTTTGCCGCGTTTGTCAAAACGAACAACACTCTTCCAGGGTGAAACTTTGAGTAGCGCTCGATCCCCAACTTGGAATTCGAGTAGTTTTCTGTCTTTATCTGCGTATGCTTTCTGACGGTCGCGAGCTGCCGCCATGCGTTGTCGTATTTGTGCAATCTTTTCTGTAGTATCGACTACCATTTCTGGACCCGTGATCTGAATATCTCCCACCTCTGCCCAACAGAGAGGTGACCGGCACTTACGCCCGTACAATGCCTCGAATGGTGCAGCTTTAATGCTGGTGTGGTAGCTGTTGTTGTATGAAAATTCCACAAGTGGCAGATGTTTTTCCCAACCATTGCCAAAGTCAATTTCGCATGCTCGAAGCATGTCTTCTAGAGTTGGAATGGTGCGCTCAGACTGCCCATCCGTCTGAGGGTGGTAAGCTGTGCTCATGTCTAAACGAGAGCCAAAAGATTTGTGCATTGCTTGCCATAGTTCTGAAGTAAATCGTGCGTCCCGATCAGAGATAATAGAGGTTGGCACCCCGTGCCTTGAGACCACTTCTTTCAAGTAGATGTCTGTTTCTTTGGTAGCCAGGAAGTGTGCAGACTTTGTGAGTCGATCCACGATCACCCAAATAGTATCGTCTCCGCGCTGAGATCTAGGTAAGCCAGTAACAAAATCCATGGAAATTTGTTCCCATTTCCATTGAGGTATCTCAGGTTGTTGAAGTGGACCTGACGGTTTCTGATATTCTGCCTTGACTCTCGCACAAGTCAAGCATTTGCTAACGTATGTGGCTATGTGGGCCTTCATGCTAGGCCACCAGTATATAGTTTTGATATCGTGGTACATTTTATCCGAACCTGGATGTACCGAGTAGCGAGACTTATGAGCTTCATCCATTACCAGCTCGCGTAAGTCATCATAGTGTGGGATCCAGATGCGTCCTGTGACGTAGTAAGCACCATCTTCCTTCTGTTCTAAGCGTTGCCTTGAGCCGCGTAGGGCTTCAGCCTTGACGTTGTCTGGTTTCAATGCTTCTACCTGAGCATTTCGTATCTGAGAAGGTAGACTAAACTGTATAGTGAGTTGTAAAGCTCGCACGCGCTTAGGCGCGGTGTCCTTTCGACTGAGGGCGTCAGCCACAACATTGGCTTTGCCTGGGTGGTACCTGATTGAGTATTCATAGTCATTCAACAGTCCGACCCATCGTCGCTGTCGCATATTCAGTTCCTTCTGTTTGAATATATGTTCGAGGCTTCTGTGGTCAGTGTAGATAGCACATTTGGTACCGTACAAGTAGTGTCGCCATATCTTAAGTGCAAAAACAACAGCTCCCAGCTCTAGATCGTGTGTAGTGTAGTTCCGTTCGTGAATCTTAAGTTGGCGCGAAGCATAAGCAATAACTTTATCCCGTTGCATCAACATACATCCAAGACCTTGGATGGATGCGTCGCAGTAAACTACAAAATCGTCCGTGCCTTCAGGCAATGAGAGGATAGGTGCGCTACAAAGTCTATCCTTTAAGTGCTGAAACGCTGTTTCCTGTGTATTACCCCAACGGTAAACAACACCTTTCTGTGTCAGTACTGTGAGCGGCTGTGCAATCTTTGAGAAGTCTTTGATAAACCGTCTGTAATAACCCGCCAATCCCAAGAATTGGCGTATTTCTGTCGGTGTGCGAGGTGCAGGCCAGTTCTTGATCGAATCTACCTTGGATGGATCAACATGTATCCCATCCTTGTTTACCACGTGGCCTAGAAAGTGGACTTCACGAAGCCAGAAGTCGCATTTTGAAAACTTAGCGTACAGTTGTTCCGTTCGAAGGAGTTCCAAAATAAGTCGTAAATGCTGTTCGTGTTCCTCCCGATTCTTCGAATAAATTAGGATGTCATCAATAAAAACAATAACAAACTTGTCAAGATAAGGTTTGCACACCCTGTTCATAAGATCCATGAAAACCGCAGGCGCGTTCGTTAGCCCGAATGGCATGACCAAAAACTCATAATGACCGTAGCGAGTTCTGAATGCTGTTTTAGAGACGTCCTCATCCCGGACTCTCAGTTGATGGTAACCTGACCTTAGATCAATCTTTGAGTAATAGCTCGACCCTTGTAACTGGTCGAATAAGTCGTCGATGCGTGGGAGTGGATAGCGATTCTTCACGGTCACCTTGTTTAGTTCGCGGTAATCTATGCACATGCGGAAAGTGCCGTCTTTCTTCTTCACAAATACTACTGAAGCTCCCCAGGGCGAAGAGTTAGGACGTATGAAACCCTTTTCCAAGAGTTCTTGCAATGGCTTAGACAGTTCTTCCAGTTCATTTGGAGTTAAGCGATACGGTGCGCGAGCTATAGGTGCTGCTCCTGGAGCTAGCTCGATCTGAAATTCGACCTGACGATGAGGCGGTAACCCAGGTAACTCTTCAGGAAACACTTGAGGAAAAAAAAAATCGCGTACTACAGGAATATCCTCAATCTTTTTCTCTTTCTTCGATGTATTCGTAGCGAGTGCTAAAACAGCTGCGTGGCCCTTTCGTAAACACTTCTGAGCCTTCAAGAAAGAAGTGATGCCACTCACGACACCACTCTTGTCGCCTTGAACTTCGAGAGGTTCTTTACCAGAACGGGGAATACGAATGATCTTTCCTTTGCAAAGAGTCTCTGCTCGGTGTTGAGGTAACCAATCCATACCAATGTCGATGTCGAAACCATCACAACTTTGGGGTCATTCCTAGTATCACCCTGACCAATCACGAACACTCGACCCCTGGCACCATTGTCGTCGTTATTACCCCCGTTGTTGTCTTCCCTAGTTCCCGTTTCCTTGGTTGTGGTTCTAATTCTGGTTCTGGTTCAACCGTGGGCAGTGTCTCTTGAAGTGACTTTCAGCACCACACTGATAACATCCCTTGTTACCCTGCTGTTGCTGCCGATTCTACAGATCTTGTATCTGTTGTTGTTGGTTCTGGTTTGCAGGACATGAGTTTCTACCATCTTTGGTTCCATGACCAAGTTTGTTGCATTATTGACAATGATTGCGTTTGCCCTGCCCGCTGTGGTGCAGGTTACATCGTTTGCGCTTAGGGTGGTTTCCCTTGTATCCACCCTGCCCTTGAATACTAAATGTTGCTGATCAGGACTTTAGTTGTCATCGACCTTTCACTGCTGTGCCTGGGACAGAATCGTAGTCGAACCCTTGCTAGAGGTTCCATCCCACTTTCATTTATTGTCACTGGGAATAGCAGAAGTAGTAGCAGTAGCACCAATACGTCTAGACAGCTTGTTCTGTTCCACTGCCTGGTCTGTGAGACGATGAGCAAGATGAGTAACATCTTGAATAGTAGCAAGATTAGCAGTCGTCACATGACTTTGAATTTCTGGTACTAAGCCTTTGAGGTACAGCTCAAAGCTCTTTATGGGAGGATCCACCATAGTTGGACACAAAATTGCCAGTTTGTTGGATCGTAATCTTGCACGCTTCTATCTCTGATCCCGTCATCTTCATGTTAAAGAACTCCACTTCCAACTTGTGGATGGCATCATAACTACTGTATTCACGTTTGATAGGTTCCTTAAAATCATTCCATGGGGTGGCATTAGCAGCCGCCAGCCCCAGTGTCGTAACTTGCGCGCTCCACCAAGTTTGCGCAGTGCCTTCGAGAATATCAGCGGCATATTTCACCTTACGAGCCTCGGGTCATTCACACACTCGAAGACCGATTCGAGTTCCTCGAACTAATGGAGGAGTCCAACAGCTCCTTCAGTGTCGCTGAAAGTAGTAGGACGACAGTCCATAAAAGTCTTGTATGTGCACACAGGTGGCTGAGCGTGTTGACTTGTCGTGTGCGTAAGAGTAATCAAAATTAAGCACAAGTGTTGAGTTACGAGAGTAGGATCTAAAGATCCTAGAGTAAGTGGTGATGGCAGGTTACACCTCCTGCTTGGGCAGCTGCGAGTGCTGCAGTAACTTGTTCAGTGATCGAAGCCGCCAACTGGGCTTGAGTTAGGTTAGCGCGTCCACACATGATCTTGACATCAGGGAGAACATGTGGGTGAGAGGTTCGCAAATAGTGCGAAGAGAGTGAGCACACAAGTATTCTCAAGCAATAACGTATAGTAAGTTCTGTAATCTAGGCATACCGCGAGCAAAGTTCTATGTAATTCTAGCAAGTAGGTAAGGTAACATGAATAGTAGTACCAATGATGTTGAGCCTTGCACGTGGAGCGAAGCGTCGTTGTGGATCGTTGAGAGCACTGTTCTGGTTATAGTCTGGTTTTAACAAAAAATCGTTTTCCCCTTATTAAAACCGAGTTCTCTATAACCAATGGCTCTGATACCAATCTGTCACACCCCCAAAATCCACCCGCGGAGTACCACCGCTTGGAGGCGTGACATGACCAGGATCAAGCCACCAATCATATCAAACATAGTATTTAAGTGTAAAAGTAGGAAAAGGTAATTCATCTTGACATGACTGATGTTCATAACCAAACATTGTTTAAGTAGCGGAAGCATAATAATGAAAACCCAAAAAAATAAGTTATAAGTTCAAATATCGTCTACGATCCGTATCCCACAACGACCTGCTCCTTCCTGTGCAAGCTCCATATGTACCTAAGGTCCTGCAAGGCATGTAACAGAGAATCAACAACTAGTTGAGCGAGTTCACAGTAAATAAGTTCGTAATAGTAAGTTTGTTTCGTAACATGTGGCGCTACTAGGCCGATCGTATGTTCTATTAGTGGGGGCTTCCCATGTTGCATATACACTAGACTATTTGTAACCATAAGTGTTCTTCACAACCGAGAACAGTAGTACGTACATAGTTTACGTAGGCTTTACGTAAGTGTCCTTCACAACCGAGGTCAGTATTGAGTATAAGTTCACGTAGGTTTTACGTGAGTATCCTTCACAACCGAGGATAGTATTGAGTATACGTTCACGTAGGTTTTACGTGAGTATCCTTCACAACCGAGGATAGTATTGAGTATAAGTTCACGTAGGTTTTACGTGAGTATCCTTCACAACCGAGGATAGTATTGAGTATAAGTTCACGTAGGTTTTACGTGAGTATCCTTCACAACCGAGGATAGTATTGGGTATAAGTTCACGTAGGTTTTACGTGAGTATCCTTCACAACCGAGGACAATGGTATGGTAGTCTAGTATCAGTGTATGTACGAATCTATTCAACCTTATTCCTTCCATCCCATTCCCCAAACCCTGGGAATCCCATGCCTTAGTAAGGGTGTGAACTCACCTTGGTTTGCTCGGTATGCTAAGTGTATGCTCACAAGTAATCAATTGCGTCCTAAAGTAGGCACGTATGTGAAATCAGTTTGTGTTCAATTTGTTCACGTATAAACATGTAGCACGTAATCACAATCATATACAAGATGGTTACACTTAACAGCAGTTAAATATTCCAGTTAATGCTTAACAGAATTAACCCAAGTTCCTGCACAGATCAGCTATTCGGCGAAACACACATGTTGGCGAAACACAGATATTGACGAAACACATAAGTTGGCGAAACACACATTTGGCGAAACAAGTTCTGTTTCGTCGTGGTCTTAGTTGGCGAATCAGAATTCTAATTCGTCGATTGTCCTTGGCGAAACACATTCTGTTTCGCCGAGAGTTCTGTTTCGTCGAACAGTTCAGTTACGTCGAACATCAGTTGCAGAAACATCCCCAAAAACCCTAACAGCCGTAAAACAGCAAATCCTCAAACATACAGTAATCATTCAGCACAGAATCATCGTAACTCAATCATCCAAGAATCATTGTCTAGCATGAACCCTAGTTTATGTGTACAACATATAGATTAACATACAACATCATATCATCGATCCCTATCAAGATACTAATGTGTATTCAGAAATCAAGAGTCATGAAATCGATTAAACAAACATATGACTAACCGAGGTCGATAGTACGAAGGTTTAATCTCTTAACGAGGCTTCGAGAACTCTAATCTGCCGTCGCCAGGCAGTGGGAGCTCTAGGGTCTTTCTGTTTTGCTAAAATGACGAATTGAGCGGTTCCGTATAACTTATACGCGTCTAAGTGTTTTGGGCCCTTACTGGGCTTGGCGAAACTGACGGGCCGGCGAATCACATTTGATTCGTCGAGATGTTGATGGCGAAACACCTGTTTCGTCGGGTGGTATATGACGAATGGCACATGTGTTTCGTCGAGTTTACATAGGGCTTAATAGTCTGAGTGTTTACAACAGGTTCCCATTAAATCTTTAAACACATATTCATGCAACCATCACAATAAGTATTATCATATCAGCACGTAGCATATCCAACAATCATCTCAAATTACAATCAGTGTACAGTTATAAGTCAAACCAGTCAAACAAGTCAAAGTCAACGTGCATTAAATGCAAATAAAGGATGTCGGAATTTCGAGTTGTCACAGTAGAGACGCACCACTGTGAGTTCATGTCCCCCTTTTCTCTTAATTGTTTTCAGTTTTCTAAACTACGGGGGTGAAATACATGTTACTATGATTACGAGTACTTTTACATGGTATGGTTAGCGTAAGGAGGGTTATTATTCAGATCATGTGAGTGGGTAGGCAGAAACTTGAGGCCATTAATCCTCAGGGTAGGACCGAGGGGCAGGAGCGGTAGATCTATTTGGGTGTAGCGAGCCCAACCCCAGGCCCAACACAGAACGGACCTCGGGGTGACTTTGTACCCAACGCATAAATCTGCTAGGTTTGAGTCTTCCTACTTGCACTTCACACACATTAATGGCCTTGCAAACCATTGGTGATCTCTTTTTCCTTATTTGCTACATACCAGGATTTTTATACATACAAAGGTTTATTTACTCACTTACACATTATGATTAGGGACAAAGACAAAAGAAGATGTATTAAGAATGGTGGGCCTTTTATTAAAACACTAGACCTTAACATCAGAGAAGAGTCTGATCCTTTCAATTTGGATGAGATAATCCGCCGTACCACGACTACGGCAGGGGAGATGGAGCTGCAGGGCGCTGCCTTTTCAGAAACCAACTCTTGTCAGAATCTTTTGTTTTACTGCTGTACGCAAATGATTTTTTACTACTAACCAGACTTGCTTTTACATACAGTAAAGCAAACACTGTTCACAGTTGTCTGACAGGGAGCATGCTTGGAAGTCTATAAATTCGACATCAAGCTCAACACTCTACAAGCACTCAACTGAGATTGAATTAAACCTTCAAGTTGTAAGTTTTATCTCAGTTCAACTAAATCCTACTTTTAAATCTTACATCAATTAAACCTTCAAAACATCAACCTAACAACTTCTATTTTACTTCGATTTCAGAATATCAATACTCTTTACATCTGGGTCTTGCGTTGTTTCTCGGCTCTTCACATTAAGGTCTTACATTTTTTGTCGGCTTTTTACATCTGGCTCTTGCAGTGTTGTAAGTTTTCTCACATTTCTTGGTTACTTTTGTAAATTTTAACTGTGGCTTTTTGCATCTGTATTGTTTAACTGTGGCTTTTTACATCTGTTAGTTTTGTAACATGTATTGTTTTAGTTTACATGTGTTGTAAAATACATGTTCAGTAGACTTTATTTCTATGTTGAAGGATAAAAAAGTTATTTGTTTGAGTTTTTTTTTTTTTTTACTTTGGCTCAAAGCTTAAAAACGCCTTACTAAGTTTAGAGAAACTCGTGTAGCCACCGGCTCTTTTACGTATGACTTGTAAAAATATATCAATGTGGACGTCAACCGGCAATGTTATGTTTATACACAAGCAAGTCTCTCTTTGAGTTAAATTAAGATAGGATACAATACACTCTCCTGCTCTTCAGTAAGATATGTTTGGTTTGTTTTTCACTGATTTTGCATTAAAGGGACCTGACAATAGTTGTGAATCCCTGATTAGTACATAAATTACTTGTTTTTTTTCATTTAGAGAGAAAAGTTGATAAATATTATATTTTCACTGATTTTGCATAAAAAGGGACTTGAAAAATATCAAATATTGCCCAATCTCATCTGTAAAAATGGAACATGATTCATTATACTCTGTATGATTTTATGATATCAAGTGGTCCATATTTTTTAGTAAAGTTTGATATCAAAAGTAGAAGTGTCCTTGTCACCCTTTCGGCTTTTGCTACCATAAGGGTTAATTTGGTTTTGTTTTATCTTTAACCGTTCATATAGGTTAAACAATATTTTTAACCTGCCAAACGGGTTAAGCAAGTTGATAGAAGTATGAGGGATGTATTTTATCCACACAGTAGTTTTATCTCATAACTCAAAACATTTTTTACTCATTTAAATATTTTGAAATTAATAAGTTTGTTAAATATGATTATAAGTATTATTTTTGAGTTAAATGATTTAGGAAGTGTATTGTAGATTGATTACTTTCTGTAACAAATTATGTTGGGTTCTCTATCTTGGAGAATCCATATTTGTATATGTTTTCACTTTTGATTGTTTTTTAACATATATGTTGTTCCTTATAATAAATTTATAAAGGGAAAAAATGTTTTCTTTAATAAAGTTATTTAATTTATGATTTTGTAATATATATTTTTAAGTTCTCAGTTAACTGCAAAAACTTTGATGGGTTGATGCAGCAGCTAACTAAAAACAACAAACAATTTCAACTTAAAATTGTTGGTATAAAAAAGTCGCCATGAGCGACTCTAGATTGTTTTTTTCGTATAGTGCCTTTATAACCCCCCCTACGTATCGCCTTATACAAAGCAATATTAAAAAAAATCCCTTGTGAAAGGTTATAAAAGGAATTGCTTCTATATTACAATAAGTAATTGGGTATGAAGATGTTAAACAGGTTTCCACTTAACAATCTTTTTTGTTTTGTTCAATCAGAAAGACATAAAGGAACCGGCTACAACCGGTGTCGATAATTATTTTTTTCAGAATATCATAACTTTGTATCAAATCAAAATTATACTTAAACTATTTTTATTTGCTTTAAAATTGATCTTTATATCCAATCAAAATTGTATTTTTCAGTTTGCAATTCATTCCAAACACATATCAATTGAGAGGTATGGGTGGTGGTTCTCCAATTCCAGTTGAACCACAAGGACCTTCAAACCACGGACGATCATCCTGTCGCGATTTAAATCTTCCTGATTCAAACCCTCTAACTTCAAACCTAGAAGTGGCAAACCCTTTTTGTCTGGTCGTCTTTCGTTTTCCAATTTCATACCCTCCTCCGATGGCAAACCCTCCTCCAGTGACAAACCCTGAACATGATGATCCACATGATGATCCATTTGGTTTGACGGATGAAGAGTTGAATTGGGCGTATGACTATACCTTTGCTCAACTACAATTTGGTGGACTACGAATTGAGGATGGGCATCATCGTCCGGTGGCAAACACTCCTATACTGCCTATACATTCTCCACCTTCAAACCCCCCTCATGTGGAAAACCCGAGTCAAACACAAGAACTACCGAGCTGGGATGAAGGGTATGAAACTGACCCTGGGGCGGAATACGAACCACCCTTGGATGAAGAAATGGTTTGGGAACCTTAGAGCAACTTTGATGATGACTGCATCCATTACAATGATGATGATGATGATGATGATGATGATGATGATGATGATGATGATAAGGATATATTATGTTGTTTATCTAATGTTTTTTATTATGGTTTAGTTATTTTTATTTCCATGTAGTTTTTTTTCTCGAATTAGTTTGAATCTTAATTATGTATTAGTTTAAATTTAAATTTTTGTTGTTTAATTTTAATCATGTTTTAGTTTAAATTTAAGTTGGTGGAGTTTTTATTTTTTTAGTTAACTAACATTGAACACTTAATAGGATATGTCTGATCATTTTTCCGTTGAAGAATTTTCATCATTGAGAAATGATAGAGCATGGTATAATTTAATCTTTGTTAAGGTGGAGTTTATTTGGCATGACGTCGATGAAAAGAGATTAGTGGTTATTTTTCTTGATCAACACGTAAGAACATTATTTTAATTTACTTTGTGTTATACGAGTAAGGGTTTTTCCAACACTAAATTTCTTTTGTTTTTAGAGACAAAAAATTGTTGCGATCGTCCCACAACATTTGATACACATATATAATGACGCGACATTGATGGATGATTTTTTTCCTTGAATCATTTCAAAATTGAGAATCTCAACTATCATGAGTACCCAAGGTACCAGATTTAAGTGTTCGTTTGTTCCGAGAAAAAAATTGTCATCAACGAATATACAAAGCTTTCTTCACTTATGCTTACGATTCCAAGGGGTGCTTCTTTGTATCCATTGGTCCCTTCCATTATAGAATTGAAGCATGACAGGAGACCTCAAAAAATTATTGTTGGTACATATAAAATCTATGCCTATATTTTTTTTATTAAATATATAAAAGTTTATATATGTATGTATAATATAGTGTATACGATTTGGTTGATTTTGTTATAGATGCGGTTGGGAGAATAATAGAAGGCAAACGCGATCGATGTTGTTTTGGACTTTCTCTTCTAGATAAGACGTAAGTTATTATTTATTAACATATTACAAACATAATATTTACATCATATGTAAGAAAATATTATTATTAGAAGAACTTTAACCCAAAATCGTAATATACAGTGGTCACACAATACAAATGTTCTTGTCCGCCTTGAAGCCTTCCGATGTTATACGTACCATTCGAGTCGTGCAACAAAAGTCTATCATATATGTATCGCGTGTCAAGTTGGTTCATCTACCAGATAGTATGTTATGCTTTACACATGAACATTCTAAAAATTAGTTAGATGTAATGTCTAATGTAATTTAATAAAAGTTATATTTTATTTGTCATTTTAGTTAATATTTTGAAGTCTACGGAGTTGAGTACGATTACGTACGAACCAGATATGGTCAAGGCAAGAGATGTTTAAATTATGGATCATTATCCAAGTCTGTGTTTAAGTTGGAAACATTTGGTGTTGTTATATGTTTAGTTGTTGAATATTAAAGTCCCTCTTTGTGTTTTGTGTTACTTTTTGTTTCCTCATATTGAAGTAATGTCCTAATTGCCTTTTTGTTTCACTCCTATTGTAGAAGTATACTTTACTTTGTCTAATCTTATAATATGTTGTTACAAGTATGTTATATTACTTGATTTACAAGTAACGCTTACACCTATTTTTCACCAAACTATAATCTTGTTAGATTGGACAACTAAATAATCATTATTCGTGTTAAACGAAGGTATAACCATGGCTGACCTTCCTGATGATACAATCGTGTTTGAGATATTAACGAGGGTGCCAGCGAAGGATGTACGTCGTTCTAAAAGTGTGTGTAAGCAATGGTATGCATTACTGTCAACACAGGATTTCGTAAGGATACATTGTTCTTGCTCATTAGTTTCATCTAACCAGAGAGTTCTCCTAATTGACGACCTAGCATGCTCTGTTCATCCGATCATCTTTCAATCCAATGATTATGGGACAAGCTCCATAGTTACATTTCCATTCCATCACCAAAATAATGATGTCTTAGTACTTTCACATTTGAATGGATTGTTGTGTGTTTGCTTGAATCATACATACGAGCTGCTTCTTTGGAATCCAACAACTACTCCTTTCAAGCGTTTGTCAACCCCCGATTCTCATGGATTCTATATAAATAACCTTGATGCCGTTGGTTTGTACGTTGACGCTGACGATGATTACAAGGTCTTGCATATAAAGCGTAGGTGTGGTGTACTTGGTGTCTGTGTTTATTCTAGGGAAGTAGACTCTTTGAGAAATATTCCTTTCATTACAAGACAAGAGTACTTAAGCCCTCATTTCAATTGGTCAGCTGGCACATTTTGTGGTGGTACTCTATATTTCACTGTTTGCGAATGTTGGCTTGGAGGTACGAATGTGGTGATTTGTTTTGATGTTAATTCAGAGCAGTTCAAAGAGATAAGCTTTCCACCCATTTCTTCTACAGGAATGGTTCAAGGTGTTTTAGTGAATGTAAAAAATGAGCTTCACATGTTTGCTAGCACTGGCATGTTTGAGATGACAATTAACCTATGGACGCTACAAGGGGATTACTGGATTAAGGTCTTATCATGTCCTCTGATCCCCCCAATATCATTGTCATTGTGGTGCGATATAACACATTATGTGACAAATGGTAATTGGTTTGTGATGACTAAATTAGGGAAGTTGTTTACAATTGAAATGGATATGAAGCCCTTCGAATGTTTTTATCCCGTTACTTGGTTTCGAGGTTTTAAGGGTGCGGTGTTTGTGGAGACCGTTGTTTCACCAAGTATTTAGTTTGGCTTTCACTTAATGTTATCATTATGTATTTCAATGTTTTAAGGATTTGGTTTTTTTCTCTAAGTCACGATATTCGGTTTAAGCCATGTATTTTAATTTTATCATTATGTTTTTCAATGTTATCATTCGGGTTTTTTTCTCTAAGTCATGTGTTTCAATGTTGTAATGATTTCAGAATTTTATCATCTATGATAACTCTCTTTTATTTAATTTGCAAGGTATTTGTCACTTTATCAATTTACAATGACTAATTGACAACCAAACCATCGTAATCATGCTTCTAGCTCGAGTGCATCTACTAAAGCTGAAAAACGAAAAGAGTATAACAAAAGATACTATGCCGCACGCAAAGAAAATAACAAAGTATCGAAATTTGGGAGTGGTGATGTCTCCCAAAGTGCTTCATCAATATCTTTAATGAGTAGTAGGTCAACAGAAAGGACTCCGTTAAGAAGTTTACAAACTAATATTACTCAAGTTACACAAATGACAAATGAGAACGCCTCAAGTGTTTCTACTACAAAATGGAAGGAGTACAATAAAGGATGTTCTAATACACGAAACGATAATGGAATGCATATTTCAAATGGTAGTCAAGTTACACAAACCCTGACCGATGATGCTACACCGACAACCACATTCCCCTATGTAATTGACGAAGTCATGCCTAGAACATCACGAGGTTTCTATTTATTTAACAATAATTTGTTTATTGGACTTTACATCTTTTACAACCTTCGTTACTTAATACAACAATTTTTTAGGTATTCGAATTCAACCGCGTACACTATTACCCCAATTTTGTGAAGTAATTGATCAACCTTCCTTCCAAGATGAGAGCGTAGAAGATGATCCATATAATTTTGTTTACGATCGTGTACCTAGAGAGCATCGTGTTTTAAAAGAACGGGGTGCATGTCGAGCAAAATTATTTCAATTTGAATTTGATACCTTTTGTTGTATGAGTGGGAAGACTGTGTTGGCGAACTCAGAAATTCCAGAGGAATTGTACCGACTTTTCACGTCGCAGGATGAAATTGGAAATATGTTTAGGCAAAACATTCGTGCTTATAACACCAATTTTTCTTTTGCCTCAATGGATGTGACGTTGGATGATACATTGAACAATATGAGAGACGGTGTATATACTTTTCGTGCACATAAAGGAATATATCACAAAATCGACCAATTAGTTCCGAGGGATGGAACCCCTGGGTACTTGCAGTTGTATTTTTATGATCCTGATACTGAGTTAGATCACAGACTCCAATGGCCAAATCTTGATCGACGTATTACTCAGATTTTGACACTCGTTCTTTCTACAAACCCTTATGTCGATACATTTCGAAGACTTGCGGAACTAGGACCTCTGGACAACAATAGAGTCACTTTGAATACTTCGGTTGAACTTGACCAAAGGGTGTACAACCGACCAATGACATCGGAGGTATATAAAATATTATATTAATTACCATTATTTAACAGTATTGCTTATTCTATTTACTTATAGTTCGTGATTATATAGGTTGCTGGTATTTGGGTTGAAGGTAATGACATTATCACTTCGTATAAACGAAGTATTGTTGTGTATGGTAGGTCTGAATATAGCCAAACTATTCAGCCGTACTTTAGTTGTTACGATCCATTGTCGTATCCTCTATTTTTTTCCTAATGGTGAGTCGGGTTGGCATGCTAACATACCACGTCATGGAGTATTAATCGATGAGGTTCGTAACAATGGCAACGTCGAAGGATAAATAGAAGGTACCAACAATTTATTATCCTTTTTAAGTGAATATCATAAAAATACCGTAATGCATTTTATTTTTATTAACTGTTTGTTTTTAAAACATCTTCATCTTTCAGAGGCTAACACACGAAGTGGTCGAACAACCGTGGCTATGAGAGAGTACTACTGTTACAAGTTCCAGATTCGATCTACTGAAAACGTGCTTCTGTTCGGTGGTAGACTGCTACAACAGTTTGTTGTAGATGTTTACATAAAAATTGAGACGTCACGCTTAGAATTTTGTGAGAGAAACCAAGCCAAGATAAGGGCCGACTTGTACCAAGGTATTGTGGATTGCGTCAATGCTGGTGAGGTTCATGCAAGCAGAGTCGGAAAAAGGGTTATGTTGCCTGCATCTTTCATCGGAGGGCCTCGCGACATGCGACATCGGTTTCTAGATGCGTTGACTTTAGTTCAAGATGACGGCAGGCCTGACATATTCCTTACAATGACGTGTAATCCTAAGTGGCCTGAGATATGTGATAATTTACATATTGGTCAAACTGCACAAGATCGTCCAGACCTTGTTTCAAGAATGTTTCGGACTAAATTAGAAGATCTTAAGGAACAACTCTTCAAGAAACATATCCTCGGGGAAGTTAAGGCACACGTTTATGTCATCGAATTTCAAAAACGTGGTTTGCCGCACGCACATTTTCTCCTTATCATGTACCCGCAACACAAGATCAATAACGCGGACCATTTTGATAAGTTTGTGTGTGCTGAAATTCCTAACAAACTAAGACAACCCAAATTGCATGAGATGGTTGTCAAGCACATGATTCACGGTCCTTGCGGCAATTTACGATTAAGCAGTCCTTGTATGCAGGGTGATCCTAAAATTTGTCTTTTTCGCTATCCTAGACAATTTAATGAACAGACAACACAAGGAGAAGATGCGTATCCGTTGTATCGAAGGAGAGACACTGGGATAGAAGTGGAGGTACGAGGAAAAACACTTGATAATAGATGGGTGGTCCCATATAACCCAAGGCTTTTGATGATGTTTATCTGCCACATCAATGTTGAAGTTTGCTCAAGTATAAAATCTGTGAAATATCTTTTTAAATATATTTATAAAGGACATGACAAACAGATTATTCAAGTTGATCAGAATGAGCCAGGGGTTGTTGTTAATGAGATAAAGAGATTTCAAGATGCACGCTACATATCACCCCCAGAGCCTATGTGGCGCATTTTTTCCTTCTCTCTTTCTCAAATCTTTCCTTCTGTTCTAGCCTTACAACTTCATCTCCTAAATAATCAGATGGTTAGATTTAGAGATGATGACATAATGTCTAATATTGTTGATAGGGAAAGGGATAAGTGAACCATGCTAACAGCATTTTTTGAGAAAAATAGAATTGATGAAACAACAAGGGTATATTTGTATAAAGATTTTCCAAAACACTTTACGTGGAATGGAAGCACACGCCGTTGGAATCATCATTTCAATAAAAAACAAAGAGGTCGTATCGTTTCCGCTAATCCAGCCGAAGGAGAAAGGTACTACTTACGCCTACTTTTGTCAAATGTCAGAGGACCTACTTCTTTTGAACATCTTTGCACAGTTAATGGTCAACGGTGTGAGACATTTCGAAAAGCAGCTCTTGAGTTAGGCTTAATAGAAGAGGATGAATATCTATCACAATGTCTCAAAGAAGCCTTTGTGTTTCAGTTTCCCAATGCTCTTAGAAGGTTATTTGCGACCATAATGATTTTTTGCCAACCTAGAGATATTCGAAAGTTATGGAATAACCACTTTGATTAGTGTCTTTCTACAATCCATGGGTAAACATATCCATGAATTCGACCTTCCTAAGATAACAGACGATGTTAACTTACAGGATGTAGGTAATCGTGAGTTACAAGAGGAGTATGGGATTGTTTTGGAACCTGAACACTTGAGTGCCAAAGATTCACTTAATCCGGACCAAAAAAACGTGTTTGATGAGATCATGATGCATGTTGATAATGATCTTCCATGTGTCTTCTTTATTGATGGTCCAGGTGGAACTGGAAAAACATTTTTGTACAATGCCTTGCTTGCTGAAGTTTGGTCACGTGGTCTTATTGCTCTCGCAACAGCTTCATCAGGTGCTGCGGCTAATAATATGCCAGGAGGTAGAACGACTCACTCGAGATTCAAGATTCCTATTAATCTTGAAAATAATTCAATGTGCAATATCAAAAAACAGAGTGGGGCCGCTAAAGTAATTGGGTCTGCCAAAATAATCATATGGGATGAAGCGTCGATGGTTAAACGACAGGCAATAGAGGCAGTCGATCGTACATTTCAAGACATGATAGGTGTTAGAGAAAACTATATCCGCATACCCGATGACTTGACAATTCAGTGCAACAATAGAGAAAACTCTATAAAAGAATTGATCAATGCCATCTTTCCATCAATTGAAGATAATGTATATTCTTCAGATTATATAATCTCTAGAGCAATATTGTCCACTAAAAATGAGAGTGTTGACGAGATTAATAATCAAATGATTGACATTTTTCAAGGGGAGGAAAAAGTTTATTACAGTTTTGACGAAGCTGAAGACGTTCAGCACAACTTGTATCCGATCGAGTTCTTAAACTCTCTAAATGTTAGTGGTTTGCCACCTCATAAGCTTCATTTAAAAATTGGATGCCCAATAATATTGTTACGGAATATCGATCCATCACATGGCCTGTGTAATGGCACGCGGTTGATATGTAAAAGTTTCATGCGAAATGTAATTGATGCGGAAATAGTAGTTGGTCAACATGCCGGAAAAAGAGTTTTTTTGCCAAGAATCCCTCTAACCCTTTCTGAAGATGACATGTTCTCATTCAAGCTGAAAAGAAAACAATTTCCAATTCGACTTAGCTTTTCCATGACGATTAATAAAGCTCAAGGTCAAACAATTCCGCATGTTGGTATTTATCTACTGGATTCTGTATTTTCACATGGACAACTTTATGTTGCATTATCAAGAGGGATTTCAAGACAAACTACAAAGGTGTTGGTACATCTCGCCAAAGATTTTAAACAACCCGGAGTTTACACATCAAATGTTGTCTACCGAGAAGTGTTGCGTGATTAATGAACCGCATTCGTATCAGAATGAAGGTAATATGTTGATTTTTTTGCCTTATTTGTTTCCAGAAATTACCATTTTAATTACTTTTTCAAAACACCTGTAAGCGTCTAACATTGGTTTTTTTATGTGTCGAAATCTGGTACAGTAGAAGAGAAGATACAAGAAATTCATGAGCGGATGGATGTATTGGTAAAACAGGAAGAGATACAAGAGACTCCACGTATTTTGTTTTTGGTGTTTTGTCCAGTTACTTGCTTGTTTTGTACTCTTCGTGTTTTTAATTACATCTACTTCCTTGTTTTGTACTCTTCTTGTAGATAAATCACGCTGAAGCGACAACTAAAAAAATTAACAAAAGTATATCACTAAAGAATCGATAAACTAACAGAATAACCAGTGCCAACATATCACGAATAAGAAAACTAACTTAAGTACTATACAATATATCACGAGACGACTGATTAACTAACGGTAAACGAGTATGCTTTTGTAAATCGCCACTCCCGCCGCATCGCGCGGGTAAACGACTAAAGTTGAATGTCCTTTTGTTGAATTATTTGCTCCACTTTTGAAAATAAGAAAAGTAGATTGTCCTTTTGTTGACAATTGCACCACTTCAATATCTCTTGTCGGCTAAAAATAAAATATTATTATTATTATTATTATTATTATTTTTTTTTTTTACATCATATCGAATGGGTCTTAAGAATCTTGAAAAAGTCCAGTCCCCGGGGATGAGTGTTTTGAAGGGGATGGAGACTGTCGAATTTCATTGACTAATTTTAATTGTTTTCGATTCACCGGATCTTACCTCTTTCGAAAAAAATCAATAAAAAATCAAGATATGTACTAACTTATTGAATAATTTTATATTAGTATTTATTCTGAGTCTTTTCAAAATCGTTCAAATATTCAAAACAAGAAGTTACAGTTGGTCAAATGATATTACTAAGTGACATATAAAAACAAATACTTATAATAGGAAAATGAAAATATAGCAAGGATAAAAATTTAGGCTAAAAAGAATACTTTATCCTGATATGAAGGGGAAGGATGTATAGAAAACCCACTTTAATTTAGAAAACCCGGGAAACTCAAAGCTTCCGATGTTTTTTTTTTTGAAAAAATTTATACATGTTATATACATGTTTTTAAGGGTTTTGGGAAAAAAAATCAAAAAAGCGCCAAGTAGATATTTAAAAAAAAAATAAACAAGTTTTGGTGTAACATATGTTACATTCATCTGACATATTTGTAACATGTGTTACACCAAAACTTGTTTATTTATTTTTTAAAATATCTACTCGGCGCTTTTTTGATTTTTTTTTTGCCCAAAACCCTTAAAAACATGTATATAACATGTGTAATTTTTTATAAAAATAAAAATAAAAATTCGGGAGGTTAGAGTTTCCCAAGTTATCTAAATATAAGTGGGTTTTCTATAGATACTTACATTATATATATATATATATATATATATATATATATAGGTAGAGGATCCTGTACAAAGTCCATCTTTTGTAAGAAGTATAAGAAATAATTTGGGAATGACAAGTGTCCCTCATCTTAATTAATTCAAAAGGGTATATTAGTAATTGTACATTCTTGTCAATTAATTGATTTCCAATATAACTGAAAAAAAAACTGGCGATGAGAATGTTTAGGGATTGATCGTTTCATCTCCATCTCCGATTCAGATCATCTTCTCCGACCACCATCATCATCACAGTTCACGTCATCTTCTCCGATTTGAACACCTGCATCTCCGACCATCGTCACCAATTTCTTTCGTCTCCACAAATCATTCACCGTCATCGTCTTTCATCTTCGTCATCCTCATTTCTGATCGTGACTTCAATCATAGTCATGGTGTTTTAAAATCTGGGAATGTATATGATTATACAATGTCTCCATATAAAACACCATGACTTGAATCATAGATGTTTAAAACACCACACCATGAACAATATCTACAGATAAAACACCATGACTTGAATCATAGTCATGGTGTTTTAAAATCTGGGAATGTTTTTCTATTGATAAAACACCACGCCTTGAACAATGTCTCCTAATAAAACACCATGACTTGAATCATAGATGTTTAAAACACCACGCCATGAACAATGTCTCCAGATAAAACACCATGACTTGAATCATAGTCATGGTGTTTTAAAATCTGGGAATGTTTTTGTATTGATAAAACACTACACCATGAACAATGTCTCCAGATAAAACACCATGACTTGAATCATAGATGTTTAAAACACCACGCCATGAACAATGTCTCTAGATAAAACACCATGACTTGAATCATAGTCAATTTATCCAGTTGTTTTAAAACGAGAAATTCGCTGATTTTTGGAGATTGATGACGGTTACCATAAATTCGCGACGGTTACCATAAATTCGCTGATCTTTAGGAGATTGATGGGGGTTTTGAAACGGTTACCATATTTGAAACGTTTGGAAAAGTCACTATTGCCCTTCAATTTTTACATAAGGTCCTTCTAATTAAAACACAATTTACATTTTATACCCTATTGATCTCAACCATTAGATCAAATATCCAATGGTTTAAAACACTTCTTACCCTTCTCACATTTTAGACACTTTTTACCATATCCCTACCCTATATATATATATATATATATATATATATATATAGAGAGAGAGAGAGAGAGAAACGGGTTCGGGAGAAAACACTCAAAAGTGTGAGAATGGTGAGAACGCATCTTGGCCCAACACGTGTCTCGCGGCATAGAGAAGGGCGGAGGGGTTTTTTTGTCTTTTCTTTCTTCTTTTATTTTCACAACGCGGTATAATATTTTCTGGCGTCTAAGTTTTTTTTAGCGTTAATTGTATTTATTAAACTTTTGGCGTTGAATTAATTGTTTTTGTGTCACATATATAATTTTTTGGCGTTATATCGTTTTCTGGTTAATTTGTTTGGCGTTTGTGGCGTTTTGTATAATAATTCACTACGAGTCATTAATATTTGCATAAGATTAAAATAAGACCAATTTTTTTTTGGCGTTTAGTGAATTTTTTGGCTTTTTAATACCCGTTACAAGGTCCTTTGCCAGCTGCTGTTCTCCCAGTTTTCATTCTACTAGCGTTTTGGTGTTTGTAGTTTTTGGCGTTTTATATAATAATCTATTTTATTTATAGAGAATTAGATAACAAAACAACATATAACTTGATATCAAAACAATATTAAATGAAAACAAAAATAATAAAAAATGGTACTCTAATTTTTCTTTCGAATCTTCAATGTCATCAGCCTCTTCCTTCTTGAATTTTTTTTGGCGTTTTGAACCTTTTTTTGAATAATTTAGCTAGATGCCAACTTTCCTTCATAAATCCTGTCTTTTTCAGAAGAAGCTGCTTAGTGGCATCCTGTTTTTTTGGTGTGATATTCTTGTTTGGTGGCATGTCATTAAAGATCAACTCTTGCTTGATGTTATTTGTAATAATGGAGTCCAAAATAGCATTTTACACTTGTGTTGATCCCTTTATTCCATGCATATAATCATCTAGAACAAAGCTCACATGATGGCATATCACTGTCATCAGTCTTTTTTTCTTGAATATTTGTCCATCTCATTCAGCAAAATATTATTGAGTTAACCCCCTCAGAAAAAGGATCCATTTTAGTGAAAGCTTTGCCATCTGTGGCGTTTTAAAGGGAGTGGTTTCTAGAGGATATGGTGTTTTGTGTGTTTCTGGGTGTGGTTAATTTCATTGTGTATAGACCCTTCTCTTATAGGAGTTTTTTGGCGCGTAGTTAGGCGGGACTTTTTATTGTAATAAATGATAGTAATAAAGTAACTGTCTTTTCAGTTACTGTTTTTGTATTTACTGTGCTGATAAGCTTTTATCAGTTTTATAGGTTATAAATGTCCCATCTTCTAAGTTTGGCGTTTTTTTAAATGGCGTTATGCAGACCAAGATGACAAAATACAATAACGGAGTAAATAAAATATTAAGCAGGAAAAATATTTTTTGTTATTTTTGGCGTTTTGTTAGGGTTAACCATTTTTAGTATTTTTTTGGCGTTTTGCTAATAAAGATATAAATATATCATTTAATTATCTTAAAAAAATTACATAGAAGAAAAAAAAAAGAGGAAAAAAATTAAAATCCTTCGTCAGAAGGTACTTTATCCGAATAGTATCCATCACTTGCGTCATCTTCTTCCTCCTCGAAGTCTTCATCCATGTCATCACATTCACCTTCATCAGCTTCTTGTTCCTGAAGATTCTGAAGCCTACACCTGAACATGTCTTGCATTAACTCCAATTTTGAGTCTATGTTGGTACAAGTGGCGTTATGCAATTCTTACATGAAACCCAGACGCTGCTTTGTCATGATGTTCTCTAGCCAGTAGACTTCCTGCTCTCCGTTGTCGTATGTAACCGTCACCATGTATGTTTCATCATCAAAACGCCATGATGTCATGACAGGGTCTGGCTTCACATCTGCTTTGATTGGTCCAAATTTGCTGGTTAATGCTTTCATAAGCATATGCGTTTCATGGCATTCGTTGTCTAGAGCGATGCCAATGGATAAGATTTGCCTCTGTATCTCTTCTTCCATCTTCAGAATTGCCCTGACCGTCTTAACATACACCCTCATTCTGTTGTCAAAAAGGAGGACGTAGCGCCTGATTCCCAGAGTGTATCTCCACGAAACGATTGTTGCCATTTTTGGCGTTTTGGTTAAGTTGGCGTTTTTGTTAATGATGTTTTTTTATAGAAAATGGATAGATTGAAGTGATTATGGAAGATATGTTTTACCTTGTTTATATAATGATGTTTTTGGCACTTAATTTAGGAGGGAATTTCTCCTAATAAATGTTAATAACTGAAATTCAATTACTGTGTTGTTTCATCTTCTTGTAATATTCAACGCGTTTTATTACTAATTTTTGGCGTTTTGTTTTTAATGGCGTTTTGTTTTTGTTTTTTGTATGGCGTTTTATCATTTGATGGCGTTTTGAATATGAGCGGTAAAAGACCCTTTTACCCTTAATGAAGCGCGTCCCACATAATAAAATTGATGTTATTTACGAAAACGCCACCGCGTAATCTAGTCCATGGATTGTTTTGATCGGACGATCCATAAGCGTTCTCACCGTTCTCACACTTTCCACCGTTTTCTCTAAATCCTGACCCTATATATATATATATATATATATATAGGGAGCCGCTAAAATGAAAACCACCCCCAGTTGTAAAAACCGTGAGAACCACTCTCCACCAATCAGATTATGCCAACCAAAAGTAGGGGTGCAAACGAGCCGAGCCACTCGCGAGCTACTCGAGCTCGGCTCGGAAAAAAACTCGAACAAGCCGAGCTTAAACGAGCTCGAGCTCGAGTCTGAGCCTAAAAACAAGCTCGTTTAGTAAACGAGCCCGAGCCCGAGCTTCGCTTATCGAGCTCGAGCCGGCTCGCGAGCCTAAACGATCTTTTTGTTTATATATTTTTTATTAATGTATTAAACATATATTTATATAGTAATAATTACCATTTATATAAATATAAAAAAATAAAAAATTATATGTATAACAATAATTATAATTAATATAAATTAAATAATAAATACTAAACAAGTCGAGCCCGAGCCGAGCTCGAGCTTGAAAAATTACCTTCGAGCCGAGCTCGAGCTTTTGAAATAAAGCTCGAGCTTTCAAATGTTAAACGAGCTCGAGCCTGGTCGAGCTCGGGCTCGGCTCGGCTCGTTTGCACCCTTAACCAAAAGGGTAGTTTGGTCATTTACCCCAAATGTCAAATCTCCCCATCTCTCTCTGCTTTTAAAGCCATCAGACTTTGTCTCTCTCCTCATTTGTTTCCTTTCATCTTCTCTCTCCTCATTTCTTCAAAATCCCAACCCATAACCCACCACCATATTCATCACCTCCCCCCGAACCCCTCTCTTCTCTTTGCTAATCCGGTGACCGAAGATGGTGACTCCAGCGACGATTGTTGTTTTCGGTACAGACAAGACACACCCACACCCCCTTCTTCTCCAGTGAGCCACACTCTCCACTCACCTGATTTAGAGAGAGGAATCGAGATGAGAGAGGGATCAAGAAGAAAGAGAACCACCGCCACAGTGGCGACGGGACCAGAAAAAAACAGGGAGAGAGAGTGTGACAGAGGAAAGAAGGGACCGGTGGTTGGGAGACGGTGCCGAAAGAAGGTGGTGGGGCAGGTGGTGTGTTCGAAAGTCGGTGGTCGGGCAGGTGGTTGGTGGGGAGATGGTGCCGGAAGATACAAATCTGAGATTTACGAATCTACTTCGAGTTAAGATCTGAATCAAGGTGTTCACTGTTCTATTTGTATCGATAGTCAGTATCGATGTTTGTTTATTCGAATCAAGTTTAGGCTATTTGTTGTTACGAATCGGAAACGTCATAGGTTCAAGAATCAAGTTTAGGCTGTTTGTTTGTTGATTCGGAATTGTTAACTCATCTGCACACGGATCTGGAACAGATCTTCAAGAACAACAAACAATGTTTGTTCGATCCGTAAATCAGGAATTAACCTCATGTTCGATTCGCAGAATTAACATTCGTTGGAAAACATTGTGCCGGTGGTCCGGATGGCGCCGGCAGTGCCGGTGATCTTTGTTTCATCTCCGATGGTGCCGGCGGAGGCGGAGGTGACTTTTTCACCGATGATGCCCCGGTGACTTGAGGTTAGTAGATGAATTTGATTTTTGCGTTTGATTTTCTGATTGCCCCCGCTTTCTTTGGTGGTTTGTTTTGATCTTGATAGTTGATTATGTTTAGTTGTTTGTTTACTGCAGTGTTCTAGATTTGAAACCTTCGAGTGGGGTTGAGTTGGCAGTGATAGAACGGAAAACATTTTTTTCCGACAATTGATGACGATGGCGTGGCAAGGATGGCGGAGGGTAGGTTTTTGAACCTGCAACCCCACTTTTTGCAGCCATGATTAGTGGAAACTTTAAGCCAAAACCTATTTTTTTTCTAGACCCACGGATGGTTTTTTTATTCTTGTTGTTTGTTTTTTTTAGATTTTTTTTAGTCCATGATGATAAGTTTTCAACATATCTGAGACAACTTGTTTAAACCCGTAAAAAGTTTTTTGTTTGGCGTAAAAAGTTTTTTTTTTAACCTGTAAATTTTTTTTGGCGTAAAACGTAAAATGTAAAACGTAAATTTTTTAACGTAAAACATAAATTTTTAACGTAAAACGTAAACTTTTTATCATAAAAAACGACGCGTTAAAAAAACGACGCCTGAAAAAGCCGGGCGTAAAAACGGGGCATAAAAACGGCTCTTAAAAACGTTTTTTTTAAACAAATCTTGAAAAAAAAAAATTATCAAAAAAATCTGATTTCAAAAAATTATTTAACAAAAAAATCTGTTTTTTAATAAAAAATAATTAATGAATAGGACAAAAAAGGCAATAAAAATAATATATATAAAGACAAAAAAAGCAAATTTAATTAAATACCCTTTAACAATAAAATATTAAAAACATAATAAGACAAAAAGAATTTTATAATAGTTTTTATTACTTTTAATCTTATCCATCCATCTTGGAGATCTAATGGTTAGAAAGTGGTTCTCATGGTTCTTACAACTGAGTGTGGTTTTTCTTTTAGCGGCCCCTGTATATATATAAGTTTTCGCTGTTAAAAAAATCATCTTATACAAAGGTTTTTCGAATCTGTAAATCTGTTAGCTAGGTATCGGGTTTATAAAATGTGATAAGTCAATTTTAATAAAAAATATATGAAAAATTGAAAAGTCAACTGATTGAGTTGTTACATATAAAAAAAGAAAAAAATAATAGACATTTAGATAAAAAATATAAAAGGAGTAGAATATACTGTTATTGGCTAAATAATAAAAACTCGCTAGAGTTTTAATTTTTTTTTTTTAAGTATGTGAATTCATACTAGGGTTAAGTAATAACTCAAAAGTCAGTTGTGAGAGTTCATGTTTTCTTTAAAAAAAAAAATAGAGAGGAAGAAGTTAGTGGGCCGTTTTACATATATTGTGAATTGGTTTTTAAATTGGGCCAACGTTAAACAAGTGTTTAATTGGGTTGTTTTTCAAGTGTGATATTGGGCCGCAAGTTATATAATTTGGGCCGTGATTTTTGGATTGTGTTTCGAGTTGAAGCATTTTTGAACGGGTTTTTAATCTACAAAGTTTTCGAGTTTGACTATTTGGGTTCAAGAGACTAAAAATTTAAAATGGGGAGTTATTCAAAAGAAAGGCAGATGTTCAAAAATCAATTTGATAATAAAGATGCACCAATTTTAGTGATGACAGAACGGTACCATGAGTTAGTATATATGATGGACGACTATGGTGTCGAGATTTCAGATACTGAGAAGATATTAAAGTTTGCAAATTTGTTGCCCTCAGAGTGGGATGATTTTGTGTTTATATTGAAGAAATATTCTGATTTGTCTGAAGTTAGTGTATATGATTTTCTTACAAGCGTAAAGAAGCATGAACCGATAGCAAAATGGAGGAAGAGAATGGAGTATGAAAAGAGGATGGTGCAGAACAGTGCAGTTAAAGAATCGAGCATATATACAAATGTGGCTTCTTGTTTTGAACCAGTGTGCTTAAAATGTGATATAATCAGAGTTGAAAATGTCAAACTTTTGAGAGATGTGGAAAATTTGACATTAGAAAACAATTTTTTTTTAAAATTAGAAACTGATATGAAAAATCAAATAAAGCAACTTGAACAAGATGCTGAGATTGCTAAAAATAAAATTGAAGATTTAGAAAATAAATTAAAAGGTTTTGTTGCTTCGTCGTTAATGCTAGATAATACAGTTCCAAACCCGATCAATAAAAATGAAGAAACTTGGGAGGACGAATATGAATTTTGTAACCATGGTATTGGGTATAAACCGTCAGGAAAGGGCAAATAAAAAACGGTTGTACCTGATAACACGAAAAACAAAACTCTTTCAGTTGAAATTCCAATAAGTGACAATGTCACAAATTATGACGAAGTCATAATTGAAGATTGTGATGATGAATCTGATGATGAAAATGATAAAAATAAAAAAAATTCAAAATTAAAAGAAAAATTTAAACAAACAATTCCACAATTTGCTGAAAAAGGTGAATGTTCAACTTCTAAGCAATTTGAGAAACAAAAACAAAATAAAAATTCAAAAAAAATTCAAAATCAAAATAAAAAAATCATCAGTTCAATCATCCAATCATTGTAAAAACAAAAATTCACAAAAATTTGAAAATCAAAACTCACAAAGAGTTGGTAATAAGTGGTGCATGTTTGATCACAGTGATCAAGAGACAAATCAAGCTTACAGGAGAAGATGGAATGAAGATTCTCCAGAGATAAATCATTACTACGATAGAAAACAGTGAAATGATGAACACTACAAGTCAAATCAGTGTTATGATTTGAGTGTTTGGTTTGAAAGTGGAGAATGGTACAATAACAGGGTGTGTTATAACTGTGGTTTTGAAGGACACATTGCTGGTTAACTACCAGAGTAAGAGATTTGAGACGAGAAGATGTTATAATTGTCAAATCAAAGGCCATGTTACCAGAGATTGCCCAATGAGATCGAAGAGAAGATTGAGGGTTGAATCTCACAAGGTGGATAAGAAGAAGAAAGAAGAAAAGAAAGTTGAGAAAACAGAAGAAAAACCCAAAGATCAAAGAGTCAAATTATCACAAGGGCAGAAAGATAGATTGAGGAAGAAGAGGAAAAGAGTTAGAGAGTATCTAGAAAAGATTTTGTCCTCGGATACTACCGTGGATTCAGATACTAGTTCTGATGAATTGTTTTGCTCTTTAAAGAATGATCAGTCAAGTAAAACGAATTTATCGGATACAAATCTGAGGACAAAAAAGAGAACTGTGGAAGAGAAATTGGTTAATCAAACAGTTAACAAATCAAAGAAAGTTAAATTTTCAGATAAACTTTTTATAAAAGTGTTTGAATATAAAAGAGATTGTGAGAGGTCGTTCATGTCATATGTTGATGAATTTGGTAAACCTAAATCCAGTATGGATTGGGTTCCAATTCAAAACTAATTGAAGTTTGTTTGAATGTGCAGGATAACCTGTTTACAAGCAAACGCCTATTCAGAAGTAGTGGTTATTCGTGCAAAGTGTGAAGGAATGAAAGAGTTTGAATTCCACACAAACAAAATGACAGTCTCGTGTTCACAATCGTAAAAAGTCGTTAAACGGTTAAAATGGAAGATTCTTATTTTCGATTTCGAGAAGATGTTTTCAATTTGAGGGGGAGAAAAAATTTTAAAATGTCAAAATTTCTGTCAAATCGAAAACAACATTTCAAAATCATTTCAGATAGATAAAAATTTCAAAAAGCCAAAAATAAAGAAAATCCCATAATGTCAAAAACATAAAAAAATGAAAATGAGATTACTTGTGCAAAAAGAGGAAATGATACTACATAAGTGGACTATCAGTGCATGCTAAAGATATTTAATGTTTAAAATGGTTAAACAATCTCACTAAAGATGTGTCGGTAGGCTCAGCTAGACTAGTAGTTTTGCGATAACGATACAAACTTAAATGAAAAGCCTAGTTCTAGTGGGAAACGTGATTAAAAGCATAGTACTTGGTTTTGTCCTTCATGACTGTGTACCTACTCGGTAATCGCTGAATGCTGCAAAGCATAAAAACCGGTCAGTTTGTGAACTTTCACAACTTTCTGAAAAAAGTCACTATGATTGTGCATTTCATTTTGCAAAGATTTAAACTTGTTTTATTTCTTTATTTTGTTTAAGCATTGGACATCCTCTTCGTATACGAAAGTATCGAACTGGATGTTAGTGCCTGAACGTTTCTGCTTTATTTTACTTGGTGTTTCGTTTAAATCTTGGATCACCTCTGCGTATATGGGAATATCAAATTGGTGGTTACGATCTTAACAATTTCAAGTTGTTTTTATTTCTTGTTTTGTTTAAACATTGGATTTTCTCTGCGTATCGAAAGATCGACCTGATTGTTAATGTTTAAACATCCTGTGTTATTTTCACACATATCACAGTTGATGAAAGTTTAAAGGCATTACTTGAGTGAGTTACATGATGAGGGGATATGCCAAGATCGTGGGGTCCATAAGAACTTTGTGCAAATTAATGTACCTTAACGTATCGGTAAGCATCACGAAAGTTTTTAGATTGAGTTTAAGTGGACAACAATACTGATGATCTATGTGAATTGTTTAAACTGAGTGTTTCTTAGATCAACGGTGCAGCTGATATGTCTTATTAAACTGATATGATCCTCTAGCACGTTTTCTCACAAAAACAATATCTGTGAATATTACATTTCAGTTTGTTTACATTTCAGCAGTTTGGTACTTCACAAAGAAGGAAGTCTTTTAGAAATAACATACCACCAATAGCCACATTTCCCAAAACATCTGCTACTCCTAAAAGGCCTGTGTCCTCTGCTTCAACGAAACCCAAACCTTCCCCTCAAAAACCACCACAAAAGAAGAAGAAAATAGCTTCAAAACCATCCTCGCCAATTAAACCAACAACTGTTGAGACACCAGTTGTCTCAGCAGAGGTTAGCCAATCCACTGCCACCATCAATTTCAACACACCATCTTCAACATAACCACCTCCTACACCCCACAGACTCCCTTCACAACCACCTTCTTCACCTAAACCACCTTCTCCACCTAAAGTTCCTCCAGCACCCAAATTTGCTTATGTACGCAAAAGAAAATTTATTGTACATGATGTCACACCCCGATATTTTCACGTATTACCGGTAGGCCCGGTGGGGAGTATCGTGACGTAGTTGATATCATCATAGACAATTTATCACAGTTTATATACACAGCGGAAATCGAAAGATAAAATCATTACAACCCGAATGAAAGTAATATCATTTATTACAAAACGGTTGTAAAGGATCCACAGGCGGATCAAAGTTAAAAGAAACATTGTTCAGCAGATTTATAACATCTAAGCTTGCAAGACTCTTTATTGATGCTAGGAGTAGTCAGCCTATTCCGTTTAGTACCTACACTTAGCCTTTTTGGAAAATACGTCAGTTTACACTGGTAAATACAATTAACCGACTCATTTTGAAAATGTTTAAGAAAATTGATTTGAATGCACAAGGCACAAAATATCTTTTATAACTTGGGATAATTATTTAAAAATAATCTTGTATACATAATTAAATGTTTGCCGTCTGTCAGGGCCGGTTAGAAGAGCCGGACGAGATTAACTGACACACCACAGGTATAATACCCACAATGAATTTTCCTTATTGTGGGGTACCTTTTATACATACGCAACTGTCAGGTGTATGCCTACACCCCGTGCTTAAGTCGTGGCAATTTCAATGAATGAGCCGAGGATATCCAGGACATGGTCATTAACCCCCTAAAAGCCATATACCAAACAAAACAAATTAAAATGAGTTATGCAATTATATTAATCACAATTCGATTTAAACAATTACATACCCGATCAAGCGGTATTATTATAATACCGTATCCCAAGCCAGTATAACGAAAAATAAGCTAAAAGTATTTACCTGAGCAAGTATAAATCTCAATCAGCGAGTGCAAGTATCTTTTACTGGTCTCCTAATCTGGAACGGAGGTTTTAATAACCTATTAGATTCCTAACGGGTCTTAATTAAGCCTAAACATAGACCGGTTAGTTTTAAAAGGAGATATACGGTTCAACACGCACGATTAAGCGAACTCCGGATTAGAATGTGGTTTAGACCCGACAAGTTTTTATACTTGTATAATATGGGTAGACTAAACACATTCTGGATTTTGAGATACAAATGATAAGGTTTGACCCGTTTCGGCTAATTTATGCAAACTAGTTACATAAACCGTACCGAGCGCGAAAAATGCATAACGGGCAAACAAATGAGTCATGAACATGTTTCCTAAGTTAATATGCCCTAAATATGTTGTGATATCAGTAGGATACCTTCCATTATGCCCAAAATGGATTTAAACTCAAATTATGCCCCGTAGGGGTATTTTGGTCATTTTAAAGCTTATAAAAGAGTTTAAATATAAATCTGAGTTTCAGGTCTGATATAATCAGTAAAAATATTTATTTTTATAAGTCATAACAGTAGGGTATTACATATACGTGAAATTTATCTTTTATAACCAAACTATGCACTGTAGGGCATTTTGGTAATTTCACATAAGCTTTAAAGGTCAAAATTAGAATTCGGAGTTCAAAACTTTTGCTTACTGTTTAATTATAAAAATTTACTTAAAACATCAGTAGGTATTAAGTCTTATATGTTAAAAATAGTTTTAACCCATACTATGCGCTTCAAACGCGTAAAAGTCGGTTTTAAGCGATTTTCGGGTTTAAATAGGAAATCTGAGTTTTTTGATCAGTTTATAAAGTTCAAAATATTTTATTTATCATATAAAATCAGAAGCAAAAAGTTTGGTATCAAAATATTATGTAAAACTCATTTTATTCAAGAAAATGGTATAACCGACAATTACCAAATTATAGCAAGAACCTTATGTTATGCTCAGCTTAAAAATAAATAAAAATATTCAAAAATCCCAAAATATTATATTACATCATTGGGTAAAAAGTTTGGTGTCAAAATTTGGGTTTAGATAGGCTTTATGCTAATTACGCCGTTTAATTAATAAAAAGCTTCTTAATTACGATATTGAGCATATCTCCTAATCTAGACCTCAAACTGATGTCAAACTTTTAGGACAAGTTTATAAATCAGTAATAAAAGTTTTTGTCCTCTCACATTTTCAAAAATCTTGTTTTAAAGTCAAAAGGGCATAATGGTCAACATTTAGGCATATAACGGAAACATGCAAATGAATCAGATAACTAAGGAACCAAGTTGTATAACCTCAGAGGGTTACACTAACCTATAACCTGGTCCTAATAGAGCTCTAAGGAATTTCTAAAATATGCTACATTGGGTCAGAACTGAAAGTCAAAGCAAAAGTCTAGTTTTGCGACTTTCGCTTCCGAACCGAGTCTAAACTGAAAATTGTCGAGTTGAACATGCTTGGACATGTTCTTACATTAATTACCAAGTTATACAAGTGATAAAACAGGTTTCATGGCTTCTACATTGTTAATTATGTGTTTACTTGAAAATTAGCTTTCTGTTGACTTTTTACAATTAAGTTTGACCCGACAATTGACCTAGTTAGAGTGGGAATCAGAGGGTGCCCTTTTAAGGATTTATTACCCACATAATTACCAACTCAAAGCTACTTTCAATTCGAGAATTGACTGGACCGTTAGTGATTAATCACTAAGTCAAACCTTAATTACGACGGGTTTGACTTTAGGCCATTAAACTAATAAAACTGAAATTAGAGAGGTTAAGGACACTTACAATAGTCCTAAGCACGATTATGGAACTTAAGGAAACTTGTTTGATGACCAGAGAGCTCCAGAGAATGCCTTGAATGATTTCCAAATGTGCAAGTTCATGTGTTGCAACATAAGGTTCTATATATATGGATTTAGAATGCATGAGATCAATCCAAATAAGTGTACAGGTGTTCCCTGATCATATACATGTGTCCCTATGCATGAAAAACCGTTGGTGCAGCCCCTGGGATCGAAAAATGGTAAGTTAAGGCGGTGTAACAGGCTGAAACTGGCATCTGCCATGTTTTTGGATGCTGGCACTTTTCAGGCGGCCCGCGTAAGAGTCCTGGGAGGTCTTAGCGGCCGGTATGGAGCCCAGATCCGGTCAAAAATCTTTCAGCAATTGCACATTTGGTCCCTGGTCCTTCTAATAGTTGTTTTAACTTGTTTTATTGCACTTTTGACCCCCAAACTTGACTTTTAAGGACTCTAAGTCAAAAACCAACTTCGTTAAGTCCCCGGTTAGTTATACGATCACCGAAAAGTCTTGAATTTCAACGTTGACGCTTTTAACCCCTTACTTACGAATGTTAGCGTATCTTTCTCATACGATATCGAAACCTTGTGAAATTTTTATCACTTATTCTAGTGAGCATAATTAATCGTTACAAAGCTTCGGGTTCGTTAAAAGATCACTCAGAGGTATAAATTAAACATGTCGACACTTTTAACCCTTGCGGTTTGTAAACTTTCACTTTCTTCCACAAACGGCTTCATATGATTCATAATTCATTCGTTTAAAGGTATAAACATCGTGTAGGGTTATTGAAAGGTATAATTACCAAATGTTGACACTTTGAATCCTTTTACACACATACTTTCTTTGTTTGTCAACTTTAGTCCCTCATATTCAATCCATTACACGTTTAAAGCTCATGACACGTGTCTTCATTATATTGGTCGTGATTTTACGAGGTGTTACATCCTCACCCCCTTAAAAGAAATCTCGACCTCGATATTTACTGAAATAAATGAGGGTACTTCTCTTTCATTGTGGACTCTACCTCCCACGTATACTCGGGACCTCTACGGGCATCCCATTTAACCTTTACAATCGGTACCTGCTTCCTTCGAAGCTTCTTAATCTGTCGATCCTCGATCGATAAAGGTTTTTCAACAAATTTCAGGCTCTCATCTATGTGCACATCTGTATGTGGTATGACTAGTGATTCATCAGCTAGACATTTCTTCAGATTGCAGATGTGGAATACATTATGAATACCACTGAGCTCTTCAGGCAGGTTTAACTTATAAGCCACTGTTCCGACACATTCGATGATCTCAAATGGTCCTATATATGTTGGGCTTAACTTGCCTTTCTTCCCAAATCGCATTACCCCTTTCCAGGGTGATACTTTCAGTAGTACTTTGTCACCAACCTCAAACTTTAGAGGTTTACACCTCTTATCTGCGTAGCTTTTCTGCCTATCCCTGGCAGCTTTGAGACGATCTTGTATCTGTACAATCTTATCGGTCGTCTCCAAGACTATATCAGGTCCTGTTAGTTGGACATCTCCAACTTCTGCCCAACAAACGGGCGTTCTGCATTTTCTTCCATATAAAGCTTCAAAAGGTGCAACTTGAATACTGGAATGATAACTATTGTTGTATGAGAATTCAATCAATGGGAGATGATCATCCCAACTTCCACCTAAGTCAATAACACAAGCTCGTAGCATATCTTCGAGTGTTTGAATAGTACGCTCGCTTTGACCATTTGTCTGCGGATGATATGCTGTGCTGAAGTTCAATCGAGTGCCTAGGGATTGCTGAAAGCTTTTCCAAAAATGCGATGTATACATCGTATCCCTATCAGAGATGATAGATACTGGCACTCCATGGAGAGATACAATCTCATCCACGTACAACTGAGCTAACTTATCTGAGTTGTGTGTTTCCTTAATAGGTAAGAAGTGGGCAGACTTAGTCAATCTATCCACTATAACCCAAATAGTATCATGTCCTCTCTTCGTATTTGGTAACTTGGTGATAAAATCCATAGTCACCATTTCCCACTTCCAGGTGGGAAGTTCAGGCTGTTGCAGCAAACCTGACGGCTTCTGATGTTCTGCTGTAACTTGAGCACAAGTCAGACATTTGGCTACATAAGCGGCTATAGACTTCTTCAAGCCTATCCACCAATAATTCGCCTTCAAATCCTGGTACATCTTGTCATTTCCAGGATGAACAGAATACTTGGAGTTATGGGCTTCTTGAAGAATTACATCCCTAAGTCCTCCATAAATTGGAACCCATATTCGTCCATTCAATCTTAGGATTCCATCCTTGCCATATGATAACTGTTCTGCAGTGACTCCCAACTTTTCATTTGGATAATTAGCTTCTAACACAACTTCCTTCTGAGCGGCTAACAGTCTTTCATTCAGACTGTTCTTTAATTCAATGCTCTTGGCATTGATTCTTTTAGGCTTCACCCTTTCCTTCCTACTTAAGGCATCGGCGACCACATTTTCCTTGCCTGGATGGTATCGGATTTCACAATCATAATCATTTAAAGTCTCCATCCATCGACGCTGTCTCATGTTCAGATCCTTCTTATTGAACAAATGTTGAAGGCTCTTATGATCAGAATAGATCACACACTTGGTACCATATAAATAATGCCTCCAAAGTTTCAGTGCAAACACAACGGCACCCAATTCCAAATCTTGGATAGTGTAATTCTTTTCGTGCAACTTTAACTGTTGGGAAGCATAGGCAATAACCTTGCCTTTCTGCATGAGCACACATCCCATACCAGTGTGTGATGCGTCGCAATATACCACAAATTCTTCTATTCCTTCGGGTAAAGTTAACACAGGTGCATTTCTCAACTTTTTCTTAAGAATGTCAAAGGATTCTTGCTGCTTAGGACCCCAATCAAACTTAATATTCTTCCTAGTCAACGAAGTTAGGGGTGCTGCAATCCTTGAGAAATTCTCAATAAAACGCCTGTAGTATCCTGCCAGGCCTAAGAAGCTGCGAATCTCTGTGGGCGTCTTCGGCTCTTGCCAATTCATGATAGCTTCAATCTTAGCGAGATCCACCTGGATACCACGCTCACTAACCATATGTCCAAGGAATTGGACTTCACGAAGCCAAAATTCACACTTTGAAAACTTGGCGTAAAGCTTTTCTTGTTGAAGAAGTTTAAGAATACAACGAAGATGCTTCTCATGATCAGCTTGATTCTTTGAATAAATAAGAATGTCATCAATAAAGACGATGACAAACTTATCTAAGTAGGGTTTGCAAACGCGATTCATGAGGTCCATGAACGTTGCTGGTGCATTAGTGAGCCCAAAAGACATCACCAAGAACTCGTAGTGACCATAACGAGTCCTAAATGCAGTCTTATGCACATCTTCATCTCTAACCTTCAGCTAATGGTAACCAAACCTTAAATCAATCTTGGAGAAGTAACTTGCTCCTTGCAATTGATGGAACAGATCGTCGATCCTGGGTAATGGATATCTATTCTTGATTGTGACCTTGTTAAGCTCGCGATAGTCGACGCATAGACGCATCGATCCATCCTTCTTCTTCACAAGCAGGACCGGTGCTCCCCAAGGGGATGAGCTAGGCCTGATAAATCCTTTTGCCAACAAATCATCCAACTGAGTTCTCAATTCTTTCATCTCAGTTGGGGCTAACCGGTAAGGTGCTCTTGCAATAGGTGCTGCTCCAGGTATAATGTCAATTCTAAACTCCACTTGCCTATTTGGGGGTAAACCAGGTAGTTCTTCAGGAAATACATCAGGGTATTCAGAAATGATAGGGATGTCTTCAATCTTGGGCTTTGGCTCATCCATAGTCACTTGTGCCATATAAATGACACAACCTTTCTTCATACACTTTGATGCCTTAAGCATGGACACTTGCTTAGGCATCCCGTACTGAGTGTCTCCTTGAATGGTAAGTGGCTCACCATGCGGAGTCTTGATAACCACTTGCTTTTTATCACAAACGATATGAGCTTGGTTATGAGATAACCAATCCATGCCTATTACTATGTCGAAACCAGCTAATTTCAAAGGAAGCAAGGATAATGTAAAGTAGTGGTTCCTAATGGATATGAAACATCCATCTAATACAGTTGAGGCAGTTTCTATGGTACCATCGCAACTCTACTTCATTTTCATGCTTAGGGTTTTAACAGGCAGATTTAGCAATTTACTGAACTTATCATCGACAAATGACTTATCCGCACCCGAATCAACTAATACCCTTGCATAAACATCATTAATAAGGAAGGTACCTGTTATCACGTTATCACGTTATCATCCTGCACTGCTTCCCGTGCATTCATCAGAAAGACCCTGGCATTGGTCTTCTTGCCTTCTTCAGGCTTCTTCGCATACTTTGGGCAGTTGGTCTTGATGTGCCCTTTCTCATTGCAACCATAACAGGTCGCATCCTTCAACTTCTTACAATCCAAAGTCTTGTGTTCTTTGGACTTGCAGATCCCACAACCAATCGACTTCGACTGCGATTGCGACTTTGATTCAAACCTGCATTTCCCAAAATGACGTTTCTGGCAGGTTTTGCATTTAGGCTTCTCATCCACTTGCTGGTTACCCTTGTTAGACCCAGAATTCTTCTTGTGGTCTAAATTCCCCCCATGCTTCTTGTTAGAACGACGTGAGTTATCATCCTCACGTTTCCTTTTTCCTTCTTCAGAAATCTTAAGCGATTTCAGCCTGATTGCATCCAGAGTAAGGGATAAAGACAAATCAGCTGCTGACCTAAAAGTAGTAGGTCGAGACACCTTCACACTAGCTTTGATCTCTGGGGCTAAACCCCTAATAAAACGAGCAATACGTTTTGGTTCCGGGGTAACCAAGTATGGAACCAATCGAGACATGGTATTAAAACTGGTGAGGTAAGTCTGGCAGTCTAAGTTCTTCATGACTAAGGTCAACAAGTCAGTCTCGATCTTCTCAACTTCGTGTTGAGGACAATAATTTTCTTGGATTAGGGCAATGAACTGCTCCCAAGACATGCTATACAAATGGACTTTTCATGTAGCTTGAATCAGTGATCTCCACCACGCTAGAGCTTCTCCCTTAAAAGATTGTGACACAAACTTTCACAATATCTTTCTCTGCACAACCACTAATATCAACCACCGTGTCCATTTCATCGAGCCAAGTCATACAATCGATGGCTCCTTTCTCCCCTGCGAAGTCTCTAGGCTTACAGGAGACAAAATACTTATAAGAACAACCTTTAACACGTGGTTCTTGTTTGAGCTCAATCTCCTTAGACGGAACACTCCTCTGATTTGTTGAGTGATGAGAATCACTCTTGCGAGCTGTATGAGTTCTGGAGGGTGGTTTCAAATGAGGTACATACTGAGTTCTGACATAGGTACCACTAGATTCATTAAACTGTCTGTCAAGGGCTCGCGTAACGGCATTATCTATTAATGCCTGCAATTCCGCGCCTGCTACATTAACTCTGGAAGTGTCATGATTCTCCCTTGGGTGACTGTTGACTTCGTCTGACCCAGCCATGTAGCTTGATTGCTACATAAAATATTAACAAGGATTTATTCAGGAGTCTAATATGGAATTGTCTTTTATGGCAATTCATTAACCACGGTAACTATAAACCATACTTGGTTAATTTATTAAACGTATTCATTTAGGATTTTCATCACAATTTATCCTAATTTTAAAGTATTAAGGGTATTATTAATGGCACATAAGGCCTAGTCACAAGGACAATTTAAATTATAAACCATGATTTCAAAGAATCGAGGTATTAAGGTTTGAACGTAGTTCATTACCCTTTATTTAACAGGGAGTCGTAGACTACAATCTGTCTTTTGTCTTATATGATAATGATTATGGCTCGTAGGCCCTACATCACAAATGGATGTTTAAATAATAAAGAAGGAATTGGAAGAATCCAATATAAGAATGGCATGTGTGATTTTAACGAATCACATATGCCAGGAGTGTTAACAAGGGTTTGAATCCTTTTAAACAAGTTTTACCATTATGGCCAGGTCTATAATGACATGCAGGCTAGGTTATACATTTTAAGATTCTTATTTAATATTTGATAGACAGATTATTTTTAAAAGGAATGATATTTTTGATTTATTTATTTATTTCATATATATTATATTTATGCATATAATGACAAAAATGAAATTTAAATTATAACATGCCACTAAAATTTAAAAGAGTACATATTGCCCTAAACGGGACTTTAACAGAAATAATTTGCCCACGCAGGGGCTAAACTGAAACTACAAGTCCTCGCATGGGACTGAATACAAAAATAGATGTCCACGCAGGGACTTGATTGAAAATTTAAAGAAATACAAAACAAACAAGTAAACAAAGAATCTCAATGATTCTTTTTGCTCTTCCCTTTGATTAAGCTTGCCAAACCCTTGAGAAATCCCCGGTGGTTCCTACGTTCCTCTTGAACCTCCCGTTCCACCTGGCTCAACCTCTGTAGAATCTCCTGATGCTGCTGGGGCTGAATCAACGGCGGTTGTGGCGGCTGCTGATGCGGAGGGTGAGGAGGCGGTGGGTGTTGATACCCATAAGGTGGGTATCCGGTTTGGTAGGAGGATGCGTAAGGCCCTTCAGGATGATGGGCATTGTAGTTGGCTGCTACAAGGTATGGGTCAACATTGGGGGCATTGTAGTAGTTATACCCCGGGTAGGCAGGCTGCTCAAAGGGGTTGTATGCCGCTGTACCGGCGTATGTAGGAATCGGGTTATCATAGCCCACTGGTGGCGCTGCGACTGGCGCAGACTCCACCTCAGAAACAGGGTTCGAAGGCCCACCCATCTGTGGGTCTTCATATAGTGCCAGGTAATGACTGCCACTTGAATGCTGAGGGGTGCTGATACGGATTCCCCCTCGCACGGACATCCGTGCGGTTGTTCTTCTCCGTCTCGGTGGCTCCAGAGGCAGCTGCTGCTCAAGCGGTGGTGGTGGCGGTGGAGTAACCGCTACAAAACACGAATCCTCCGAGGGATCCTACTACTGTTGCTGCTGCTACTGTGAGTGGTAACTGGGAGTAAACACCCAGTCGTATTGGGCAAACCTTGCCTCATAACTGTCTGGACCATGATAAGGTGATCCATGATATGACGACCCATCCGAAATCTCGATGGGGTGAGTAGGTGTTCCGGTTGGCGGCTGGGCAGGTTCCGGATCCTCTTCCATGTCCATGGAGAAATGGTCCTCCGGTCCCAACGGGTTATAACCCGTTGGCTCATCAATTTGGTTTTTCGGGTTGAACCGGCTTTGAAAGTAGGGTGTTGGGTCGTTGAAGGAATGGTGTGAGTTGGGGCGTTGAAGGGGTATGAAAGAGTGATGTGAGTTGTGGGACTCGTTCTCCGACTGAGGCCTGAAAGAGTTGAGGTAGGAAGGTGAGGAGCTCAACGAGACTGAACGCCTCGCGGGTTCTAAAGAGGTCCTCCAATTTTCCTGAGGACTCGTGCTTAAAGTGGCCGATGGAGTTCGCCGGTGTGAAGGCCCGGCCTCGTGATCGTTGGGGGCGATGAATGGCCCCTTGCCTCTTCCTCTTCCTCGGATTCTTGGCAGCATTTTTGTAGGTCCTGTCAAAACAAACAAAAGAAACGACAAAAGAAAAAATAAAGGACAAAACAAAATAAATCAGAATTAGTCCTAAGTTCTTTGTCTAGACTCGAAAGTCGAGGAATGTGCATACTGTGTCATTGAGATTAAACACAAAAGGCTAGTGTTTAATTCACTCAACGTTGGCTCTGATATCAACCTGTCACACCCCGATATTTCCACGTATTACCGGTGGGCCCGGTGGGGAGTATCGTGACGTAGTTGATATCATCATAGACAATTTATCACAGTTTATATACACAGCGGAAGTCGAAAGATAAAATCATTACAACCCGAATGAAAGTAATATCATTTATTACAAAACGGTTGTAAAGGATCCACAGGCGGATCAAAGTTAAAAGAAACATTGTTCAGCAGATTTATAACATCTAAGCTTGCAAGACTCTTTATTGATGCTAGGAGTAGCCAGCCTATTCCGTTTAGTACCTGCACTTAGCCTTTTTAGAAAATACGTCAGGTTACACTGGTAAATACAATTAACCGACTCATTTTGAAAATGTTTAAGAAAATTGATTTGAATGCACAAGGCACAAAATATCTTTTATAACTTGGGACAATTATTTAAAAATAATATTGTATACAGAATTAAATGTTTGCCGTCTGTCAGGGCCGGTTAGAAGAGCCGGACGAGATTAACTGACACACCACAAGTATAATACCCACAAGGAATTTTCCTTATTGTGGGGTACCTTTTATACATACGCAACTGTCAGGTGTATGCCTACACCCCGTGCTTAAGTCGTGGCCATTTCAATGAATGAGCCGAGGATATCCAGGGCATGGTCATTAACCCCCCAAAAGCCATATACCAAACAAAACAGATTAAAACGAGTTATGCAATTATATTAATCACAATCCGATTTAAACAATTACATACCCGACCAAGCGGTATTATTATAATACCGTATCCCAAGCCCGTATAACGGAAAATAAGCTAAAAGTATTTACCTGAGCAAGTATAAATCTCAATCAGTGAGTGCAAGTATCTTTTACTGGTCTCCTAATCTGGAACGGAGGTTTTAATAACCTATTAGATTCCTAACGGGTCTTAATTAAGCCTAAACTTAGACCGGTTAGTTTTAAAAGGAGATATACGGTTCAACATGCACGATTAAGCGAAGACCGGATTAGAATGTGGTTTAGACCTGACAAGTTTGTATACTTGTATAATATGGGTAGACTAAACACATTCTGGATTTTGAGATAAAAATGATAAGGTTTGACCCGTTTCGGCTAATTTATGCAAACTAGTTACATAAACCGTACCGAGCGCGAAAAATGCATAACGGGCAAACAAATGAGTCATGAACAGGTTTCCTAAGTTAATTTGCCTTAAATATGTTGTGATATCAGTAGGATTCCTTTCATTATGCCCAAAATGGATTTAAACTCAAATTATGTCCCGTAGGGGTATTTTGGTCATTTTAAAGCTTATAAAAGAGTTTAAATATAAATCTGAGTTTCAGGTTTGATATAATCAGTAAAAATATTTATTTTTATAAGTCATAACAGTACGGTATTGCATATATGTGAAATTTATCTTTTATAACCAAACTATGCACCGTAGGGGCATTTTGGTAATTTCACATAAGCTTTAAAGGTCAAAATTAGAATTCGGAGTTCAAAACTTTTGCTTAAAATTTAATTATAAAAATTTACTTAAAACATCAGTAGATATTAAGTCTTATATGTTAAAAATAGTTTTAACCCATACTATACTCTTAAAACGCGTAAAAGTTGGTTTTAAGCGATTTTCAGGTTTAAATAGGAAATATGAGTTTTTTTATCAGTTTATAAAGTTCAAAATATTTTATTTATCATATAAAATCAGTAGCAAAAAGTTTGGTATCAAAATATTATGTAAAACTCATTTTATTCAAGAAAAGGGTATAACCGACAATTAACGAATTATAGCAAGAACCCTATGTTATGCTCAGCTTAAAAATAAATAAAAATCTTCAAAAATCCAAAAATATTATATTACATCATTGGGTAAAAAGTTTGGTGTCAAAATTTGGGTTTAGATAGGCTTTATGTTAATTACGCCGTTTAATTAATAAAAAGCTTCTTAATTACGATATTGAGCATATCTCCTAATCTAGACCTCAAACTGATGTCAAATTTTTAGGACAAGTTTATAAATCAGTAATAAAGGTTTTTGTCCTATCACATTTTCAAAAATCTCGTTTTAAAGTCAAAAGGGCATAATGGTCAACATTTAGGCATATAACGGAAACATGCAAATGAATTGGATAACTAAGGAACCAAGTTGTATAACCTCAGAGGGTTACACTAACCTATAACCTGGTCCTAATAGAGCTTTAAGGCATTTATAAAATATGCTAAATTGGGTCAGAACTGAAAGTCAAAGCAAAAGTCTACTTTTGCGACTTTCGCTTTCGAACCGAGTCAAAACTGAAAATTGTCGGGTTGAACATGCTTAGACATGTTCTTACATTAATTACCAAGTTATACATGTGATAAAACAGGTTTCATGGCTTCTACATTGTTAATTATGTGTTTACTTGAAAATTAGCTTTCTGTTGACTTTTTACAATTAAGTTTGACCCGACATTTGACCTAGTTAGAGTGGGAATCAGAGGGTGCCCTTTTAAGGGTTTATTACCCACATAATTACCAACTCAAAGTTACTTTCAATTCGAGAATTGACTGGACCGTTAGTGATTAATCACTAAGTCAAACCTTAATTACGACGGGTTTGACTTTAGGCCATTAAACTAATAAAACTGAAATTAGAGAGGTTAAGGACACTTACAATAATCCTAAGCACGATTATGGAACTTAAGGAAACTTGTTTGATGACCAGAGAGCTCCAGAGAATGCCTTGAATGATTTCCAAATGTGCAAGTTCATGTGTTGCAACATAAGGTTCTATATATATGGATTTAGAATGCATGAGATCAATCCAAATAAGTGTACAGGTGTTCCCTGATCATATACATGTGTCCCTATGCATGAAAAACCGTTGGTGCAGCCCCTGGGATCGAAAAATGGTAAGTTAAAGCGGTGTAACAGGCTGAAACTGGCATCTGCCATGTTTTTGGATGCTGGCACTTTTCAGGCGGCCCGCGTAAGAGTCCTGGGAGGTCTTAGCGGCCGGTATGGAGCCCAGATCCGGTCAAAAATCTTTCAGCAATTGCACATTTGGTCCCTGGTCCTTCTAATAGTTGTTTTAACTTGTTTTATTGCACTTTTGACCCCCAAACTTGACTTTTAAGGACTCTAAGTCAAAAACCAACTTCGTTAAGTCCCCGGTTAGTTATACGATCACCGAAAAGTCTTGAATTTCAACGTTGACGCTTTTAACCCCTTACTTACGAATGTTAGCCTATCTTTCTCATACGATATCGAAACCTTGTGAAATTTTTATCACTTATTATAGTGAGCACAATTAATCGTTACAAAGCTTTGGGTTCGTTAAAAGATCACTCAGAGGTATAAATTAAACATGTTGACACTTTTAACCCTTGCGGTTTGTAAACTTTCACTTTCTTCCACAAACGGCTTCATATGATTCATAATTCATTCGTTTAAAGGTATAAACATCGTGTAGGGTTATTGAAAGGTATAATTATCAAATGTTGACACTTTGAATCCTTTTACACACATACTTTCTTTGTTTGTCAACTTTAGTCCCTCATATTCAATCCATTACACGTTTAAAGCTCATGACACGTGTCTTCATTATATTGGTCATGATTTTACGAGGTGTTACACATGATGATGATGATAAGGAGATTCCATCACCAATCCCCTTATCATCTGTTCCCATCCAAACCACTTCATCCTCATCACTTCCACCTAAATCCACTTTGAATCCACCCACAGGTTCACTACCATCTGTCATCCCTTTAGCTGCTCAATATCCTCTAGAACTGCTTACAGTTCACGGTGAAATGGAATCATTCTACAAAATAGAGGATCCATCAAAGAGAACCTTCCCATCTCTCTATGGCTTCAGACAACCTAAAAACTTAGATGAGTATTTAAAAATGAAAGCAAGACAGGAAGAGGTTATAGCCAGAGAAGAAAGCAAAGGGTTAGGTGACAGGAAATACCAAGGTCTGCCATCACATGAGCTTAACAAAGTCAGAAAGCTTGAAGACTTTGCTAAAGACCTTAGTAAATCCATGTCTGAGCAGCCTTTGGATTCTGAGCTTGAAAATGAACTGAAGGTTGATTACATTGATCATATCATGAAGCACAAGCCTTATAAAGCAACCAAGGCCAATTCAAGGACTGGTCAACAGATGCTCTCTTGGAAGAAATTGACAGAATTACTAAAATGAACAATGATCCTCTGGTCAAGAAAACTCCACCCAATTGGAAGAAATCCAAACAAGTGGATCCAGATGATGCATTAAGGTTCAAGAGAATGAGAGCAGAGCTTGTTGCTGCTGATTATGGATCTGCAAGGTCAATAGCCAGATGGTCAAAACTCAATGTTGAGGAGACCTACAGAAAACTGGAAGCACTTAGAGCCAAAGACCCAAAAGTTCCTCAAAAGCCAGTTTATCCTCCAAGCACTGCTGGCAGGCCTCAACAGACCCAAGCCTCCAAAAAGCTTCTCTTATCATCTGCTTTACCCACAAATACCTTAAATCAATTAAAAAGGCAAAGGCAGACTAATGAGGAAGACGAGCGGAGGTTTGAAGAATATAGAAAAGAGGGGATCAGATGCTAGATTAGATTTCAAATGGATGATGCTGCTGACCAACTCACTGCTCAACTAACTGAAATAATTAAAAAGTTGGCAAGCAGACCTCATTCACCAAACTCATCACAAATAACTCTCATCCCAAGAAACCCACCGATCCAAAAATACTAAAGTGGAAGTCAGCCTCAAACACCCACGTATTGACTTTGCTCAGATCAAATGGAGATGTTGAAAGGATAAACAGGAAGGATGTATATGGTCTGAGTGCAGATGACCTTCAAGATCTTTTGAACCTTCAACTGGAAAGGGATGAAGAAGATATAGATTCTTTGGACTTTGAACTACAGTTCAATGGGCAAATAAGGGAAATGTTGATGAGAAAATAAAGATCAGAAATAAATAAGGGTTTTGCCATCATCTGTTCTAGGGGGAGATTGTTGGCTCATGTGAATCCTTCCTTGAGAACAGATGATACAAAGCCAAAACAGTTCAGCAACAACTGATCCAGAATAAACAGTGCTTTGGATTTCTTCTTCCCCTAATGACAAAGGAGTTCTAACAACTGCTGCTTTAAAGGTCTGCTCAATGCCAAGCTCTGCGGATTTACAAAGTACTGCTGAAAATAAACCACTGAAGAAGTCAAAGGTCTGATCACCCTTTGAAGAAAGTCTGCTAAAGCTTCATCAGAGGTTGAGCTCATTAGAGGATAGAACCAACAAAGTCTTGTAATTAGTATAACAACCTTCCAAAATTATTTTCGACACCCCTAATATATTTAGAATGTCCCTATACGTCCTAAAATACACCCTGTATACGAAAACCGGTCCCGAATACCCTTATATAATTAAAAATAAAATAAAAATAATTAGAATGGGTCTGTCGCGGGCCGCGACAGACTACTTGTGGTCCTACGCGGGCCGCGAGCGCCTGGACACCAGGCCGCACCCTGAGCTACGACGCGTCCTATACATGACAAACCTATACGTATGACCCGCCATAGCTACGCCGTAGACCCCCTATGTCGCGGGGCACATAAGCCCCTTGAGTGGCTTTCGCGGGGCGTGACAAAGCCGTCGACCAGCCCTATAAAAGGGGCCATCGGCCTTCATTTTGAAATCGCTCATTCTCTCGATCTCTCTCTCAAATTTCTACATAGCAAATATAATATTTGGCATAATACCCCTTAAATAACGAAGTTCTGCCTCGTTGTAACTATCATAACCCCCGGTTACGTATTCGATACGTTGCCCGATTGATCTAGCACTCCGTAACGGCTGTTGAGGCTCTACCCGACGTAGTCGTTGGAGTTCTGTCTCGAGGAGGGTATAACTAATGTAAATATTGGGTTATTATACTAACATGTGTGCATTGTGTAATTAATAGATAATCACCAGGAAATCACAAAGGAAAACCCTAAGATAGCAATGTGAGTAATCCTCTTTTTTGTAAACTGTTTTAAAAAGCCTCAATGTTTTAAATTATATTTCATAGTGATTGAGTATTTGTATTCTACAATTATCGTCGGTATGTTGGGATTTTGTATACAAAATTTGTTACTACACCGTGAGTAGTAACATGACCACAAGTCGGGTTGACAGTACAGTGGGTGGTAATTAAAGTAGAAAGTAAACAAATGTAATTGCGCGACCGCCCTCAATGTTGTAAACGGTTTTACTTGTCTTGATTAAATTGGGATTCACTCACCAGTATTTCCCACTGAAAAAATGTTTTTAAACGCATTTCAGGTAACAAAATGTGAAAGCGAAATAGAAGCCAGCTGGACAGCACTGAAAGCTTGGAAAAGTGGCTATAAAAGTTACATAAATAAAGAGATGTTTTTATTTAAATAAAATAGGGTTTATCCCTACAAAAATGTGTGTACTGGAAACTTGGGAATTTCCCACATGTTTAATATTATAAAAGTGTGGTATTTTACTCTGATAAAATATTTCCTAACTATGGTCCTGATGTAAATTCCGCTGCCAAACTGATAAACACTGATACCACTGATACTGGTCGCGGCCACCCGTTTCCGGGGTATTAGGGGACGGGGGTTGCGACAGAAGGTGGTATCAGAGCTACAGCCACAGATTCAGCCACAAAAGTGTTCCGCTGACACCAAAATATTATTTAATATGTTAGGAAATTATCTACGTAACTACGTGCATATTTTATTATTTTGTGTTATTTGACAATTTGTTAGTTTACAGTATGAGCGACCAAGGACCTTTAGACGCTTACCGTCAGTTATCCAGCTCACCTAGGGACGAAGGCACCTCTTCACAGCCTACCCTCTCAGGGTATTCGGCTGACACTGAAGATGGGATTTTCGTGTTCTAAGCACAATCTGAAGAGCCATTCCCTCCTAAGAAGAGTGGGTGGTTCAGCAGGGGAGCCCATGAACGTAGAAAAAGAATGAGAAAACTTCAGCAGCAGCGTGCTTTAGCAGCCGCGAATAGAGAAACAAATGCTCACACTCAGGATATGCTCAATAGGAGTCTAGAAATTTTTATATCTTAGCAACTACAGCTGCAGACCCAAATCTAGAACAACTCATAGCACCCCAACCGTTGCCACTATTTCCCACACAACCTATGGAATTAGAACCAAACCCTCTAGACCAAATACCAATGCCTGAGTTTGACCCAACTGAAATACCTTGAGTACCAGCACCCCATCCCCTAGACTATGACCCATGGTTTGATGACCATAGAGATTATGAACAATGCTACCCAATACCAGAAGAACCCATGCCAAACCTAGCAGCTTACCCAAACCTGGACCCCCTGGACCCATATTTTGATAATGATAAATTCATCAGGGAAATCCTAGAGAACCCTTACCCACGTGAAGAACCCATGCCCCAGTTCCCAGACCCAATACCATCACATGCACCACCCATGAGCACTGAGAATGTGCAAGAACTCTGAACCTTTGGTGAGGAGATTTTAGAAGGAAGTGAAAGAATGAGACAGATAAGGGAACGACTCGTCTGGAAATATGACGAGCGTAATATGGAATTTTGGATGAACCCGTACCATTAATAGTAATATATATATATATATATATATAATATGTGTGTATGTTTGAAAAAAAATGTGTAATATCTAGATAACAGCTACGGATGCATACTAGTATTGTATTTTCAATTCCAGTTGTATTTGTAATAGATATAGATGCATAAATAGAGTAAAGGTCGCAATGTTCGACGATTTTGATCAATATGCTTGTTGTGTGATTGCTTGCATTAAATATTATCTTGTGATATTAATATGTGGTAAATGTTTAAAATCCAGATGGATAACGAAGGGAATCAAGAAAACTAGAATAATGATAATAATGGAAACCAAATAGATACAGTGCATCCAACACATAGTGGCACAAGGAATTATTGATGCGATGCCATATATTATCAAAACGGTTAAGGAAGCGGATAATAAAAGTAACAATGGCAGTAAATGACCTACTGAACCAGAACACAACGTAAACAATGGACCAATACTTCAAGTGCCCATTCCCAAAAGAAGAAGAACCATGTCTTATGGTTGTTCTTACAAAGAATTCTGGTCCTGTAAACCAATAGAATTCTCTGGCAATGAAGGACCCATTGCAGCTCTACGCTGGATAGAAAAGACTGAGGTAGTCTTGAAAATAAGCAAGTGTCCAGATGAGGATAAGATAATGTTTGCTTCCAATTTGTTTAAAAACTCAGCTTTAGAATGGTGGAACACTATCCTCCAGTCTAGGGGAAGTGACAGGGTTTATAATATGGAATGGGAAGAATTTAAGAACATGGTTGAAAGGAAATTTTCTCCCCCTAATGAAAAGGAACAAATAGCAAATAAATTCCTAAACCTTAGAATGACTGGAGTAGATAGTAAGGGTTACACTACTACATTCTTCGAATATGCTAGAATAGTGCCAACCCTTGCATCACCAGAACCAGTATTAATCTCTCGTTACATATGGGGATTAATCAGTGAGATTAGGCATGTAGTCAAGGCAGCTAGACCCCAAACCATAGAAGAAGCTGTAGAACTAGCAAACACCTTGACTGATGAATTAGTGCGTACACGAGAAGAGGACCAGAGGAGGAACCTAGCTCAAAGGCTTACCCAGGAATTTTGCTACGGTAATTCCAACCGTGGGAAAAATGTAGGTTCTACCTCTGCACCTTACTGTAAGGCCTGCAAGAAAAAGCATTCAGGAAGATGCTCCACTTACTGCAATTTCTGCAAGATACCTGGACACAAGGAAGAAGATTCTAGGAAGAAGCCTAGTAATGGAGTGTGCTTCAACTGTGGAGAAAAAGGGCACATCAAGCCGCACTGTCCGAAACTAGCTCCAGCCATGAACAACAAGAATACTAAAAATACTAGGGCATTTGTTCTGACTGCAGAAGAAGCCAAGATGATCCCGGACGTGATCGCCTGTACGTTTTTAGTTAATGATGTTTTTGCTAAAGTATTATTTGACTCTAGTACGAACCAAAGTTTTATTAATACTTCATTTTGCAAACTTCTCAATCAACCATTAACTAAACTCCCACAAGAATGTCTAGTAGAGACAACAAATGGAGAAACCATTAAGATCACTGAAATCTTACAGGGAGCAAGAATAGAATTTTTAAATCAAAAGTTTATTGCAAACCTTTATTCAATGAATCTGGCAGGATTTGATGTTGTATTAGGAATGGATTGGTTAATATCCAATAAAGCCAGTATTTTATGTGATCAAAAGTCAATCCAAATAAATTCACCAAAGGGTGAAAAGATCACAATTAAAGGAGATAAACCGTCTAGATCCACAAAATTCATATCTGTGATGAAAACAACTAGTTATATAAGGAAAGGATAATTAGTGTATTTGATTTCCATAATCACTAACACTAAAGGAAAAGAACTGAAGGATATTTCGGTAGTATCCCAGTTTCCAGATATATTTCCAGAAGAATTACCAGGACTACCGCCGGACAGAGAAGTTGAATTTAGAATTCATCTGCTACCAGGAACAACACCAATTGCCAAAGCACCCTATCGTTTGGCTCCTGCAGAAATGCAAGAACTAAAGAAACAACTGGACGAACTGTTGAAGAATGGATTCATACAGCCAAGCTCGTCGCCATGGGGAGCACCGATACTGTTCGTCAAAAAGAAAGACGGGTCAATGCGTATGTGAATTGATTACCATGAATTGAACAAAGTCTCGATTAAAAATCGGTACCCATTACCGAGAATTGATGATTTGTTTGATCAGTTGCAAGGAGCTCGATTTTTCTCTAAAATCGATTTACGCTCAGGATATCATCAATTAAAGGTACAGGAGAGGACATTCCTAAGACCGCTTTTAGAACAAGGTATGACCATTATGAATTTACTGTCATGACATTTGGTTTAACCAATGCCCCAACTGCATTTATGGACATAATGAACCGAATATGTAAGCCATATTTGGATAAATTCATAATTGTCTTTATAGATGATATTCTCATTTACTCTAAGAGTAAAGAGGAACATGCAGCGCACCTGTATGCACTTCTAAGTTTATTGAGAAAAGAAAAGCTTTATGCTAAATTTTTGAAATGTGAATTTTGGTTAGAAGAAGTACAATTTCTTGGATATCTAGTTAACCATGAAGGAATCCATGTGGATCCCACAAAGATTGATGCAATTACCAAATGGAAAACCCATGAATCACCAACCGAGGTTAGAAGTTTCCTAGGATCGGCCGGTTATTATAGAAGATTTATCCGAGATTTTTCTAGAATAGCCATTTGTAACATCCACCAAAAACGGATCCTAGAATACCCGACTAGTTTTGTAAATCGGATCCGAAGTGTAATAAATAAAAACGCTTTGAACAAAAGAAAATTTAAAGAAATAAAAAAAAGCTTGTATGTTAAAACTTATAAAAATATAAGAGTTTTTTTTAAACTTAAAACTATTGTTATAAGTTTATAAAATATAGAAGATATAATTATATATATATATACTTTTTTTCTTTTGCAAGATTACTAAAGTTGTAATTGGTTTTGTTAAAACCTAGCCAAACCACAAGGTCTAATTTATATATTGGCAAAAACTCAAGGGATTAAACTGAAAATATGTAATAAATTCCATTTAGATTTGAAGTTGCACAATGTATAGTTTTTACCGTTACTTTTCTTTTTCAAATTCCATGCAACCGATCACACATTTTATATACATACAAAAGGCATGAAAGGAAATAGTGCACAGGTTTACACTCTCTTCTATCATATTTCTCTCTCTAAAAACTTTATATACATACAAAAAGCATGAAGGGGAATAGTGCTTACACTCTCTTCTTTCTTATTTCTCTTTCTAGAAAATAGCTTTGCAAAGGCATGGAAGAATAATGTTAGGTAGTTGTCAGACACTCCTCCGTTGTTCCAGTTAAATTACGATTTTGCTCTGTTTAAATTTACAGTTTAAATTTATATACATACAAAAGGCATGAAAGGAAATAGTGCCCAGGTTTACACTCTCTTCTATCATATTTCTCTCTCTATAAACTTTATATACATACAAAAAGCATGAAGGGGAATAGTGCTTACACTCTCTTCTCTCTTGTTTCTCTTTCTAGAAAATAGCTTTGCAAAGGCATGGAAGAATAATGTCAGGTAGTTGTCAGACACTTCTCCGTTGGTCCAGTCAAATTACGATTTTGCTCTGTTTAAATTTACAGTTTTGTCATTGTTTTGTTTTATTTTTCCTCTTAACCAAATTACGATTTTGCCCTCAGTTCAGATTTACAATTTTGCCATTGTTTTGTTTTTTTCCTGTCAAATTATGATTTTACCCCAGTGTAAAATTATAGTCATGCGATCGTTTTAGGTTTTTTTTTTTGACAAAACTATGATCGTGTTTTGTTTTAAATGTTGACTCGTAATTTTTATTCATGTCAGACGGCTGCCTGGCAAACGCTTATTTGTCCTGAAAAATTACAATTTTGCCTCCAGTCTAAAATTATAGTCTTTTCATTGTTTTAGTTTTATTTAGCAAAAGTACGGTAGTGTTTTGTTTTAATTGGTTGACTCGATGTGTTTTTTAGATCGTGTTGGGAGTAGTATGTACAAATAATCGAAACACAGACGTGTATGAGAGAGAAATATTCGGCTTAGTTCCCCGCAACGCGGGCGGGGCAAAAACTAGTTAAGTATAAACGTTATGATCGTTTCTGATGTCATTCATAACTAAATTTATTTCATTTAACTTCTCACTTATCAATAGTACCCTCGTATACCCCTTCATGTCTTTAACCCTTCTCTAGACGTTTAGTAGATTATAGATCAAACAAACACACGATATTCTGTCCCGAACTCCGCCTCTGTGCACAACAAACCACCACGAAACATCACATACACAACGCTACCGAAACCGTATACCATTACCACTCACCGCTCTTACGTGGTTTACCCACCGCGACACCAATCACCACGGCCATCAATTGTCACCCGCGTTTTCGGTCGAGTCGGTACTTTTCATGCTGAGCGACCACGGCGCCCTTTGGTTTGGATTACAACCGCCGGTCCGCCCCCTTGTTTCTATAAAATAAATCCAAATCGTACCACCACAGTTCATCCGCGTCGCTTGGACATATTCATCCTATTATTTGAGGTAACATTCTATTTTCATCTCGGTTCTAGGTAGTTTTCACTCGCATACACGTTAGATTTGATAGGACTTGTGTATCGATTATTTCTCTGCGACTAAAATTTCGTCGGGTTCTGTTGGGATTGAACCCTACCAAAGGAACAGATAATTAAAGCCAAAACTGGATCAGAGCAGTGGATCCAGAATAAGCAGATGTTATTTTTACATGTCTCTCCCCTTGAAAGTGGTTTCAACATCTGCTGACCTCCTATCTACTGATCGTACAAACTGCTGACCTACAAACTGCTTATCTAGTAAAAGACTGATGGAAGACTAAAGCTCTGCTGTTCAATCTACTGCCTTGAGTCAAGCTCTGCTGGTCCGGACAAGTACTGCTGGATTCACATCAGTGGAAGGATGCAGTAGTAGTTTAGATGTCTTTATGTAATGAAATGTAATAACAGTAGTTAGCATAGCAGAGGTTGTATAGATAAGAGGTTAGAGTTTGTTAGGAGGTTAGATGTCACTTTCATGGTGACGTCAGCTTAGGTGCTTCAGTGGTTTGCTCGTGCCTATAAATAGAACAGTGCTCTGTACTGTTCTATTAGCTCTTTGCAAAATCTTCTTCCTGCACGAACAAACACTGTGAGCTCAGACTGAGGGGGAGTTTGTATTCATACATTGCATTGTAATAGTTGTTGAAATAAATTCAATCTTTCGGTTCTTTGTGAAAAATGTTTGATTAAAGCAATTCTCTCGTTTGATTGTGTGCAAAGTTTGTTTCCATCTTAATTCCGCTGCACAACTCATCCATCTTCATTTTTATTCAAACGTAAAACACAATCAAAATCAAACCAGATCCTAACAATTGGTATCAGAGCTTGGACAGTCAAATTTGATTTAACAATCATTTTGACGTAAATAGTTCAGCTCATAAAAGTTGATATTGATAGTTTGTTCGTTTTTATTGAAAAATAGAGCAAGGTTTAATCACCATCAAAGTTGATTAATCAGTGCATGTAAAACAACCAGCATGACGTCACAATCACAAGATGATAAGAATAACATTGGCTCGCTTTTTAAACCACCCATGCTTAAACGTAATGAATACAACATCTGGGAGAGAAGGATGGGTCACATCCTTGCTCAACAGAACACTGGATGTTGGAGGTCTGTTGTTTTTGGTCCCCATGTTCCTATGGGGCCAAGTGCTGAGGATGCAAAGAAGTTCGTTCCTAAACCAACTGAAAACTATACTGAAACTGATTTTCAAAAGTTCGAACTCGATGCCAAAGCATTTAGCATCATAGCATCTGCATTACCCAATGAGATCTATGCTGGACTGTTGCATTGTAACAGTGCCAAAGAATTATGGGATGCATTGAAGGAACAGTTTGGGGGAACTAAAGAAGTTATTGAAAACAATAGGGAAATTCTGAATCAGCAGTATGAAACCTTCTGTTACATTAAGGGTGAATCATTGACCCAACAGTTTGAACGTTTTAGTTGTCTCATCAGTGAGCTAAGGCTTGTTAAAGTTGAAATTCCAAAATCAACACAAAATAGTAGGTTTCTTAGACCACTACCTGATAAATGGGACACAATTGCATTTGTGACTAGAAACTCAGTTGAGTTCAAATATCTGACCCTGACCCAACTTCATGGTAGACTCCTGACCTATGAAAGGGAGTTAAACCAGAAAAAGAAGTTGCAAGAGTCTGGCAAAGTTGCTGATGACTATTCATTTGGTAACACAGCTCTGTTTGGTCAGGAAGAATCTGGTAGCAGTGGTAAGGATCAGGGTTATGATCACTTCATTGATATAACTGCTGGTGGAAATTTTAACAACCCTGATCCTCACTCTGCAAATTATGCTTTTACTGCAAATTGTGAAAACCAGATGTCAGATAACTTGTGCTTTGAACTCAATGATTTGCAACACTTTGATCCCACTGACTTAGAAGAGATGGACATCTTGCATCAATTGGCATTGCTTAGTGTAAGAACAAGCAAATTCTACAAAAGAACAGGGAGAAAATTCCCAGGGTTACATGGGAATTTAAGGGTGGGGTTGGATAAATCAAAAATCAAGTGTTAAAAGTGCAATAGGCTAGGTCATTTTGCTAGGGAATGCAGGAGTCAAACTACTGGTCCTATAATCACTCATCCCAGCTCAAAGCCTAGACCACAAAATCAAAGCACTGTTCACTATACCCAATATACCCCTGCAGCCCATGTTAACACTGCTCACTATGCTGCAACCCCTGTTCCTGTGCATTATGTCCAAACCACTGTTCCACAAATTCAGTATGTTCAAACCCTTGTCCCTCAGGCACAAGTGCAACCTGTTGCACCTCAAACAGCTGCTCCAGCAGTGGTACAACCAGATCAGCAAAGCTTTTTCACTCAAGGCTTTGTTGACTGGAGCAGCATGCCTGATGAGCTTGGTGATGAAAATTTTGCACTCTATTGTAACACCCGTCTAATTTTTACTGATTATAGTAATATTTTATACTATTTAAAATATAGTATAGTCAAACTAACATGAATTTCATTACAAAAATTAACATCTAGCTTAGTCATCTAAGGACTAAGTTAAATCATTTTAAAAGTTGTTTAAAACAAATGTCTACAACCCATACACAAAAGTACTAAAGTTTTAAAACATTGCGGAAGCTTAAAAAATGTAGTGTTCGGTTCTTCATAATTTGCTCGACCGCTATCCGTAAGATCCACCTTATTACCTATGATCAAAACCTTTAAAACGTTAGTTTTGATGATTGTTATAAAGTACATAATCCAAGATTCAACATCAACTTTTAAAATAAATAAAAAAAAATCTGAACATTTCTGGTTCCACCGTAACTTACGGTGTCACCGTAAGTTACGGTGAGTTCTGGGAATGTTTGGTCCACCGTAAAACAGGTGAAACCTACCATAAACATATGGACTCTACCGTAAGTTACGGTACTACCGTAACTTACGGTAGCTTCTGAAATTCCAAAATTTTGTTTGTTTTGTTTATTGCACTAAAACCCAAACTCTCGGATTTTCGCTTTTCTAACAAACCAATGCATTAAAATCTCGTAGTTTTAACATGTTATATATTGACCCTTATCAAAGATCAATCAATCATATTTCGAAGCATAAACCATGCTATACTCGATTATCCGACCCGTTTGGCTAGTCTAAGGAATCGTCCTTGTTACGACCACCAACGAGTTCTAGTCAAACTTGATCTTTTATTCACTATTGCGACATTATTACTTCAACTCAAAACAAGCCTTATTCTATATTACGACTACTAGTGTGAAAATCATCAAATTTACTTAATGTAACGGGTCAAGTTACATACCTTTAAAGCAAGCCTTTCAAACGTGCGTCCACACCGGTTTGCCCGCTAGATGCCCCGGCTTCCTTTCCTATAGAGTTCAATCACTTTATGTTTAGAACTCTATGTTTTACATACATAACTCACATTTTGTCATACTTCATAATTATGCGTTTTTAACTTAACAATTCAATTTCAAGCCTTCTTTGAGGCATTTCAACAAACACTATAAGGGCAGAATTCTTACATTTTTCATATTCATGTTTATAACTTGCTATTTTGTTAACTTAACTTCAATAAAGCCTTCACATAACATTTAACATCATACTTTTTCTGAAATCACCTTCCAAGATTGAATTACACTAGGATAGTCATTCTAAACCCTAGTGTTCATCATCATCTTATAAAACTCACAACCCACCTTCAAAGTGTTCATGAAATTTTCTGAATTTGGTCATGATTTCACATGTAATTGGCTAGGTTTCACTTCTAGACACCATATCAACTCTAATCTAACCAAATAACACACATGCAACATCTAATTTCAGAATTTCCAAAATCATGAGAAATTCAAGTTGAGATACTTCATCAAATTTTACATACCTTACAATCCTCTTGTGATGAGGATCATGATTCTAAGCTCAATTTTCGATTTTGACTTGAATTGATCCTTCAATTTGCAAGATTAAAGAGTTTTAGGGTTTTGGAGGAGTGGGGATCGCCCCCTGCTTCACTTGATCGACCAGACACCCCTAAATGGGGTGTTTGGTTTATTTTTATTTGTTTTAACCAATTTAGTTTCAGATTTAACAACTAAGGCCCCTCTACTTTGTTCAACATATCATTTAGTAGCTTTTAACCCTATTATAGGCTATTTCTAGTCTTGTAACTAACTAACTAGGTTAAAATTTCCTAGTTAGTAAATTCTCGTCTATTTATACTTTATAGTTCCAATATAAAGTTTTATATTTTTGGGGTGTTACAAGTCCACCCCCCTTAAAAGGGTTTCGTCCCCGAAACCGAAGTACGTACCAAATAATGTAGGATAGAGCCGCCGCATCTCTTCCTCGGTCTCCCACGTGGTGTCCGAGCCTTTTCTATGCTCCCATTTGACTTTGACTTGATCAATTTGTCTATTTCGTAAGTGTTTGACCTTTCGATCTAAAATCTCCAACGGTCTCACAACGTAATTCAGACTATTATCCACTTCGATATCATCATAACGGATATAGGCTGTTTCGTCCGCTAGGCACTTTCGTAATTGTGACACGTGAAACGTGCCATGAATCCCACTTAGTTCCTCCGGTAGCTCAAGGCGGTAAGCTACCTTGCCAACTTTCCCGATAATTTTGAATGGCCCAATAAACCTCGGGCTTAGTTTCCCCCTTTTTCTGAATCTAATAACGCCCTTCCATGGGGAAACCTTTAGCATGACCATGTCACCAACTTGGAATTCGATTGGCCTCTTTCTTTTATCAGCATACGCTTTTTGCCTATCTTGAGCTGCTTTCAAGTGTGCCCGAACTTTTTCAATCTTTTCATTCGTGGATCGTACTATATCTTGGTGGGCGAGTTCGCGTGGACCCACTTCACCCCAACATACCGGGGTTCGACACTTCCTACCATAAAGCATTTCGTACGGTGCCATCTTAATACTAGATTGATAACTGTTGTTATACGAAAACTCGACTAACGGTAGGTGAACATCCCAACTGCCTCCGAAGTCGATTATACACGCCCGTAGCATGTCCCCCAATGTCTGTATTGTTCTTTCACTTTGTCCATCCGTTTGAGGATGGTACGCAGTGCTAATGAACAATTTGGTTCCCATTTGCTCTTGAAAATCTCGCCAGAAATTTGAAGTAAACCGGGTATCCCTATCAGACACGATGGATACCAGAACCCCACGACGTGCTATTATTTCATTAGTGTAAACTTCTGACATCTTTTCTGACGTATAAGTCTCACGAATCGGAATGAAGTGAGCACTTTTCGTCAATCTATCTACCACTACCCAAATGGCATCGAAACCACGATTCGTCTTAGGCAACTTGGTTAATAGGTCCATTGTAATATGTTCCCATTTCCAAACCGGAATTTCTAACGGTTGGAGTTTGCCATATGGTTTCTGGTGCTCTGCCTTGACTTGTAAACATGTCAAGCACTTTTCCACATACTTCGCCACATCCCTCTTCATTCCGGGCCACCAATAATTTATTTCAAATCGTTGTACATCTTGGTCGCACCCGGATGAATTGAATAATGGGATTTATGAGCTTCATTAAGTAGAAGCGTCTTCACTCCACAAGTATGTGGGACCCAAATCCTTCCGGATCGAGTCTTCAACCCGTGATTCCCATCCGACAAATCTTTCAATTGACCAATTATTCTTTCTTTCTTCCAATTCTCTTCTTTTACTGCTTCTAACTGCGCCTCTCGAATACGTTCAAGTATACCCGAGGTCACTACGAGTTGCATCGACCTTACTCGTATTGGGACGTAGTCCGCTTTTCTGCTCAGAGCATCCGCTACCACATTAGCCTTTCCGGGGTGATAATGTATTTCACAATCGTAGTCTTTCACCGTTTCCAACCATCGCCTTTGTCGCATATTTAACTCTTTCTGGTCAAAGAAGTATTTCAAGCTCTTGTGGTCGGTGAATATGGTGCACTTTACCCCATACAAGTAATGCCTCCATATTTTTAATGCAAATACCACCGCAGCCAATTCGAGATCGTGCGTGGGATATTTCTTCTCGTGTATCTTCAATTGTCTCGAGGCATAGGCTATTACCTTGCCCCGTTGCATCAACACGCAACCGAGCCCCAATAATGAAGCATCCGAATAAACCACCATGTCTTCGACTCCGTCCGGCAATGTCAATACCGGAGCTTGAGTTAACTTTTCCTTTAGCGTTTGAAACGCTTCCGCTTGATCAACACCCCAAATGAACTTTTCTTTCTTTCGTGTTAGCTTGGTTAGCGGTGACGCAATCTTGGAGAAATCTTGAATGAATCTCCTATAATATCCCGCAAGCCCCAAAAAGCTTCTAATTTCAGAAGGGTTCGTTGGGGGATTCCATTTTGACACAGCCTCTATTTTCGACGGATCCACCAAAACTCCGTCGGCACTTATGACATGGCCAAGAAATTGCACCTCTCGTAACCAGAAGGCACATTTAGAGAATTTTGCATATAACTTCTCTCGTCTAAGTGTCTCTAACACTTCTTGTAAGTGGTGTGCGTGTTCAGCTTCACTTTTCGAATACACTAAGATATCATCGATAAACACAATGACCGACTTATCCAACATTGGCTTGCAAACCCGGTTCATGAGGTCCATGAAAGCCGCGGGTGCGTTTGTTAGCCCAAAGGACATCACGAGGAATTCGTAATGTCCGTATCTCGTGCGGAAAGCCGTCTTCGGCACATCTTCTTCCTTGACCTTTAATTGGTGATACCCCGATCTAAGGTCAATTTTTGAAAACCAGTTCGCACCTTGTAGTTGGTCGAATAAATCATCTATCCTCGGGAGCGGGTATCGGTTCTTTACCGTGAGTTTGTTTAACTCCCGGTAATCGATACACATGCGCATACTCCCGTCTTTCTTTCTCACGAACAACACCGGTGCGCCCCAAGGAGACACACTCGGCCTTATGAATCCCTTGTCAAGCAGGTCTTGGATTTGGGACATCAACTCTTGTAATTCCGACGGTGCAAGTCGGTACGGGGCTTTTGCTACGGGTTTCGCGCCCGGAATCAATTCAATCCCGAACTTTATTTCCCGTTCAGGCTGTATCCCCGGTAAATCCTCAGGAAACACATCTTCATAATCTCGTACTACCGGTACATCTCCGATCTTTCGTGATTCTTTTTCGGGCTCATTAGCGTATATCATGAATGCCTTGCATCCTCGCTTCATAAGCTTGTGAGCTTTCAACATTGAGCATACTATGGGGTTGCCTCCTTTTTCGCCATAAATAGTGACGTGTTTTCCGCTCGGAGATGTTAGTTTTATCTCTTTACGAAAACACACGACCTTTGCATGGTGTTGAGATAGCCAATCCATCCCAACGACTACTTGAAATTCTCCCATTGACATCGGGATTAGGTTTATCAAATATTCTTCGTCATCAATGCTCAGTTTACAGTTTTCACATACATCACAAACAATAAAGCTCTTGTTATTACCTATCTCTACTTCTAAGGGCACATGTAATTTTGTTAGAACAAATGAAGGATGTCGAATAAATCCATATGAAACAAAGGATTTATTCGCACCCGTATCAAATAACACGCGTGCAGGAATCGAATTTACAACAAATATACCTGAAACCACGTCCGGTTTAACCTTTGCTTCTGCGGCGGTTAGTTGAAAAGATCTCGCCTTTGCTTTTGGGGCTTCACCTTTTGGGTCCTGCCCATCCTTCTTTCCAACCAGTTCCGGGCATTCCGACTTCTTGTGACCCGTTCGATAGCAATTGTAACAAACCGTCACTTTCTCCGGGCACGACATAGCCATATGTCCCGTTTTTTTGCATATGGACAAGGCTTATCCTTGTAGCGACATTCGCCTTTATGACCTTTTCTGCAGATTCTGCAACTTGGCGACCCGCCTTTCGTATCAAATTTCTTTGCGGTTTCGTTTGTTCGTGCCTTCTTAGTAGGGCTTGGGTTTACATCTTGTGCTTTCCGTTCACCCCTTTCGATGCTCTTTTTCAATTCGATCTCCCTTTCCCGAGCAGCATTTATGATCTCGGTAAGGGTCTCGTATTTGGAAGAGGTGATAAATTCCCTATACTCAGCACTTAACATGTTATGGTAGTAGTATATCTTTTGTTCTTCATTCGTCACTAGATCATCGCAAAACTTCATCTTATCCATAAACGTTGCCGTAATCTTGTCTATGGTCTCACCCTTGTGCCTAAGTTGCATGAACTCCTCCTTGATTTTATTCATAACCGCCTTGGGGCTATGATGTCTAAGAAATGGCGTCTTGAATTCCTCCCAAGTCATGACCTTAGCAGCTTCAATACCGATCTCTCTCTTTTTGTTATCCCACCAATCTTTTGCTTGACTCCTTAGCTGACCCGTACCATAGGCTACGTTGTCATCTTCGTCACAATGGGTTCTCTCGAATACCCCTTCGATATCGCTTAGCCATCGTTGCCACACTATTGGGTCAACCTCCCCATTATATATTGGTGGTTTACAAGCCATGAATTCCTTGTATGAACAAGGCTTTCGTCCTCCATGCTTTTCCTTTGCTGAATTTGAATCATCTTCCAATTTCTTGATTCTATCTTCTACTATTGATAAAACTGTGTTTTGAATTTTATCAATAAAGCCCGACAAACTGTTTTCGATCGCCTTTCCAACCTCTTCGGCAATCACTTCCCTCATTTGTTCGGTGACTCTTGGCACCGCATTATCATTACCTCCATCAGCCATCTCTATTTCTGAAATGTTTACATAGGTTGTTAAACATTCCATTTATAACACATGCTTCACTTGTTTTGATTCAATCAAGTTCATAACTTGATTTAATCATTCTTGTTTCAATTCAATCAAGTTCATAACTTGATTTAATCATTCTTGTTTCAATTCAATCAAGTTCATAACTTGATTTAATCATTCCTGTTTCAATTCAATCAAGTTCATAACTTGATTTAATCATTCTTGTTTCATGCATTTCTTGTTTTTGAGTGAGCTTACACACTCTTTTCATGCATATTTGTTCGTTTCTCATTCTTTACATAATACATAATCTATTAACAAAATAAATTAATTCTTACCGGACGATCGATCAAGCATGAACCGAACACTTTGTTGACAACCTTAAGCTCTGATTACCAACTTGTAACACCCGTCTAATTTTTACTGATTATAGTAATATGTTATACTATTTAAAATATAGTATAGTCAAACTAACATGAATTTCATTACAAAAATTAACATCTAGCTTAGTCATCTAAGGACTAAGTTAAATCATTTTAAAAGTTGTTTAAAACAAATGTCTACAACCCATACACAAAAGTACTAAAGTTTTAAAACGTTGCGGAAGCTTCAAAAATGTAGTGTTCGGTTCTTCATAATTTGCTCGACCGCTATCCGTAAGATCCACCTTGTTACCTATGATCAAAACCTTTAAAACGTTAGTTTTGATGATTGTTATAAAGTACATAATCCAAGATTCAACATCAACTTTTAAAATAAATAAAAAAAAATCTGAACATTTCTGGTTCCACCGTAACTTACGGTGTCACCGTAAGTTACGGTGAGTTCTGGGAATGTTTGGTCCACCGTAAAACAGGTGAAACCTACCGTAAACATATGGACTCTACCGTAAGTTACGGTACTACCGTAACTTACGGTAGCTTCTGAAATTCCAAAATTTTGTTTGTTTTGTTTATTGCACTAAAACCCAAACTCTCGGATTTTCGCTTTTCTAACAAACCAATGCATTAAAATCTCGTAGTTTTAACATGTTATATATTGACCCTTATCAAAGATCAATCAATCATATTTCGAAGCATAAACCATGCTATACTCGATTATCCGACCCGTTTGGCTAGTCTAAGGAATCGTCCTTGTTACGACCACCAACGAGTTCTAGTCAAACTTGATCTTTTATTCACTATTGCGACATTATTACTTCAACTCAAAACAAGTCTTATTCTATATTACGACTACTAGTGTGAAAATCATCAAATTTACTTAATGTAACGGGTCAAGTTACATACCTTTAAAGCAAGCCTTTCAAACGTGCGTCCACACCGGTTTGCCCGCTAGATGCCCCGGCTTCCTTTCCTATAGAGTTCAATCACTTTATGTATAGAACTCTATGTTTTACATACATAACGCACATTTTGTCATACTTCATAATTATGCGTTTTTAACTTAACAATTCAATTCCAAGCCTTCTTTGAGGCATTTCAACAAACACTATAAGGGCAGAATTCTTACATTTTTCATATTCATGTTTATAACTTGCTATTTAGTTAACTTAACTTCAATAAAGCCTTCACATAAAATTTAACATCATACTTTTTCTGAAATCACCTTCCAAGATTGAATTACACTAGGATAGTCATTCTAAACCCTAGTGTTCATCATCATCTTATAAAACTCACAACCCACCTTCAAAGTGTTCATGAAATTTTCTGAATTTGGTCATGATTTCACATGTAATTGGCTAGGTTTCACTTCTAGACACCATATCAACTCTAATCTAACCAAATAACACACATGCAACATCTAATTTCAGAATTTCCAAAATCATGAGAAATTCAAGTTGAGATACTTCATCAAATTTTACATACCTTACAATCCTCTTGTGATGAGGATCATGATTCTAAGCTCAATTTTCGATTTCGACTTGAATTGATCCTTCAATTTGCAAGATTAAAGAGTTTTAGGGTTTTGGAGGAGTGGGGACCGCCCCCTGCTTCACTTGATCGACCAGACACCCCTAAATCGGGTGTTTGGTTTATTTTTATTTGTTTTAACCAATTTAGTTTCAGATTTAACAACTAAGGCCCCTCTACTTTGTTCAACATATCATTTAGTAGCTTTTAACCCTATTATAGGCTATTTCTAGTCTTGTAACTAACTAACTAGGTTAAAATTTCCTAGTTAGTAAATTCTCGTCTATTTATACTTTATAGTTCCAATATAAAGTTTTATATTTTCGGGGTGTTACATCTATGCTTTTAATGAACCTTATAATGATGAATTTTGTTTGATGGCATTAGAGTCAATACCAGAGGGGGTAGAAACTGAAGGTGAATAGCTAAGTGCTGAAACAGTGGATGAGGTGACTGAAGCAGTAGTTAATGCAGTTGCTGGTGAACTGCTGCTAGGAGAAAATTCAGAAACCCTGATTGAACCACTGTCTGACCCCTGGTCCAAAGATGACAAAGAAGAGAAGAAAGCAGGTGGGAAAGAAGATAGAGCTGATGAAGAAGGTGATTTTAAATGTGATTGTGCCATGATGGCTGCTGCTAAGGTAACACCTCAAGTTCTTGAAAAACTGTGTTCAGACCAATGCATTATTGCATTTGCTAACATCAAAGAGGTAAATGAAAATCTTAGGGATAAAGTCTTGTCTGATGAAGTCAAATTTGAAAAGTCATTAAAAGAGCTTAGAAACAAATTGGCCGAAAAAGATAAAGAAATCAGCAGTCTCAAAGAAGAGCAAAGCATAACCAAAACTCAACTCCTAACTATGGTAGAAAAATACCAAGTTTGCAAAAAGGAGTTAGAGTCCACCCAAATCACATGTGAGAGATGGGTGAAATCTTGTAAAGGGTATGAGGTTATGCTTGAGAAACAGCTTGAAAGCAATGTCAAGTTTGGTGTTGGATATAGAAAATATGATGATCTTGTAAACACTGCTGGAAAACAAGCTGGTTCATCTAAAATTAAACCAACAAACAAGAATGGCCAAGAAGTGAAAATCACTGATAAACTTCGTAACAAAATCACACTTGAGAGACCAGTGGGATCCTCTACTTTTGAGGAAATTGAGAAATACCAATTTAAACCCACATGGTCTGATGAGTGTGAAAAGAGAAAGAAGAGAGAAAAAATCAACAACCTGTTTTGTGAATTTTGTGAAAAAAGGAATCATCTAACAAAAGATTGTTTCCATTTAAAAGCTTATGATTTAAACAAAACAAGTGTCATTGTTCCCGCTGAAAGCTGCACCATCTGTGGTAAAACAAACCACAAAACTCAAGCATGTGTGTATCTCAAAAACTTTGATGTTAAAAAGAATGAGTACACTGCTAAAACATCCTTGAGTCCATCAACATCATTTGTCAAATTCATCAACAAATGCCATCATACCATACCAAGGAGATTTAATCTTCTTGAGATCTCATCCACCTGATCAAATCATCGGCAACATAAATGAAGGGGTGCTCACAAGAAGCCAAACCCAAAACATTTGTCTTTTTGCTGGTTTTCTATCACTCCATCAGCCAGTCAAGTACCAAGAGGCACTAAAAGACAATAGCTGGGTAGAAGCCATGCAAGAGGAGCTCCAACAGTTCAAAAGACAACAAGTATGCGAGCTTGTACCACTGCCAAAAGATGTGAGTCTCATCGGCATAAAGTGGGTCTTCAAAAACAAAACTGATGAAAGGGGCATTGTTGTCAAGAATAAAGCCAAGCTTGTGGTTCAAAGTTACAGACAGGAAGAGGGGATTGATTATGATGAAACATTCGACCCTGTAGCAAGACTGGAAGTTATAAGACTGTTCCTGGCCTTTGCTGTCAACCACAACATGAAGGTGTTTCAAATGGATATCAAAAGTGCTTTCCTCTATGGTACAATTCAAGAAGAGGTGTATGTCTGTCAACCTCCAGGTTTTGAGGATCCATTTTATCCAGATAACGTCTACAGGCTGAACAAAGTCTTGTATGGCCTGAAACAAGCACCAAGGGCCTGGTATGAAACTCTTTCCACCTTTCTTCTCTCAAATGGTTTCAAAAGAGGTACCATTGATAAAACACTGTTTCTAAAATGGAGAGGGAAAGAATTAATGATTGTCCAAATTTATGTGGATGACATTATTTTTGGAAGCACATGTAATAAAATGTGTGAAGAGTTTAGGGAACTCATGGCAGCTGAGTTTGAAATGAGTGCAATGGGTGAGCTGCAATGCTTTCTTGGTCTCCAAGTTCAGCAAATGCAAAATGGAACTTTCATTCATCAAAGAAAATATGCTAAAGAACTTTTAAACAAATTTGATATGAATGATTGTAAACCATGCAGCACACCCATGGCAACAAATAAGCTTGTCATGTCTGATGAAAAGGATGAGCTGATTGACCAAACACTTTATAGAAGCATGATTGGGTCTTTATTGTACCTAACTGCATCTAGACCAGACATCATGTTTGCAACATGTGTCTATGCAAGAAGTCAATCAGCTCCCAGAAAATCAAGCCTCATTGCTGTAAAAAGGATCTTCAGATACATAAAAGGTGCTCCCACACTTGGTTTCTGGTATCCAGCTAATGGGAATATCAAGCTTTCAGGTTTTTCAGACAGTGACTTTGCTGGATGTAACACTACAAGGAAGTCCACTTCAGGAGGGTGCCAGTTTCTAGGCGATTGCTTGGTCTCTTGGCAAAGCAAAAAGCAAGCAGCTGTTTCAACATCCACTGCTAAAGCTGAATACATTGTTGCTGCAAGCTGTACAGCCCAACTCCTGTGGCTTCAAAATCAGTTGCTGGATTTTGGTATCACTGCCTTAAAGACACCACTCATGTTGGATAGTCAGGCAACATAAAATATCATAAAAAATCCAGTCTCCCATTCAACCACCAAGCACATCGACATCAGACATCACTTTGTGAGGGATTGCTATGAAAAAGGTTTGATTTCTCTGCATCATGTTCCAACTAAAGACCAGCTGGCAGATGTGCTCACAAAAGCATTAGATACTGCCACCTTTGAAAGCTTGGTGTCACACCCTGTATTTCCACGTGTCACCGGTGGGCCCGGTAGGGGAGTATCGTAACGTGGTTGGCAACATAATAGTCAAACAACACAATATTTAAATGCACAGCGGAAGCAAAGTATAGATTCATTTCAACCAAACAATATTGTAATATTAAGTATCACAAATAGTTGAATATAAATCCACAGGTAGATCAAAATAAAAAGGAAACAATGTTCAACAGTCTATGACATCCAAGCTTGCGAGTCTTATTGTGGATGCTAGGAGAAAAGCCAGCCTATTACGCGTAGTACCTGCACTTAACCTTTTGAGAAAATACGTCAGTTTACACTGGTAAATACAATCAACCGACTCATTTTGAAAAGAGTTTAAGAAAAAGAATTTAAGGCACAAGGCACAAATAATATTTTATAACTTGGGATAATTATTAGAATATAATACTTGTAAAGGATTTACATGTTTCTTATGCGTTCAGTAGCCCAGATCGAGCCGGGTTAAAGATCAATGGACACACCACATTAATTATATGAAACACCGACGGGCGTACGGCCGTACGCCTACGCCCCGTGCTTAGGTTGTGGCCATTTCGTAAAATGATGCCAGGGATATCCGGGACACGGTCATTAACCCCCCAAAGGCTTTAAGCAAACAAAATAATTTAAACGAGACATCTCAATACTTTAACCATCATACAATTAAAGATTCAATGCCCGACCAAGCGGTATTTTATATACCGTACCCCAAGCCCGTATAGGGAAAATAAGTTAAAAGTATTTACCTGAGCAAGTATAAATCACAATCAGCAAGTGCAAGTATCTTTTACCGGGTCTCCTATTCTGGAACGAAGGTTTATAACAACCTATTAGAATCCTAACGGGTCTTTAGTTAAGCTTAAGCTTAGACCGGTTAGTTTCAAAGATACGGTTCGTACGCACGATTAAGCGAAGACCGGATAGAATGTGATTTAGACCATAAAAGTTTGAAGACTTGCTTAATATGGGTATATTATGCACATTCTGGATTTTGAGATAAAACCGATAAGGTTTGACCCGTTTCGGCTAATTTATGTAAACTAGTTACATAAACCGAACCGAACGCGCGCGAAGCGTAACGGGTAAACGTAAGAGTCCTAAACAGGTTTCCTAAGTTAACATGCCTTAAATATGTTGTGATATCAGTAGGATACCTTCCATTATGCCCAAAACGAGTTTAATCTCATATTAAGCCCCGTAAGGGTATTTTGGTCTTTTTAAAGATTATAAAAGGGATTAATTAAGCTTCTGTGATCCGGGTCTGAATAAATCAGTAAAATAGTTTATTTTAACATGGTATAATAGTTGGTGTTAAGTCCTATGTGACAAAATGGTTTTAAACCCTTACTATGCGTTTAATACGCGTATAAAGCCGTTTTAAGCGACGTACTGTTTAAAAATAGGATTCTGAGTTTTCTGATCAGTTAAACAGGTTCAAAACACATCATTTATTATTTAAAATCAGTAGCAATTGAATTGGTATCAAAAGGATTTGTAAAACTCATTTTATGGCCTAAAAGGGTATATTCGGTATTTACCGAATCAGGGCGGTAATCCTAGCTTATGATCAGTTTAAAAATAATTAAAAATCTTCAAAAATCCCAAAATATTATATTACATCAGTGGGTAAAAGATTTGGTGTCAAAAATTGGGTTTAGATAGGCTTTACGCTAATGACGCCGTTTAATTACTAAGAAGCGTTCTAATTACGTCATTAAGCATAACTCCTAATCTAGACCTCAAACTGATGTGAAAATTTAGGGACATGTTTAATAATCAGTAACTAAGATTATTGTACTTTCATATTTCCAAAATTCTCGTTTTATGGTCAAAAGGGCATTATGGTCAATATTTAAGCAATTAACGGAAACGTCGGACAATTAGGGATTCAAGTGGTATAAATGCAGAGGATTATACAATCAAGAAACTAGGTCCTAATGGAACTTTAAGGCAGGTCTAAACCTATCAAAACCGGGTCAGAACCGAAGTCAAAGCAGAAAGTCAAATTATGCGCCTTTCGGTTCCGAATCGATCTTAAACAGAAAGTTGTCGAATCAAACATGCTTACACAAGTTTTTATACTTATTATCAAGTTATATGAATGATAAAATAGGTTACACGCCTTTTACATTGTTAATTATGCGTTAAACGAAAGATCACAATTCAGTTGACTTTTTCTAACCATCTTTGACTCGACAAACGACCTAGTTAGGATGGGAATCAGTGAGTGCCCTCTTAGGGGTTTATTACCCATATAATTACCTATTTAAAGGTACTTTTAATTCGAGATATGACAGAGCCATTATTAATTAATCTCGAAGTCAACCGTTAATTACGACGGTTTGACTTTTAAGCTAAATACTAAGCAAAACTTAATTAGAGAAGGTTAAGCATACTTACAAGTGTCTAATGGATGATTAGGAAGTCTTGGAGTCGGCTTTTGAGTTCCAGAAATGATCAGATATGAGTGCAAGAATGTTTGCAAACTTGGAGGCCTTATATAGTGTTTTAAACACCATGAATTGTTGACATGTAAGGCTACAAATGAGCACAACTCTCCCACATGTGTCCCTAGGGTCTAGGAACTTTTTAGGGGTCGCCCATGAATGAAGAAACATCAACTAAGTCGGTTAAAATGCAGAAAACAGGCTACTGCCGGTTTTATTGTCGCTGGGCAATGCTTGCGCACCGTAAGGGTTGACCCTTGCGGTGCGTAAGCCCTTGGCAGAAGGTAAAAACTTGTTGTTCGTTGAAGTTTTGAAAGGGCAAGTGGGTATAAACGAATTGTGGGCTTCAAATTTATAGTAAGGGACCTCAAGAACGTGCATTTGAACAGTTTAAATCACTTTTGTGATGTACAATGTCTTGGACATTATCAAAAAGTCGTAAAGGAAGGGTTTATCGTAGAATTTCATAGGATCCTGTCTTGTGCAATAATTCATTATCAAAATACTCGGTCTTGGGTATTGTCAGATGTTTAACATAAGTCAGGGTCTTGGGATTTATAATTTTGGTCGATCAGAGGTATTTTAATTAACATGTCGACGCTTTAAATCCTGCCATACATCTTTGACTAGATCCGGGTTTCTAACATTTTTGTCTTGTATGACACGTGTCGTTAAAAGAAATCTCGACCTCGAGATTTACTGAAACAAATGAGGGTATTTCTCTTTCATAGTGGACTCTACCTCCCACGTGAATTCGGGACCGCTACGGGCATCCCATTTGACTTTTACAATCGGTACATGCTTCCTTCGAAGCTTCTTAACCCGTCGATCCTCGATCGACAATGGGTTTTCCACAAATTTCAAGCTCTCATCTATATGCACATCTGTATGTGGTATCACCAGTGATTCATCAGCGAAACACTTTTTCAGATTGCAGATGTGAAATACATTGTGAATTCCACTGAGCTCTTCAGGTAAGTTTAGCTTATAGGCAACTGACCCGACATGTTCGATAACCTCAAAAGGTCCTGTTTATCTCGGGCTTAACTTGCCTTTCTTAACAAATCGCATCACTCCCTTCCAGGGTGATACTTTAAGCAACACTTTGTCACCTACTTCGAAGTGAAAAGATTTACGCTTGGGATCAGCGTAGCTCTTTTGCCTATCTCGAGCAGCTTTGAGACGGTCACGAATCTGGACAATCTTGTCCGTTGTTTCAAAGATTATCTCCGGTCCTGATAATTGGACATCTCCAACTTCCGCCCAACAAACGGGCGTTCTGCACTTTCTACCGTACAAGGACTCGAAGGGTGCAGCCTTGATGCTTGTATGGTAGCTATTGTTATAGGAGAACTCGACTAATGGCAAGTGGTTATCCCAGCTACCACCTAAGTCGATCACGCATGCTCGAAGCATGTCTTCTAATGTTTGTATTGTACGCTCACTCTGCCCGTCCGTCTGAGGATGGTAAGCCGTACTGAAATTTAAGCGCGTGCCCAATGATTGTTGAAAACTCTTCCAAAAATGTGACGTGTATCTAGTATCTCTATCAGAGATAATAGACACTGGTATGCCGTGTAGAGCTACAATCTTATCTACGTACAGTTGGGCTAACATGTCAGAGCTATACGTCTCCTTAATGGGTAGGAAATGTGCTGACTTAGTCAGTCTATCAATGATCACCCATATAGTGTCATTTCCTTTCCTTGTTCTTGGCAACTTGGTGATGAAATCCATCGTCACCATCTCCCACTTCCATGTGGGAAGTTCAGGCTGTTGTAGCAAACCTGACGGCTTTTGATGTTCTGCTTTGACTTGCGCACAAGTCAAGCATTTTGCTACATAGGCAGCTACAGACTTTTTCAAACCTATCCACCAAAAATTTGCCCTTAGATCCTGGTACATCTTATCAGCTCCAGGATGAACGGAGTATTTAGAACTATGGGCTTCCTGGAGGATGACATCTCGAAGTCCTCCATAAATTGGAACCCATATTCGTCCATTTAATCTCAGAATTCCGTCCTTGCTAAGAGATAACTGCTCCTCCGTTACTCCTAGCTTTTCGTTAGGGTAGTTAGCTTCCAACACAGCTTCCTTCTGTGCAGCTAACAACCTTTCATTCAAACTGTTCTTTATTTCAATGCTCTTGGCATTGATTCGGATGGGTTTCACCCTTTCCTTTCGACTCAAGGCATCGGCGACTACATTTGCCTTGCCGGGATGGTATCTTATTTCACAATCGTAATCATTCAAAGTTTCCATCCAACGGCGTTGCCTCATGTTCAAGTCCTTCTGATTGAATAGATGTTGAAGGCTCTTGTGATCAGAATAGATCACACATTTGATTCCATATAAGTAGTGCCTCCAAAGTTTTAGTGCGAATACAACGGCACCCAATTCCAAGTCATGGGTGATGTAATTCTTTTCGTGCACCTTTAACTGGCGTGAAGCATATGCAATGACTTTGCCTTTCTGCATAAGCACACATCCCATCCCGGTGTGTGATGCATCACAATAAACTACAAACTCCTCTATTCCATCAGGAAATGTCAATACTGGAGCATTGCTCAACTTTTGTTTCAGAACATCGAAGGATTCCTGCTGCTTAGGACCCCAATCAAACTTAATCTTCTTACGCGTCAGCGAAGTCAGGGGTGCAGCAATCCTTGAGAAGTTTTCGATGAATCGTCTATAGTATCTTGCCAAACCTAGAAAGCTACGAATTTCTGTAGGCATCTTTGGCTCATGCCAATTCATGACAGCTTCAACTTTAGCGGGATCTACTTGGATACCACGCTCACTAACAACATGTCCAAGAAATTGGACTTCTCGAAGCCAGAATTCACACTTCGAGAACTTGGCATAGAGCTTTTCTTTATGAAGTAGTTCTAGAATGCAATGAAGATGCTTCTTGTGATCAGCTTGGTTCTTCGAGTAGATGAGGATGTCATCGATGAAGACGATGACAAATTTATCCATGTAAGGCTTACAAACGCGATTCATGAGATCCATAAATGCGGCCGGTGCATTAGTGAGCCCAAAAGGCATCACTAGGAACTCATAATGACCATAACGAGTCCTAAATGCAGTCTTGTTTACGTCTTCATCTCTAACCTTCAGTTGGTGATAGCCTGACCTTAAGTCAATCTTAGAGAAGAAACTTGCCCCTTGAAGTTGATCGAACAGATCGTCGATTCTGGGCAAAGGATACTTATTCTTGATAGTGACCTTATTAAGCTCACGGTAGTCGATGCACAGACGCATCCACCCATCCTTCTTCTTGACAAATAAAACTGGTGCTCCCCAAGGAGACGAACTAGGTTTGATGAAACCTTTGGCTAGCAAATCATCTAACTGCGTTCTCAATTCCTTCATCTCTGTTGGTGCCAACCTATAAGGCACCCTTGCAACTGGTGCTGATCCAGGAATAATGTCAATTCTGAATTCTACTTGCCTATCTGGTGGCAAACCAGGTAGTTCTTTAGGAAAAACTTCGGGGTATTCAGAAATGACGGGGATATCCCCAATCTTGGGCTTCGGCTCATCAATAATCACTTGTGCCATGTAGATGACACAACCCTTCTTCAAACACTTAGAGTCCTTGAGCATAGACATTTTCTCAGGCAGCCCACACTGGGTATCTCCCTGGATAGTAAGTGATTCACCAGACTGAGTCTTGATTACCACTTGCTTTTTATTGCAAATAATCTGGGCCTGGTTATGAGATAACCAGTCCATACCTAAAACTATGTCGAAACCAGCTAGTTTCAAAGGAAGTAGGGACAAAGGAAAAGAGTGGTTCTTAATGGATATGAAACATCCATCTAATAAGGTTGAGGCGGTTTCTAAAGTGCCATCTGCTAGTTCCACCTCATACTTCACACTTAAGGTCTTAATAGGTAATTTCAACAATTCACAAAACTTATTATCTACGAACGACTTATCAGCGCCTGAGTCAAATAACACTCTCGCATAAACATCATTTACGAGAAAGGTACCTGTTATCACATTGTCGTCCTGTACGGCTTCCTTAGCATCCATCCTGAAGACCCTAGCATTGGTCTTCTTAGCCTCTTCAGGCTTCTTGGCGTATTTTGGGCAATTGGTCTTGATGTGCCCCTTTTCATTGCAACCGTAGCAGGTTGCATCCTTCATCTTTTTGCAATCCAAGGTCTTGTGTTCCTTGGATTTGCATAACCCACATGCAAAAGTTTTCGGTTGTGAATGCGAATTTGATTCATACCTGCACTTTCCGAAGTGCTGTCTCTTGCAGATTTTACATCTGGGTTTTCACCCGACTGCTGACCATCCTTCCTATATCCTGACCCCTTCTTGTGGTCATTGTTTCCTTTATGCTTCTTGTCTGTACGTCGTGAGTTGTCATCCTCACGCTTCCTCTTTTCGGTATCGGTGTTCCTCTGCAATCTCATCCTGACCGCGTCCAAGGTAAGAGACAATGATATGTCCGCTGCAGACCGAAAAGTAGCTGGTCTGGAGGCCTTCACACTTGCCTTGATCTCCGGAGCCAAACCCCCAATGAATCGAGCTATACGTTTGGGTTCCGGGGTTAACCAATATGGAACCAACCTTGACAAGGTGTTGAAACTGGTAAGATAGGCCTGACAGTCTAGGTTTCTCATGACCAGCGACAAGAAGTCAGCTTCAATTTTCTCAACCTCATGCTGAGGGCAGTAGTTTTCCTTGATCAGTGCCATGAACTATTCCCAGGTCATATTGTACAACGGGATTTTCCCCGTAGCTTGGATCAAAGATCTCCACCAAGCTAATGCTTCACCCTTAAAAGACTAAGACACGAATTTCACAATATCCCTATTATCGCAACCACTTATATCCACTACCGTATCCATCTCGTCCAACCAAGTCATGCAATCTACAACTCCTTTTCCCCAGTGAAATCCCTGGGTTTGCACGAAACGAAGTACTTATAGGAGCAACCCTTATTACGGGGTTCTTGATTCCGTACGACTCTTTGAGATGGAGCACTCCTCTGGTTTGATGAGTGGTGAGAATTACTGTTGTGTGCAGTGTGGGTCCTGGAGGGTGTTCTAAAGTGTGGTGCAGATTGGGTCCTTGTATGGGTACCACTGGATTCATGGAGCTGTCTATCCATAGCTCGATTAACGGCATTATCTATCATTTCCTGCAATTCTGCACCCGCTACATTTACTCGGGCATTATCATGCTCTCTCCTTGGGTGACTATTGATCTCGTTTGAGTCGGCCATGTAGCTTGAACTGTTACATATTGACAATAATTTATTGGTGAGTTTATTATAGAATTGTCATTTATGGCAATTTATTAACCGTGGTAAACAAAGACCATATATGGTTAATTTATTACTCACATTTATTTAGGATTTCTATTATAATTTATCCTAATTATAAAACAATAACAGTTTTATTAGCACATAAGGCCTAGTCACAGGGACAATTTTTAAGTTATAAGCCATGATTTCAGAGAATCAAGGCATGATGGTTTGAACAAAGTTCATTACCTTTATCAGACAGGGTCACAGACTATTACTGTCTTTTGTCTCATATGAAAATGAGAAGGGCCCGCAGGCATTATATTACCAATGGATGGTAAAAAGAACTGATCATCTTTATCGATGATTTAAACCCATGATCTATAGATCATTAGTTTAGGTTAGGAATCTTTTAAAGAATCCTATGACGTGTGTGATTTTGGCGGATCACAACTGCCAGGAGCGTTAACATGTTTTCAGATGTTAACAGGGATTTGAATCTTTTTAACGGGTTTTACCATCTTGGCCAGGTCTTAAAATGACATGCAGGCTAGGTTATACCTTTAAGATCCTTAATTAATAATTAAAATAGGCAGATAGATTTTTAAAAGGAATGATTTTGATTTATTTATTTCATATATAATTTAATTATGCATAACATTCCAAAGATGAAATTTATAAACTTACATTCCATTAAAATTTAAAAGTAGTACACTTTGCCCTAAACGAGACTTTTCACAGAAACACTTGCCCTCACAGGAGCTATACTGGCAATACAGGTCCTTGCAGGGACTGTTTGCAAAAATAAATGTCCACGCAGGGACTAATAAAGACAAGTCCTCGTAGGGACTAAGTACAAAGATAGATGTCCACGCAGGGACTACATACATACTTAAATAAATGTCCACACAGGGACTTGATTTAAACTAGGAAATACAATAATACATATTGGGATTTAACGATCCCGTTTCTTCTTTCCTTTTAGCAAACTTGCTAAGCCACTCATGAATCCCTGATTCTTCCTACGTTCCCTCTGGAAGTCTCGCTCAACTCTTTCCAGTCTTTGACGGAGATCCTCCTGCTCTGGTGGGGAAAACCGTGGTGGCTGGTGCTGTAGTGGTGGCTGAGCAGGTGCTTGATACCCACGAGCTGGGTATCCCATTCCCCAAGGGGTTCCATATGGTCCCTCAGGATTTTGGGCAAGGTAGTTTGATGCCACTTGGTAAGGATCCTCAACATAGTTATAGTTAGTGTATGCTGGCGGTCCGTATGGGTTGTAAGCTGCTGGAGCAGTATAAGCAGGAATAGGGTTGCCAAAACCCGATGGTGACGGCGCAATAGGTGCCAAATTCACCTCTGATACTGGAACTGAAGGTCCACCCTCCTGTGGCTCTTCATATAGTGGCGGGTAGTGGCTGCCACTAGAGTGTTGAGGGGTGCTGAAATGAAAATCCCCTCCTCGTGCTGACATTCGTGCGCCAGTCCTCCTACGTCTTGGTGGTTCTGGAGGCGCTAGATGAACTGGCGGCGGTGGAGGTGGTGGCGTTACAGCCACGAAACGTGGATCCCCAGAGGGATCCTGCTGTTGTTGCTGCTGTTCCTGCTGATGAGGCGATGAATGGTGAGATGGTGTATAGTACCACTCACACCGGTTGAACCATGCCTGGTGACTATCCGGACCTTGGTAGGGTGATCCGTGAAAAGATGAACCATCAGAGATCTCGACAGGATGGTTCGGGGTTCCGGTTGCAGGCTCGACGGGGTCCGTATCCTCGTCCATGTCCAATGCATGATCGCCGGAAAAGTGATCCTCCGGTCCTAATGGGTTAAAGCCCACTGGTTCTGGTAGGTAGTCTGCTGGGTTAAACTGGCCCTGAAAGACAGGAGTAGGGTCGCCGAAGGAATTGTGCGATAAGGATCGCTGTAGCGGTATGTTTGAAGGTTGCGGGTTGTTGGGCTCATTCTCGGACTGAGGCCCAAAGGAGTCGTGATATGGAGGCGTTGAGCTATATGACGTAGATTGTCTGGCAGGCTCCTCATAAGTCCTCCAAGGTTCTCGTGGATCGGCACTCCTTGTAGAAGAAGGAGTTCTCCGGTGCGAAGGCCCGACCTCGTGGTCGTTTGGGGCGCTGATTGGCTCCTTTCCTCGTCCTCCTCGTCTGAATCTTGGCGGCATTGCTAAACCTGTTAATATAAACAAGGTAACAACAAGGAAAAATAAAGGACAAAATTTAAATTAAAATAAAAACATTTTGGATTATTCCTAAGTTCTTTGTCTAGACTCGAAGATTTAGGAATGTGCAATTGTGTAACTGAGATTAAACACAAAAGGTTAGTGTTTAATTCACTCAGCGTTGGCTCTGATACCAACCTGTCACACCCCGTATTTCCACGTGTCACCGGTGGGCCCGGTAGGGGAGTATCGTGACGTGGTTGGCAACATAATAGTCAAACAACACAATATTTAAATGCACAGCGGAAGCAAAGTATAGATTCATTTCAACCAAACAATATTTTAATATTAAGTATCACAAATAGTTGAATATAAATCCACAGGTAGATCAAAATAAAAAGGAAACAATGTTCAACAGTCTATGACATCCAAGCTTGCGAGTCTTATTGTGGATGCTAGGAGAAAAGCCAGCCTATTACGCGTAGTACCTGCACTTAACCTTTTGAGAAAATACGTCAGTTTACACTGGTAAATACAATTAACCGACTCATTTTGAAAAGAGTTTAGGAAAAAGAATTTAAGGCACAAGGCACAAATAATATTTTATAACTTGGGATAATTATTAGAATATAATACTTGTAAAGGATTTACATGTTTCTTATGCGTTCAGTAGCCCGGATCGAGCCGGGTTAAAGATCAATGGACACACCACATTAATTATATGAAACACCGACGGGCGTACGCCTACGCCCCGTGCTTAGGTCGTGGCCATTTCGTAAAATGATGCCAGGGATATCCAGGACATGGTCATTAATCCCCCAAAGGCTTTAAGCAAACAAAACAATTTAAACGAGACATCTCAATACTTTAACAATCATACAATTAAAGATTCAATGCCCGACCAAGCGGTATTTTATATACCGTACCCCAAGCCCGTATATGGAAAATAAGTTAAAAGTATTTACCTGAGCAAGTACAAATCACAATCAGCAAGTGCAAGTATCTTTTACCGGGTCTCCTATTCTGGAACGAAGGTTTATAACAACCTATTAGAATCCTAACGGGTCTTTAGTTAAGCTTAAGCTTAGACCGATTAGTTTCAAAGATACGGTTCGTACGCATGATTAAGCGAAGACCGGATAGAATGTGATTTAGACCCTACAAGTGTGAAGACTTGCTTAATATGGGTATATTATGCACATTCTGTATTTTGAGATAAAACCGATAAGGTTTGACCCGTTTCGGCTAATTTATGTAAACTAGTTACATAAACCGAACCGAACGCGCGCGAAGCGTAACGGGTAAACGTAAGAGTCCTAAACAGGTTTTCTAAGTTAACATGCCTTAAATATGTTGTGATATCAGTAGGATACCTTCCATTATGCCCAAAACGAGTTTAATCTCATATTAAGCCCCGTAAGGGTATTTTGGTCTTTTTAAAGATTACAAAAGGGATTAATTAAGCTTCTGTGATCCGGGTCTGAATAAATCAGTAAAATAGTTTATTTTAACATGGTATAACAGTTGGTGTTAAGTCCTATGTGACAAAATGGTTTTAAACCCTTACTATGCGTTTAATATGCGTATAAAGCCGTTTTAAGCGATGTACTGTTTAAAAATAGGATTCTGAGTTTTCTGATCAGTTAAACAGGTTCAAAACACTTCATTTATTATTTAAAATCAGTAGCAATTGAATTGGTATCAAAAGGATTTGTAAAACTCATTTTATGGCCTAAAAGGGTATATTTGGTATTTACCGAATCAGGGCGGTAATCCTAGCTTATGATCAGTTTAAAAATAATTAAAAATCTTCAAAAATCCCAAAATATTATATTACATCAGTGGGTAAAAGATTTGGTGTCAAAAATTGGGTTTAGATAGGCTTTACGCTAATGACACCGTTTAATTACTAAGAAGCGTTCTAATTACGTCATTAAGCATAACTCCTAATCTAGACCTCCAACTGATGTGAAAATTTAGGGACATGTTTAATAATCAGTAACTAAGATTATTGTACTTTCATATTTCCAAAATTCTCGTTTTATGGTCATAAGGGCATTATGGTCAATATTTAAGCACTTAACGGAAACGTCGGACAATTAGGGATTCAAGTGGTATAAACGCAGAGGATTATACAATCAAGAAACTAGGTCCTAATGGAACTTTAAGGCAGGTCTAAACCTATCAAAACCGGGTCAGAACCGAAGTCAAAGCAGAAAGTCAAATTATGCGCCTTTCGGTTCCGAATCGATCTTAAACAGAAAGTTGTCGAATCAAACATGCTTAGACAAGTTTTTATACTTATTATCAAGTTATATGAATGATAAAATAGGTTACACGCCTTTTACATTGTTAATTATGCATTAAACGAAAGATCACAATTCAGTTGACTTTTTCTAACCATCTTTGACTCGACAAACGACCTAGTTAGGATGGGAATCAGTGAGTGCCCTCTTAGGGGTTTATTACCCATATAATTACCTATTTAAAGGTACTTTGAATTCGAGATATGACTGAGCCATTATTAATTAATCTCGAAGTCAACCGTTAATTACGACGGTTTGACTTTTAAGCTAAATACTAAGCAAAACTTAATTAGAGAAGGTTAAGAATATTTACAAGTGTCTAATGGATGATTAGGAAGGCTTGGAGTCGGCTTTTGAGTTCCAGAAATGATCAGATATGAGTGCAAGAATGTTTGCAAACTTGGAGGCCTTATATAGTGTTTTAAACACCATGAATTGTTGACATGTAAGGCTACAAATGACCACAACTCTCCCACATGTGTCCCTAGGGTCTAGGAACTTTTTAGGGGTCACCCATGAATGAAGAAACATCAACTAAGTCGGTTAAAATGCAGAAAACAGGCTACTGCCGGTTTTATTATCGCTGGGCAACGCTTGCGCACCGTAAGGGTTGACCCTTGCGGTGAGTATGCCCTTGGCAGAAGGTAAAAACTTGTTGTTCGTTGAAGTTTTGAAAGGGCAAGTGGGTATAAACGAATTGTGGGCTTCAAATTTATAGTAAGGGACCTCAAGAACGTGCATTTGAACAGTTTAAATCACTTTTGTGATGTACAATGTCTTGGACATTATCAAAAAGTCGTAAAGGAAGGGTTTATCGTAGAATTTCATAGGATCCTGTCTTGTGCAATAATTCATTATCAAAATACTCGGTCTTGGGTATTGTCAGATGTTTAACATAAGTCAGGGTCTTGGGATTTATAATTTTGGTCGATCAGAGGTATTTTAATTAACATGTCGACGCTTTAAATCCTGCCATACATCTTTGACTAGATCCGGGTTTCTAACATTTTTGTCTTGTATGACATGTGTCGTTATTTTATTGCACACAAATTTTCGAGGTGTCACACTTGGTCTCTAGGATTGGCATGCTAAACAAGGAATAACAAGCAACATCTTGTTTTTCTATGAATAAAAGCATTAAAATGTTTTCAGAAAATCAAAAACCCATCCTTAAAAATAGCTAAAAATGATGTTTTCATTAAAATCCTTAAAGTCTGCCATAACCACTGCTTGTTCAAAAGTCTGCTCTACTTCAAAGTCTGTCCACTGCTGAAAGTCAACCCCTGTTCTCTCATTTTCCTGATAAGCACTGATGCTCAAAATCAGTGTTTTTATCCACTGATGTGCTATCTACTGATAGTGAAAATCACCCACTGCTTCCATTTGTTACCGTTGTAACCACTGCCTTTCATCAGTAACTTTCATAAAAGTACTGTCCTTCATTTCACCAGGGGTTGGCATGTGGACAGTACATAGTGGTCAGACCTTTTCTAACCGCTGCCACGTCAGCATTCACTTTTTCTCTATAAAACCCCCATTCCACACCCAAACAGGGTTTTACTGTCGAATTGAATTCTTAAAAATTCTCTTCTCAAAGCAGTTTTTCTTCAAAGTTCCTTCACAACCTTCTTCGATCATCATCTCCAAAATGACAAAATCGAAGTCATCTGCAAAATCCACTTCCAAATCATCATCAAAAGAAGCCTCTCAAAAGGCCAAACCCACTGAAATTCCACACAAACCGTCTCACAACCTTCTGGGTCTTCTCACAAAACCCGGCACCACAGATGCGTTCGACTCAATCATTTCTACTATATCTGCATCAAAGTACAAAACTTTGTTAACAGCAGATGCACCAATTTACCTGCAAACCCAGAGAGAGTTTTGGAAAAATTGTACCCTTGAAAAACAAGGCGACGATGTCATAGCCATTAATTCTACTCTACAGGGAAAAGCAGTTCAAATAACAGCAAAATCCATATCAGAAGTCTTTCAGCTCGATGATCAACAAGGTAAAACTTGCTTTGCTAAAAACGAGTTAAAAACTGACTTTATTGAAAGAGGGTATGCAGACACAATGATGAAGAGAGACACCTTACAAAAAGGTTTCTTCCCTTCGGCAACAAGATTTTTATTTCATACCCTCCTAATGTGTGTTTCAAACAAAACAACTGCTTTTAATGAAATACCATTAAAAATTCAAAATCTGGGATATGCTATTCTTCAAGAAGAAAATTTTAATTACTCCCGGGAGATTTTTAATGATCTGGTTAAAAATGTTGAAACAAAATCATTCTTACTGTTTCCAAGATTTCTAAGTTATTATTTTGAAAAGAAATTCAGTAAGAATGATATTTCTGCAATAAAACAAGGTGACTCTTTACAAATGCACAGCTTAACTGCTGAAACTTTTACAAGAATGTCAACACCTTGCAAAACACAAGCTGAGGTGCCTGAGCAGAATTTAGCAGCTACCACTGCTCCTCAGGTATCTGCTGCTGAGCCCAGTGCTCAAGGTGAACAAAGTAGCAAAACAACTGCTTTGAAACCCACACCTACAATCACCAAAAAGCCAACAAAAAGAAAAACTCAAAAACCCCCCAAACCCATCAAAAAGGCAACTCTGGAGGATGAGATACCAGAGCAACTGCCAGTGACAACACAAAAGTCACAAGAAACCACTGCTGCTACTTCCTCACAGCAGTTGGTACAAATATCTCAACCCATAACTGAAACTCCTCCTGTTTCTTCTCAAAAAGAACAGGCTGTACACATAGGGACTCCACAATATGATGCTCTGGAATCACTCGCTTCCATCATCCACAGCCCAATGCCCGGGGCAAATTCTCTTTCTACACCAACCATCACATCCATAATTCCCCCACCAACTAAACTTTTGTTGGATGTAATTGATTTGAACCAGGCGCAAACCAGTCCTTCTCAATCACCTATCAATGAGAACATGCCTCAACAAATGATTGGGTCTGATGTATCAATCTTTGCTAACCCACCAATACAACCTGAGGAGGTTACACCCCTTGAGTTACAAGTAACTCTTGGTGGTAATCCAAGTGAAGCAGCCACTACAAGTGCTGAACCCACTGGTTTGCATTTGGACAGTGGTTACATCAATAAGACTTCCTTGGAGGCAATTCCTTCCATAGCACATCTGACATCTACCAGTGGATTCATTTTGACCTCTGGCAACATCAAAAGATTGTCAAGTATTGAAGGAAGAAGACCCCAGTACCAAGAAAAAGGGGCATCAGTGGTTAATGTTTGGAGTACACTCCCTACCTCAACCACTGATAAAACCACTGCTAGTTGGAAATTAGATGATCCCATTAAATTGGGTGATGGTTTAAAATATGTGAAATTGACGGAACGAGTTGACAAACTGGATACAGCTGTTGCAGATATCAAAGACATGCTACAACAGTTGTTGAAAGTACAAAATATGCAATCCACTATTGTTCCACCTCAAGCACCTGCTCCATCACAAGCACCTGCTACAAATGAGCTTTGGAATCTATTTCAACCTTATCTCCAACAACAAAAACAAATGGCTGATCAACAACATGAAATACATGTATAAGAGCTGAGAAACATCATGGAGTCTAGGTTCAAGAACACACAAGCAGACATCAAGGCTCTCAAGGCCCATTTATTGAAAACCACTGGCACTGCTCCTCCAACTGTTCTCTTCATAGATCAATTACCCCCAGATAATGCCAAAAAGGGGGAGAAAATTAAAGAATGGAAGAAAAAGGGAGTAGATAATGATCTCTACATAGAACCAGAAATGGAGAATATGACCAAGCAGATACCTTTGCCAGATGGTAGCAAAAAGGTTGATGTTACCCAAAATGCACTTGATAAAGCTATAGCGAGTATAAAAAGGGATAGAGTGGCAAAGGATATGTCAAGGTGGAATAAGGAGAAAAGAGCTTACATGGAGCTGAATGCGCAGGGTTGTTCTGGGCTAAAGGATGTTCAAAATCCTGAGCTAAAAAGAAATCCCACTAGAAAAGTGAGGAAACCCAAGTCCACACCATCCAGACTCACAAAGCATACTCCAAAACCACCATCCAAAAGCCCCCAACATCAAACCTCCACCCAAACAGTTGTTGTAACTCCTGCTGTATCAACATCTGCTGATACTTCAGTTGTTTCAACATCTGCCATCACTTCAACACACACCACTTCAACACACACCACAACCACTGCCTTATCACCACCACCAAAAACAACCTCACCACCATCTACTCCTGCCAAAAAGCAGAAGACAACAGATGTTACAACATCTGTTGTAATGACAACAGTGGTTGAAACACCAGTTGTTTCAACAGCTGTTAGTCAATCACAAATCACTGCCACTCAAATCACCACCACTGATCCACCCAAAACATCATCTGCCTCTCCTAAAATAAAAAGGAGAAGGATTTTCATACCAGATGATGATTCACCATCACCACCACCAACATCTTCAAAATCTCTATCACTTATTACAATACCCAAACCTGTTCCTCTCTCTTCAGCTCAAATTCAAAAGCCCTTAGCTCCTGCAGGTGTTCAATTCCCTCTTGAACTTATAGCAGTCAGAGAAGAAATCAAATCTTTCTACTATGAGGATGACCATTCTAAAAGGAAATTGCCATCTGTTGAAGGATATCCCAGGCCTAACAACATTGAAGAATATTTGAAAATCAAGGCTAAGCAAGCAGAGGATATCTCAAAAAGAAATACACATGGGAAATCTGATAGAGAAATTCAGCAGAATTATCAATACTTGCTCACACAAGTCAGATCTTTAGAGCAGTTTGCAAAAAATGTTTGTCAGCAAATCTCAGAGAGAGCAGATGAAACTCTGAGAAAAGACTACATTGAAAGCATCATGGCAACCAAGAAGTACAAAGGAGAAAAATACATGTACAAAGAGTGGACCATTCCTGAGCTTGAAAAAGAAGCAGCCAGGATTCAAGATATGATCAAGAATAAGGTCAAACACACTCCTCCAGATTGGGCAAAATTCAAAAAGAATGTACCTGATAAACAGATAGAGCTGAGGAGAATGAAAGAGGAATTGGTTGCTGCTGATTATGGGTCCAAAAATCAAGTGATGAGATGGAAAGAAGATAAAGTCAGGGCTACTTACAAAAGTTTGGAGAAATTAAGAAAGACAGATCCTACTGCTCCACAAAAGCCTGACTATCCTGAAGCAGAGGTTTCAAAAAGACCATCAAAGCTGCAAATCAGGAGAGCCACTGCTCCAGCTGGTGCAACCATCTTTAAAAGAAGGCCACAAAAACAGCTGGTTACTGAAACAGTGGCAGAATTAAGGGCATGAGATGAGTTTGTAAAAGAAGGCATTAAGCAGATGATTGCTGATATTCTTGGCCTGAATCAACCTGCAAGTACTGCTAAGACAGTCATAAATAGGCCAGCCTCTCCAAACACCTCTTCAAATAAAAATCTCCCAAGAAACCCACCAGGCTCAAAAGTACTAAAGTGGGAAACTGACAAACATACCCATGTATTGACTATGTTCAGGTCTGGTGGAGAAGTGAAGAAAATAACAAGGGAACAAGCACTTGGCCTAAGTCTTGAAGATATGCAGGATCTCCTTGATCTTCCACTTAGTAGGGATGAAGATGACACAGATGCCCTAGACTTTGAGTTACAACTTAAAGGTCAAATAAGGGAACAGTTGATGAGGCAATAAAGTTCCACAATAATGAAGGGTTTTGGCATTATTTGTTCCAGGGGGAGATTGTTGGGATTGAACCCTACCAAAGGAACAGATAATTAAAGCCAAAACTGGATCAGAGCAGTGGATCCAGAATAAGCAGATGTTATGTTTACATGTCTCTCCCCTTGAAAGTGGTTTCAACATCTGCTGACCTCCTATCTACTGATCGTACAAACTGCTGACCTACAAACTGCTGATCTAGTAAAAGACTGATGGAAGACTAAAGCTCTGCTGTTCAATCTACTGCCTTGAGTCAAGCTCTGCTGGTCCGGACAAGTACTGCTGGATTCACATCAGTGGAAGGATGCAGCAGTAGTTTAGATGTCTTTATGTAATGAAATGTAATAACAGTAGTTAGCATAGCAGAGGTTGTATAGATCAGAGGTTAGAGTTTGTTAGGAGGTTAGATGTCACTTTCATGGTGACGTCAGCTTAGGTGCTTCAGTGGTTTGCTCGTGCCTATAAATAGAACAGTGCTCTGTACTGTTCTATTAGCTCTTTACAAAATCTTCTTCCTGCACGAACAAACACTGTGAGCTCAGGTTGAGGGGGAGTTTGTATTCATACATTGCATTGTAATCGTTGTTGAAATAAATTCAATCTTTCGGTTCTTTGTGAAAAATGTTTGATTAAAGCAATTCTCTCGTTTGATTGTGTGCAAAGTTTGTTTCCATCTTAATTCCGCTGCACAACTCATCCATCTTCATTTTTATTCAAACGTAAAACACAATCAAAATCAAACTCAGATCCTAACAGGTTCTAATAACACTAAGGGCAGGAGGGGCGGTTGGTTTATAACGCATGATAGCCTATTATAACGCGTTGAACTTTGCAAAATCCCACCCCCACCTCCAAGTATAACGCGTTAATCTTCCACGGTTTGATGATTCCGTGATATTTTCAACGGCGTGATGGTTTTTCTTTTGTGAGGGTAGTTGTTGGTTGGAGGGAAATTGTTGGGTGTGGTGGTGAGTGATGACCACCCCCACTAAAAAAAGTTGTGAGTGATGGAAAAATGGTTGCTGACATGGCAGAACATGATTGGATATTGTGAGTGATGGAAAAATGGTCACTAGTGACCACCCTCTCCCCCCTAATCAAGCATTTAACTACAAATTTTTGGTAAATTGTTGAGGTCTTCAGTTATGGAGTTGTATTTTGATAATACGTTGAAAATTCATAATGAAATATTTATATGTGAAAGTTGCTTTGTTGAGCATGAAAAAATTACTTTGGGGTTTCTCTAGACTATTGAAACCGTATTTTTATAAAAACAAGTAAACTAGTTAGTTATTATTGTTATTATTTTTAAATAGAACGTATAAGTTTAATTGTTACTGTTGATGCAAGAAATATCAGACCGAAGATGGTAGCCGGGTCGGTTAGGCAAAAGGGTTGAAGGGTTCAACTTTGCCTAACGCAGGTCGTGGGGTCCCCCCACGTTTGCAAAACGTGGAAGGAGGTTCACTAGTTTTGTTTTCGTTATTTGCTGAAGATCCTCCTCCGAAGTATATTCGGATTCGGATGTGAGAGCAAATAGAATGTGTGTGGTGGATGTGAAAGGGAGTAACTCGCATGTAAGCAAGTACTCAATATGAATGACCAGAGATTAGAGAATCAGAGCTGGCCAGGGGATCCCTCCTGAAGTAAATGAAGTGTCTATTTATAAGAGAAGACATCTCCCGAAGTAGAATGCATTTGACTAGTGACCTTGCTTGCAGTGAGGGGCTTGCCCTTTCGGGGGTTAAAGCCTTTTGACCCCTGGATAATAGCATGTGCTCTGCGGACCTGCGCTGCTTTTGCGGCTGGTGGGTTGGTGGAGCTGTTCGGAGATGTGACTTGTTTACTGTTCTCGTATTGCTTTACTCCATCTCCTCAGTTTTTCAACCATTGAACCTTTTAACCCTTTGGACGTTCATATATTTAGTCATTTTATTTAGTCTTGGGCTACCCCCGTCATCAGCCCCCAAGTCAGGGGTTTTTGAGGAAGGAGCTCAAAGACTTCTGACTTTTATACGTGTTTTTTATTGCCCAAAGGCTTCGAAGGTTCAAGGGTCGGAAGGTTGAAACGGTTTTTGAATTTCGGAATTTGACAAGACAGTTGACAAGACTTGTGGCAGTTTGTCAGGCGGCGGTTTTTAAATTTTTTGTCTCTTCATAATTATCCTTAATCTCATTTATTTTCTCATTTTCTTTTTGAAGAACATAACTTGCTCTTTTATTTCTCTCAAGTTTCCCCTTTTCATTCAAAATCAGGTCAGTTCCATTTCTCTCATTTTCTCTTTAATTGTTCATAGTCATGGGTGCTCGGAAGGATATGGCAAAATCCTTCTCTCGACTGACCCAAGAGGAAGTCGATTTATTCTGTATGGAATGGGGTATAGGAACGAAGTATAAACCGGTTGCACCGGCCTGCGATAAATCTGTTAATGCCTGTCCCTCTGGTATGATCGCTTTGTATTGTCGACGTTTTGAGTTTTCCAATCTTCGTTATCCGTTTTCAAACTTTGTGTTGAATATTTTGGAATATTACCGAGTGTCTTTTGGTCAGATTCACCCTTTAGGTATGGCTAGGGTTTTGCATTTTGAGATTCTGTGTCGGGCTTGTGGGTATGATCCTACTCTTTTAGCATTCCGTCGCTTTTTCCGGCTTGCTAAGAATGGCGATTGGTTCACTTTTGAAACCAGTCAAGTTGATACTTGTTTGATTTCCTCCATGGTTTCTACACTTGGGGTTTGGAAAGATCGGTTTTTCTGGGTGTCGGAGGAAATTGTTCCTTTCAAACTTGTTTGGAGACACCCGGATGCCGTTCTGAACGAGCCAGAGCCCTCTGATTCCGAGATAAACACCCGTTTTTTAGAAATTCTTAGGGAGTGCCCTTCGAGGCTTCGTCCCTTCCCTGAGCATCTGTTGGTGTTATTGGGTATAAGTAAAGTGTGGGAAAATGCTAACCGGGATCCGGTGCTTATTAGAGATGGGAAGGGTATGCCTTTATTCCTTTCTTGCTTTTTCGTTCCTTTTTCTTTGTCCGTTTATGTTTTTTTATATTTTGTATTGCAGTTATGTCTGCCCTGGATTTTATTAACAGCGATGATACCTCTGACGTTGTTTTTGATGATGCTGCTGCTACCCCTGGTGAGAATGCGGTTGTTAAGGGTGCCGATTATAGGTTTGAGGGTTCTGGTTATGTCAATGTTCCGAATGTCAAAGGCTTCACCAAGGTTACTACGTCCAAAGGTTCTACTCGTCGTTCTCAACGTCATCTGAAGGGTGTTGATCAACCCTCTGGCTCAGAGCCTATTGACGTTAGTGATGATATCGAGGCATCAGAGGATCAAGCTGTGGATGTTGGTAAAGGCAAGGAAAAGGAGTTGATTGTTTCGAGAAAGAAGAAGAAATTGGTTAAGAGGGGTATTATTTCTGCTATTGAAGGTTCGTCGGCCAAAAGTATTGAAAGCTTTGAGGGTTCAGAGGACATTTATGTGCCCAATTGGAAGGTTAAGGTTGGTGACAATTTTAAGGATCCTGCCGGTTGTGCTGAAGCCTTGGCTCATTTTGCTCCTCCCGGTGTTCGGGATGCCATATCTGAGATGGAGGGTGATCATCTTATCTCTAGGATGATGCTCAGTTCCTACAACCTTTCTGCCTTTTTGGCTGAAGGTGTCACTCGCTTTGCTAAAGGGATGCGGGAATATGAGGAGGCCTCTAAGAAGAAGGAGAAAATGAAAGCTTCAATTGCTGCCATGAAAAAGGAAATCGAGATTTTTTCTGAGAAAGAATTGGCTTGGACTAAGAAAGAGGAGGAGTTGACAAAGAGGCACGAAATTGAGATGGGTGATCTCAAGAAGAGCTTTGAAGCCAGCCTGTTGAAACTGAAAGCTGACCGGGAGACCTTGGCTGTGCAAAAGAAAGCTTTTGATAAGGAGAAGGATGGTTTGAAAACCTTGGTTGCCCAAGCTACCGGAGATAACCAATGGCTCATTGAGCAGGGTTTTCATCAGGTGGTTACCTATCTCTTGCACTCTAAGGAATTTAACTCCGCTCTTGGTGATGTCTACACTAAACTGCTCAATCTGGGAAAACACCAAGGTCTTATTGCGGGTTATAAGCTTCACGAGTCTGGTCATCCCTTAGAGAAATCTCCCCTGTACCGTCCTGAGGCTTCGGATGTTTTTAAGAGTTTCGTTGAGCAAATGGAGAGGTTGTCATACCCATATGTGGGTCAGGTTGCTTCTTGTTATGGTAAGCCTCTCTCCGTTTTGCAGGATCTGAAGCCGGATGGTTTGAATGAAAAGTTATGTGCTGAAATGCTCAGCTCTCTTTCGAGGAAACGCTCCTACTCGGGAGATAGTGAAGATACTTTACCTGGGGAATCTGATGCTCCAAAGGATGTTAGCTTGGAGGTTTCGGCTGTTGAGGATCTGGGTCCAAAATCTAAAAAGGCTAAGAAGACTAAGAAGACCAAAGGTAGCAGTTCTGGGGCTTCTAAGCCTTCTACTGATGCATGAATTCGTTGCTTTCTTAGCACTCTTAAAACAATTTATGGTGTGTAACTTTTAAACAATGTTAGGTTTTCAGGAACCCTTAAGGTTCCTGTTGGTTGTGTTTAAGGCCTGTATGGCCATTTGAACAATAGTTGAATTTGCAAGTTACTAGGACTTGCCTTAACTTGTATTTGAAAGTCTTTTAGGGCTTTCTTTGATATGGTATGGTGCTTAGCTATTTTCTGTGTGTTATATTTTTCTTTACATTTGTGCCTATTTCGTTAAGGCAGTCTGTTTGGCTTTAACCTTCCAAGCCTTTTGGCTGTCTGTTAGTAGGTTGAAGCCTTTAAGGTTTCGAGATATTACCCGGGTGGCTTGAAGCCTTGAAGGCTTCTTAGTCTTGTGACCTGACTTGGTTTGTACCTTTATAATTTTCTGTCTTTTTGTAACTTTGCCTTTGTCGAGTTTGTGCTGCCCTTATGTTTTTTATACCTTAAAGGGTTCAGTGCTGCAGACACTTATCCTTGGTATTTTTAACAAGAAGACATAGCACCTATCCTGTTTATCATTTCTTTGTTTTTCACTTGACTCTGTAAGCCTGTTTGTTGATCATATTTTTAAGGCTTAGGGAACATTTAGTGTAGGTTGTTCAAACCCGTCTATGAGACAATTTTACTTTTTCATAACAAGTCTCATGGAGTTGTATTGATTTAGGAACTCACCCCTTATATAGGATCATTCAACCTTTGAACCTATTGAGCGATGTGGCCTGGGAGCTCATCCCCTTACATGGCCTTTGCCATGGAGTTTTTTGCTAGGTTCTCAACCTGATCTTAGGATAGAAAGACAAGTTTGATAAAACAACTTCATTCATTCAAGCAATACTTGCTTTTTACAAAAGGTATTCATAGTGTTGTTCGAAATACATTTTGATACAAACCAAACTTTCCTGTCTAAACATGGAACCTTTTTAGGGTTTTACCATTCCAATGCCTTGGAAGCCTTTTGCCTTCTGAATCTGCTAGCTTGTAGGTTCCACCCTTGTGTGCTTCGAGGATGGTGTATGGACCCTCCCATTTTGGGCCAAGCTTTCCTTGATTTTCTTTCTTGCTGGCTTCGTTGTTTCTGAGGACCAGGTCCCCTGGCTTGAAATGTTCGTTCTTGACTTTTTTGTTGTAGTAAGTTTCCATCTGTTGCTTGTATTTGGCCTCTTGAATTGCGGCTTGATCTCTTGCTTCCTCGAGGAGTTGTAAATTCAACATGGTCTCTTTTTGGTTTGCTTCAGGATCCATGTTGACAATTCTTTGGGTTACAACTCCTATCTCAGCGGGGATCACAGCTTCGGATCCAAATACCAAGCTATAAGGTGTTTTCTTATGGCTTGTTTTTTCGGTTGTTCTAATTGCCCATAGGACACTAGGCAATTCTTCAAGCCAGTTGCTTTCGTATCTTCCCAATCTTGTCTTGATGCCTTCTACTATGCTTCTATTTGTTCTTTCAACCAGACCGTTTGATTGCGGATAAGCCACTGAGCTGAAAACCTGATCGATTTTGTATTCTTTGCACCAAACGCTGAAAGGCTTCTCAGCAAATTGCCTTCCGTTGTCAGTGACAAGTACTCCCGGCAATCCATAACGGCAAATGATGTTTTCCCAAACAAAGTCAATGACCTGTTTTCCCGTGATCTTAGCAAGTGGTTTGACCTCGGGCCACTTGGTGAAATAATCTACTGCTACCAGTAAGAATTTCACTCCCCCTTTGCTTGGGGGAAATGGACCAACAATGTCCATCCCCCATTTATGGAATGGCCATGTCGAGGTTATCGGGACTAAGTCATGCTTGGGACTTTTTGGAACTGGTGCATGAATTTGACAAGCATCACATTTCTTCAATTCTTCAGTTGTATCGCGATGCATTGAGGGCCAGAAATATCCAAGGTTCATGAGCTTTGCAACTACCGACCTGGCTCCAAAGTGAGCTCCACATACACCTTCATGAATTTCTTTGATCAGATACTTACTTTGCTCGGGACCGACACATCTTAGCAAGGGAGCAAGGTAACCCTTTTTGTAAAGGGTTTCTCCTTGTAGTATGTATTGCCTTGCTTTGATTTCAACCCTTTTAGCTTCCACTTGATCATTGGGTAATTCACCATTTTTGAGGAACTTTTTTATGGGAGTCATCCAGTTTGGGTCTTCTTCGGTAACCACGTCTTGAACTTCCAATTCATCGATTGATGGAGCCTTCAGTACTTCTACCAGCACCTTCTTGGTAAGGTGGGCAAAAGTGAGAGATGCAAGTTTACTTAAGGCATCAGCCTTTTTGTTTTGTGATCTGGGGATCTGTTTGATGTTGCAAGCTTGGAAGGTACTCATCAGTTCCTTGGATTTTTCTCTGTACTTTTTCATGTTGGGCTCTTTGGCTATGTAGCTATCATTTATTTGGCTTGAGACTAGCAACGAATCTGTAAACACTTCAAGCTTTTCAACCTTCATCTCCTTAGCCAGCCTTAGGCCAGCTATTAGTGCCTCATATTCAGCCTCGTTATTGGTGGTCTGAAAATTAAAACGTAGAGCATACGTGAATTCCAGCCCCTGTGGGTTGATCAAAATTAGCCCAGCCCCTGACCCTTCAACGCTTGAAGCCCCGTCGGTAAAAAGCTTCCAGGCTTCAGGGTTGGAAGGTTCAGTGGTGGTGGTGTTTACTTCAGTGATCGCTTGGTTTGGGACTTCCACAATGAAATCAGCCAAGACTTGGGCTTTGATAGCTTTTCTTGGGACATAGGTGATGTTATGTTCACCTAGTTCTATGGCCCATTTGGCTAATCGCCCCGAATTTTCAGGTTTTTCAAGCACACTCTTAATAGGTTGGTCGGTGACCACTTGTATGGGGTGTGCTTAGAAATACCTTTGAAGCCTTCTAGCTGTTTGAACTAGGGCTAGGGCAAGTTTTTCAAGGGGAGGATATTTCGTTTCAGCTAATTTTAAAGTTTTGCTGAAAAAATAAACGGGTACCTGGGCCTTGTCTCGCTCAATGGTGAGGACTGCACTGATGGCCTCGTCAGCAATTGAGAGGTACACCGATATCAACTCCCCAGTTTTAGGTGCCGCAATGTCTGGTAGAGAAGCTAGAGGTTGCTTCATCTGGTTGAAAGCTTCTTCAGCCTCTTCAGTCCATTTGAAATCCTTCTTATCTGAGCAGTTCTTAAGCGTTTTGTAGAATGGTAGAGATCTCTCAGCCAACTTGGAGGTAAAACGCTTCAAGGCTGCAAGCTTCCCATTTAAGCTTTCAACCTCCTTCTTGGTTTTTGGTGGTTTGGTTTCAAGAACCGCTTTTACTTTGTTTGGGTTGGCCTTGATGCTTTGCTTCCCGACAATGTGACCCAAGAACTTTCCTTCTTCAAACCCAAATGAGCATTTTTCCGGATTAAGCTTCATGTTGACCTTTCTGAGATTCTTGAAAGTCTCTTGGATGTCGTCGAGCATTTGATATTCCGTCTTGCTTTTGATTACCAAGTCGTCGACATAAGCCTCCATGTTTTTGCCAATTTGGCTTTCAAAGGCTTTGTCAACGAGCCGTTGGTACGTTGCTCCGGCATTTTTGAGGCCGAAAGGCATCTTTTGATAACAAAAGATCCCTTTGTCCGTGTGAAAGGCTGTTTTTTCCTCATCCTCTTCCTTCATGAGGATTTGGTGATAACCTTTGTATGCATCAAGAAAGCATTTGAACGAGTAACCTGTGAGGGAGTCAACCTTGAGATCAATTTCCGGTAGTGGATAGCAATCCTTAGGACAAGCCTTGTTAAGATCCTTGAAATCTATGTACATCCTCCAAGAGTTGTCGGGTTTTTTGACCATAACCGGGTTTGCAACCCATGATTGGTACCTGACTTCTCGGAGAATGCCGGCTGATACGAGCTTTTCAACCTCTTGGCAGGCTGCCAGACTCCTCTCGGGTGCCAAGCTTCTTTTCTTTTGGACCACAGGTTTGACATCCGGTGGTATCCTTAACTCGTGTTCGGCAATGTCCCGAGGGATCCCCGTCATATCTTCTGGACACCAAGCGAAAACATCGCTGTAATGTGTGAGCAGTTTTTCGAGATACGAGAGGGTCTCTGGAGAAAGGTTTGGATTGACCCTTACTCTCTGTTCAGGGTACTTGGGGTTTATGACCAACCTTTGCCTTTCTTTTTCACTGTTTGAGCTTTCACCCTCAACCATGTAAGCTTCTTGAGAAGATTGAAGGGTTGCTATACCTCTTTCGGTAGGAAATTTGACTGTGCCATGGCCCACAGACACGGCCATGTAGAATGCACACTGCCCTGGTCTTCCAATGATCACGTCATAGCTTGAGGGGATGTTGATAACTACAAAGGTGAGCGGTTGGGTTCTTTCTTTCAAACCTTCGCTGAAACGAACATTAAGTGTTAGTTGCCCTAAAGGCTTGAGGGGTATATCGGCGATACCTTTTATAGAGGTTCCAGAGGGTTGAAGCCTTGAACGTTCTTCATTACTCAAACGGTTGAAGAATTTCTCGAACATGATCTCAGTGGCTGCCCCAGTGTCTATGTATGCCCTACATGTTTGCAATGTTCCCACGGTAGCTTCTACCACAAGAGGGCTAGAGAGAGGGTCTTTTTCCGTCGGGGGAAAACAGACACACTGAAACTCCCAAGCTTCCAACCGCTGTCTTTTATGAGGAACCCTTCCATCAAAATCCACCATATTGACTTCCTTGCCTTTTCCTTCAGCCATTTTGTCCCGGACTCCCTTTACCAAATGAGCGAGTTCTCCGGACTTAACAGCTTCTTCAATTCTTTTCTTGAGTTAGAAACAATCATTGGTGTGGTGACCTTTTTCTTCATGAAACTCACAGTATTGTGTGGAGTTCTCATTTTTCCTACTTTTGGGTTGAGGCCTAGGAGGCCGAAAGTTTTGTTTAACTTCTTCTGTCGCAAGGATTTCTTGAGGGATCTTTGTGAGGGGTGTGAAACTTATGCCTTTTTCCCTGCTTGAAGGGTTCCGGCCTTCAGACCTTCGAGGGTCTGAACCTTTTGACCGCCTGTCATAGGAGTTGAAGTTCCCCCTTTTTCTAGGTGGGCTATTGCTTCGCCAGCCGGATCCTCTTTTTCTTTGTTCTTTAATGTCTACTGCCTCCTCTCACCGGATGTGGGCTTCAGCCCTTTCGAGAGCCTCTTCCAAGGTCTTGGGCAGGGATTTGTTGAAATCTCTTGTGAGATATTTAGAGGTAATGGCATTCATGAAACCAGCCACTCTCATTTTCTCATCCGCCCCTACATAAGTCAGACCTTCCTTCTTGTATCGTTCAATGAACGCACGAAGACTTTCGTCATCACGCTGTTTTATCTGGAAGATCACTGTTGCGTCTTTAACATATCGCCTTTGTTGGGAGAAATTGGCCAGAAAACCCTTGCTAAGGTCGTCAAAGCTTCGAACGCTTTGAGCAGGTAAGTCGTTGAACCAAATTCGGGCGGATCCAACAAGAGTTTGTATGAACATTAAGCAACATTCAGCGTTTGACCATTTCTCTATCCTTGCTGCGCCGGTGAAGATTTGAAGATGGTCCTCAGGATCTTCAGTTCCATCATACGTCCTGATGTGGGACGGCATCTTGATCTTTGCTTGGAAATCATAATCGGCTATTTGCTTTGAAAAGCATGAAAGGTTACTTGGCTTATATGGTTTAGCCAAGTCTTCTTCAGCCCTTGCATCCACATTATTGCCATTGTCGTTATTTCCCTGAGTGGCTAGCACCTGATTAATAAAGTGTTGCCACGGGAAGTTGGCCATCATCTGGTTCATCATGTTGGGCATGAGGTTGAAGCCTTCAAGGCTTCCTGGGGCAACTGAGCAGTTTATTCCAAGGGGAGTGTTCATAACAGCACTTCGTGCCAAAGGGAGGACGGTCAGAGCTTGCTCCCACGTGGTTGTTGTAGATGCTGGAAAGCTTGTTGCTGGGGGCTGTAGGAGCTGGTCAAGGGTTAGCTCATGTCCCAGAGGTGCACCACTAGTAATCGGTTGGGAAGAGAAGATAGGGTGCACTGTAGGATGTGTCATTGTGGACAGATATGGGTGAGGGTTTGAAGGATTACTGGGACCAGCCTCATTTCTAGTTGGAAAAGGAAGAGGAGGTGGTCCTGGAGATAACGTTGGTTCTGGCTCGTCGTAATCCAAGCGGATTCTCACTCCCTTTTCTCTTTCCCTATTCACATGCTGGTTGAGGAGAGACCTCAATTCCAGGAGATTGTTGGCAACCCCCTCGGGGGTAAGTTCAACACATGCTGGGGTGTCAGAGACACCGACATTGGGGGAAGGAACTTCGGATCTGGACGGAGTTGGTGTGTTGAAAGTGAGGAACTCGGGTGTGCTCCCCGGAGTTGAGAAAGAAGTTGGTATAGCCACATGAGCTTGGCTACTGCCCGGGGTAGAGGTGTTCGGAATCTGATTTACTTCACCCGGGGATCCACTTTCAAACATGATGATTTTTAGTGAGGAGAGCTACACTACTAGGTCTTTTTTGAGGAGAAATAGCGGCGTAGCCCCACGGTGGGCGCCAACTTGTTGATGCAACAAATATCAGACCGAAGATGGTAGCCGGGTCGGTTAGGCAAAAGGGTTGAAGGGTTCAACTTTGCCTAACGCAGGTCGTGGGGTCCCCCCACGTTTGCAAAACGTGGAAGGAGGTTCACTAGTTTTGTTTTCGTTATTTGCTGAAGATCCTCCTCCGAAGTATATTCGGATTCGGATGTGAGAGCAAATAGAATGTGTGTGGTGGATGTGAAAGGGAGTAACTCGCATGTAAGCAAGTACTCAATATGAATGACCAGAGATTAGAGAATCAGAGCTGGCCAGGGGATCCCTCCTGAAGTAAATGAAGTGTCAATTTATAAGAGAAGACATCTCCCGAAGTAGAATGCATTTGACTAGTGACCTTGCTTGCAGTGAGGGGCTTGCCCTTTCGGGGGTTAAAGCCTTTTGACCCCTGGATAATAGCGTGTGCTCTGCAGACCTGCGCTGCTTTTGCGGCTGGTGGGTTGGTGGAGCTGTTCGGAGATGTGACTTGTTTACTGTTCTCGTATTGCTTTACTCCATCTCGTCAGTTTTTCAACCATTGAACCTTTTAATCCTTTGGACGTTCATATATTTAGTCATTTTATTTAGTCTTGGGCTACCCCGTCATCAGTTACAGTTTATTTTAAAGACATATTTGAGAATCTTATTAAATCACGATATAACAAAATGAAGCTCCATACCACAATGATTTGTTAAATACGCATATGTATGCTTTATGGTAATATTATTGTATTGTTTTTAAATTGCAGAAGGGGTGAACCATATTTAGTTGGGTTGTCACCATAACCTCAAAATTCAAATTGTTTTATGTAGCAACCTCTTGGCAAATATGAACCCATAATTGGTATTAAAATATTTAATCACTATTATAGATTATTTTAGTACGTCAAAAGTATATAGAAATTTCATATTGTTGGAGTTCACTTCATGCATATTGGTGTTAAATAAAAATTTGTTCTTTTATTTTCTTAAATACCTATTTTGGTTGTCAACTTTGGTAAACTATCAAACTATTAGTAATCATATAATTTGCTAATTAGGTTACTTTTTTATTGTGATATTCAGTATTCTATTTTTATATATTAGGGTTACTTTTCATATTTCGAGTTTTCTCAAATCGTGCGGTGTTTCACAAGATTAAGCAGGAACGTAACCAGTGAGTAGATTCGACTATTTCCCCCTTTTTGTCATTAACTTTTTTTTAGGTGTATCTCGTGTTTGATTTCAAATTTATTGTTTAATTTGATAACATGCTATTCGATGTGTTTCTATATGTCACTTGTTGCTAAATTCTATTGTTTCTCTATACGTGCATCTATGTGTTACTCGATTTGTGTCACAAGTTTTGCGTGGATCCACCTGGCTGACCGGTTCCCCACGGCCATGGGTCGAACTCGGTATCGCCATCATTGTTTCGCAGATTCGCATTTCGGGGCTTGAATATCTATATGTCGATGATTACTATTTTTGTTATGTTTGTGTTGCTTATGATGTATGTGTTGAATTCTTGTTATATTGGAGGACATAGTTTCACATGGGATAATGCATGTTAACATATAATGTTTTCTAAAAGTGATAAAACTAAAAACATTTTTAAATAAAAACCGAATCTATTCACCAACATGTTTGTTGCCCCAAAACTCTTTTATGCGTGATACATGTATACAAGGGTGGATGGATTTTAAGTTGAAAACATGTAGGACTGCCTTAGTAATAAACCGGATATGTTATGTTTCTTCTATTTATTTGAATTTGGAACTTTGTAATAATATTTGATTTCTATCTTATGTGTGACATTTTAATAATGATGCTTTAAATACTTCAACTTTTAAATAGTTATTATAAGCTTTGAGCAACCAATCATGCCCCGTACCATTCCGCTGCGGGTTGGGGTGTGACAAATTGGTATCAGAGCCAAGAACTATCGGGAACTAGGTTTAGGTTATTAGACTCCCCCTAGACTTAGACTATAGTTTATTAGGTACTTTGGGTACCTTATGTGCTTACTTGATTTGATTGTCTTAGCTTAAATTTATTTAAAACATACACATGCACATGCTCACTTAAATTGTTACATGCTTAACTTTATGTGCTACATGTTATATTGTGTTATATTATCTATCTAAAGTAATATTACAATATTTTTCCTCCTTCGCTTTACACACACCATATGATATAAATACTATATTTTTCAATATATAATTCTATTATCTACTTATCTAAAGTTTCAATCTAATCTATTTTCTTTTCAGTTACTTTTGGATTATATGTTGTGTTGGTTTCAAATTTCATTCGAGTTTCTCTATCTCGTTTAAGTGGATTTATGTGACGGACATGTAGTAACTGGAAAGGTTAGGTACCGGTAGTCTGGACGTCCTGTCTAGGCTGGCATTCATATAAATCCAATAATGGACCAGTTTGCCTACCTGGGGATTAGCGATGAGAGTACTAATACCTATTAGGCCAAAGCATGTCACACCAAACGTCGCTGAAACTAACAACACTTTGATAAGTCAATGTGTCCGTGTTAAGTCATGGATACCCTCCAACATAATTTCATATCACCCCAACTTTTGATTCATACGTCAATTTCATGATGATTTCCTCTTTTTGGGTTAAGTGTATGTTAATGGGTGAACATATGTAGACCATGCGAAAGCTCGGTAATTACGGGGGCCCACGTACCACAATTACGAAAGTGACGCATGGAAAACATACAAAAACCCTATTTACGCTCCAACCCAAACAATTTTCAATATTTCATTTTGGAATATCAACTTATCATAAGTTTGTTTCTATCCTCGAGTTTCATGTGACTTTAAGTGGTTTTGGTTTGTTATGTTGATTTATGTGAAGTCGCATTTTGAATTATCATTTCTCGCAATCATAAGTTTCACATTTGTCACACTATACAATGTGTCACTAATTGCTACTCACAAACTCACGAATTGTTGCGTTTAATCTTGTAGATGTCGGCTAGACGTCAACGTTTCGGGAAACGTGCTGGAGACTCCGGTGCTACCATCCTCTTCCGTTCGTATGAGGAGATGGAAAGTACTTTATTGAATTGTGAGTGTCCTGATAACCGCAAGGTCCGATATGCGACCGGCCGCCTGTTAGGGAATGCGTTATCATGGTGGAACGCAGAGATAAACACACGCGGTGCTGAGGCCGCTGTTACCTTATCATGGGATCAATTGAAGGAAGTAATGACTGAGAAACTTTTCCCTTGACATGAAATTAAGAAACTTAAGGACGAGTTCTGGGCGTTGGAGCAAGACAGTGGTAACAACGTGGCGTACAACAAGTGCTTCCATGAGCTGAATAAGATATGCCCATACCTATTCACCCCACTCCCTCGACTTATAGAGCAATATGTTAGTGGCTTGCCTGATGTTATCAAAGACACGGTGGACGGTAGTAAGCCAGAAACTCTTGAAGCAGCTATGCGGCTAGCTGGTCAACTCACTGAAAACCGTATAAAGTCAAAGCATCTGGATCATGAAGGGAGCAATGGGTCAGCTGGAAAGGCCACTGTTGAAGAATCAAAAGAGGCAAAAGAAACTAAGGCCGAATCTTCCTCGCACCCTGGAACAAATAAGAAGCGTAAGGGTAATGGGAGAAACTATGCGGGTACTACAAACCCGCCTATACCAGCCACCCCAGTAAACCAAGTTGAACCTATTGGTCGCCCGAACAAGAAAACCCTATATCGGTCCTCACCCATTATGCAACCGTTGTAATTTCCATCACCAAGTCCATACACCCTGCCAACAGTGTACCAATTGTGGACGCTTTGGTCACTTAGCTCATGTATGTCGCTCTGCTCCGCGACAAGCACCTAACCAACACCAAGCTCACCCTAATAACCAACTGGTGACCCAACCCCTATACCAACTACCCCAAATCATGGCTCCACCTCCACAGAATATGATCCAGCCCTATTCAACCCAATCCCTCTATGATGCCACCAGCTAGAGCATGTTTTAACTGTGGTGACGCTACTCATTTTCGAAACACCTGCCCAAGATTGGTAAACATCATCAATGCCCAAGCTCAGGCTAACCCGGTTAATCAAGCCAACCAGGCAGCAGAGGGTAGAGTCGCCAATAACAATGCGAACTAAGCAGGGGCTAACAACAACACTGGAAGCGTGTAGTCCGTGTCCAAATAAACGAAACTTTTTACCACTTTAACCCAAAGAAAAATTGGGAAGTTTCGATGTTATCATTTTTGTACCCAGACAATTACGTTAATATATTATTGACTTAGGCGTTTTATGCTAAAGTCATTTATTATCTTTATCGTTTTATTGTCTTTTCTTAATGCCATCATTATTTCACATTCATGTCGTTACTTGTTGCTATTTCACAATTTATTACTATCTCATTATAAACAAATACACAACCTGTCCTGCAAGGGGCAAGGATGTGGTCACAGCCTAACCCATAAAGGTTAGAGACGCAAGTATTTCTCTATCAAGTTTTGGTTGTCATGGTTTGGTTATATTTATTTAGTGTGTGAGTTAGTAGTGTCGTCACATGGAACCAAACATGGTCTGATAACAAAGCAAATGAAATTTGATAAGAACATGGTGGATACACCGCTGGTACTTCCTATATATAAGCGTGCTTATCAAATTTCAAAAGCCTCGTTAGACTGATCATGCGAAGTTCTGTGTAAGTTTTGTTATGTAATCAATCATGATTCGAATAACGACGTGGATGGAATTTGGTAGAGGCATGGTGGATACGCCGCTGGTACTTCCTATATATAAGTGCCTCTGTCGAATTATCAAAAGCATCGTTAGACTAATCATGAGAGATTTGTGTTAGTTTTGTGTTTATATGTTTGCTAATTCAATTCTATAGCATTGTGAGTTCAATCTTACTAATGTGGCATGTTATGACCCTAAGTTGTGACACGAGATGTATCTCCAGCATCATGAGTATGTCTTATAACCCAGATTTACTAACACCCTCGTGATACAAGTTAACTACGTGACATGATTTTTCTTAAGTCACAAGTCAATTTCAATACATTCCTTAGGATTTGCGATGAAATACTCGTATTACCTAGGATAGGTCAATTTATACATTATCATTTACACCCTTCGTTTATATATATTTGGCACTAAAAGCGATTCCTAACCTGGGTATTCAACCCTTACCAGGAACGTTACCGCCTCACACGAATCTAAACCGTACTCCCAGTATCCTCGAGACGCGTCATAAGATTCATTACCAGACATTCATAAGAAAAGGTGTGGACCTATTATTCGAGTTCTTAGTGCAATCCCTATATCTAACCCGTATTACTTCTATTTGATAAAAACACAACACACCTCTCTACACGAACAGTTTCTTCCAAATTTCGGGACGTAATTTTCAAAAGTATGGGAGACTGTAACATCCACCAAAAACGGATCCTAGAATACCCGACTAGTTTTGTAAATCGGATCCGAAGTGTAATAAATAAAAATGCTTTGAACAAAAGAAAATTTAAAGAAATAAAAAAAAGCTTGTATGTTAAAACTTATAAAAATATAAGAGTTTTTTTTTTTAAACTTAAAACTATTGTTATAAGTTTATAAAATATAAAGATATAATTATATATATATATATATATATATATATATATATATATATATATTCTTTTGCAAGATTACTAAAGTTGTAATTGATTTTGTTAAAACCTAGCCAAACCACAAGGTCTAATTTATATATTGGCAAAAACTCAAGGGATTAAACTGAAAATATGGAATAAATTCCATTTAGATTTGAAGTCGCAGAATGTATAGTTGTTACCGTTACTTTTCTTTTTCGAATTCCATGCAAGAGATCACACATTTTATATATATACAAAAGGCATGAAAGAAAATAGTGCTCAGGTTTACACATATTTCTCTCTCTATAAACTTTATATACATGCAAAAAGCATGAAGGGGAATAGTGCTTACACTCTCTTCTCTCTTAGAGTATTCACATCTAATCCACTAAAAATATACATACATTCTATTAAAAAACAACTCCTATATCAATATATTTCCACTAAGGGTGAAGAGAGTGGTGTGGTGAAGTCATCGGCAAACCGGTTTGCCGAGCGGCAACACCGGCGCCGTGGGGTGTTTACCGATCGGTTTTGATGTCAATCGACAAAGGTTCACCGATGCGGCAAATGTGATGTTTGTGACCGTTGGACTTCTCACTCACTCCGAGGAACACCCACACACCCCAGCTTCCCCGACTGAACAACCGCCACCACCTTGGCAAAGGTTCAACCGGCAAAGGTTCAACCGATGCGGCGATATCTGAGAGACGGAGAGAGTGAGCGAGATGAAAGAGAGAACCAAGGAGGAATAGGGGAGCGGCCGGCTGGCAGCGACGCCGCTGCTGTGGCGGCGGTGATGGAGGTGGCGGCAGTGGTATCTTCTTCCCCAGTAAACCCCCCTCAACCCTCTGTTTTATTTTAAAAAAAAAAATTTGTTCGGAGTGTATCGGCCAGTGATGTGTTTTGTTCTGATAATGAAGCTGACGATGGTGATCATTGATGTTAACGACGGCAAATGGGTATTTGTGGTGGAGGGTAGGACAAAAAAATAAAAAAAAATAGTTTACCAATTCCAAAGTGTTTAACCATTGCCAACACTTTTCAGCAAAGTTTAAACTTTTTCTCCTCTCTGACGTGGCACTCTCTGATTGGTCCATTTTAAAGTTTGCCACTTTCACCTGTTTAACCACTCCCTTCACCCTAAAAACAAATACTTTTTCTCTCTCCTTTTCAATATATATTACATTTTCTCTCTCCTCCACTCACAACCACTTTCAATATATATTAAAAAAGTATAGGGGGTGAACAGTGTCCCCCCAAATATACAGATGAACAGTAACATTTTCTCTCTTTTCCACTCACAACCACTTTTTATACTTCTTATATTTTAAAAACCCCCCACACAGATTTTGGTGGTTTGGATGAGAATGCACTTATTTCTCTTTCTAGAAAATAGATTTGCAAATGCATGGAAGAATAATGTCATGTCGTTGTCAGACACTTCTCCGTTGGTCCAGTCAAATTACGATTTTGCTCTGTTTAAATTTACAGTTTTGTCATTGTTTTGTTTTGTTTTATTTTTCCTCTTAGCCAAATTACGATTTTGCCCTCAGTTCAGATTTACAATTTTGCCATTGTTTTGTTTTTTTCCTGTCAAATTATGATTTTACCCCAGTGTAAAATTATAGTCATGCGATCGTTTTAGGTTTTTTTTTTTTTTTGACAAAACTATGATCGTGTTTTGTTTTAAATGTTGACTCCTAATTTTTATTCATGTTAGACGGCTACCTGGCAAATGCTTATTTGTCCTGAAAAATTACAATTTTGCCTCAAGTCTAAAATTATAGTCTTTTCATTGTTTTAGTTTTATTTAGCAAAAGTACGGTAGTGTTTTGTTTTAATTGGTTGACTCGATGTGTTTTTTTAGATCGTGTTGGGAGTAGTATGTACAAATAATCGAAACACAGACGTGTATGAGAGAAATATTCGGCTTAGTTCCCCGCAACGCGGGCGGGACAAAAACTAGTTAAACGTTATGATCGTTTCTGATGTCATTCATAACTCAATTTATTTCATTTAACTTCTCACTTATCAATAGTACCCTCGTATACCTTCATGTCTTTAACCCTTGTCCATACGTTTAGTAGATTATAGATCAAACAAACACATGATATTCTGTCCCGAGCTCCGCCTCTGTGCACAACAAACCACCACGAAACATCACATACACAACGCTACCGAAACCGTATACCATCACCACTCACCGCTCTTACGTGGTTTACCCACCGCGACACCAATCACCACGGCCATCAATTGTCACCCGCTTTTTCGGTCGAGTCGGTACTTTTCATGCTGAGCGACCACGGCGCCCTTTGGTTTGGATTACAACCGCCGGTCCGCCCCCTTGTTTCTATAAAATAAATCCAAGTCGTACCACCACGGTTCATCCGCGTCGCTTTTTGAGGTAACATTCTATTTTCATCTTGGTTCTAGGTAGTTTTCACTCGCATACACGTTAGATTCGATAGGACTTGTGTATCGATTATTTCTCCGCGACTAAAATTTCGTCGGGTTCTAATAACACTAATCAAGCGTTTAACTACAAATTTTTGGTAAATTGTTGAGGTCTTCAGTCATGGAGTTGTATTTTGATAATACGTTGAAAATTCATAATGAAATATTTATATGTGAAAGTTGCTTTGTTGAGCATGAAAAAATTACTTTGGGGTTTCTCTAGACTATTGAAACCGTATTTTTATAAAAACAAGTAAACTAGTTAGTTATTATTGTTATTATTTTTAAATAGAACGTATAAGTTTAATTGTTACAGTTTATTTTAAAGACATATTTGAGAATCTTATTAAATCACGATATAACAAAATGAAGCTCCATACCACAATGATTTGTTAAATACGCATATGTATGCTTTATGGTAATATTATTGTATTGTTTTTAAATTGTAGAAGGGGTGAACCATATTTAGTTGGGTTGTCACCATAACCTCAAAATTCAAATTGTTTTATGTAGCAACCTCTTGGCAAATATGAACCCATAATTGGTATTAAAATATTTAATCACTATTATAGATTATTTTAGTACGTCAAAAGTATATAGAAATTTCATATTGTTGGAGTTCACTTCATGCATATTGGTGTTAAATAAAAATTTATTCTTTTATTTTCTTAAATACCTATTTTGGTTGTCAACTTTGGTAAACTATCAAACTATTAGTAATCATATAATTTGCTAATTAGGTTATTTTTTTATTGTGATATTTAGTATTCTATTTTTATATATTAGGGTTACTTTTCATATTTCGAGTTTTCTCAAATCGTGCGGTGTTTCACAAGATTAAGCAGGAACGTAACCAGTGAGTAGATTCGACTATTTCCCCCTTTTTGTCATTAACTTTTTTTAGGTGTATCTCGTGTTTGATTTCAAATTTATTGTTTAATTTGATAACATTCTATTCGATGTGTTTCTATATGTCACTTGTTGCTAAATTCTATTGTTTCTCTATACGTGCATCTATGTGTTACTCAATTTGTGTCACAGGTTTCGCGTGGATCCACCTGGCTGACCGGTTCCCCACGGCCATGGGTCGAACTCGGTATCGCCATCATTGTTTCGCAGATTCGCCTTTCGGGGCTTGAATCTCTATGTGTCGATGATTACTATTTTTGTTATGTTTGTGTTGCTTATGATATATGTGTTGAATTCTTGTTATATTGGAGGATATAGTTTCACATGGGATAATGCATGTTAACATATAATGTTTTCTAAAAGTGATAAAACTAAAAACATTTTTAAATAAAAACCGAATCTATTCACCAACATGTTTGTTGACCCAAAACTCTTTTATGCGTGATACAGGTATACAAGGGTGGATGGATTTTAAGTTGAAAACATGTAGGACTGCCTTAGTAATAAACCGGATATGTTATGTTTCTTCTATATATTTGAATTTGGAACTTTGTAATAATATATGATTTCTATCTTATGTGTGACATTTTAATAATGATGCTTTAAATACTTCAACTTTTAAATAGTTGTTATAAGCTTTGAGCAATCAATCATGCCCCGTACCATTCCGCTGCGGGTTGGGGTGTGACACCATTCCCTTAACTAAGCTAACCTGTAAATCTGTTAAGTTTGAATGGGGACCAAAACAAGAAGAAACCTTTAGAATTCTTAAGCAAAGATTAACCAATGCACCCATACTAGCATTACCAGAAGAAACTGAAGACTTTGTAGTCTATTGTGACGCTTCTAAGTGAGGTTATGGATGTGTGTTGATGCAACATCAAAAGGTTATAGCCTATGCCTCCAGACAACTTAAGAATCATGAAGAGAATTATTCAACCCATGATTTGGAATTAGGAGCCATAATTTTTGCTCTTAATATTTGGAGACATTACCTTTATGGTAGTAAGTTTACCATTTTCACCGATCATAAGAGTTTAAGATATGTCTTCGGGAAAAAGGAGTTAAACATGAGACAGAGACGCTGGATGGAAATATTTAGTGACTATGATTGTAATATCCAGTATCATGCAGGAAAAGCTAACGTAGTTGCTAATGCTTTAAGTTGAAAATATCATGAAAAGCCAAAACGAGTGCGTTCTGTTAAATTAAATCTGCAGATAGATTTAAATGAACAGATTAGAGAAGCACAAGAATCAGTAATCAAGGATGATACTGAAAAATTGAAAGGAATGATTAAAGAATTAGAACAAGGAACAGATGGAATTTGGAGATTCCATAAGAAAAGGATGTGGATACCCAAATTAAGAAACCTACGCCACCGCATATTAGAAGAAGCCCATAAATCTAAGTATACGATGCATCCTGGAAATGATAAAATGTATCAGGACTTAAAAAAGAATTTTTGGTGGATAGGGATGAAAAAGGATATAGCAACTTATGTTGCCAAATGTTTAACCTGTTCACAAGTTAAAGATGAACATCAGAAACCCTCAGGTTTGTTGCAACAATTAGAAATGCCAGTATAGAAATGGAAATTGATAACAATGGATTTTGTTACCAAATTACCCAAAACAAGAAAAGGTAATGATACAATCTGGGTGATTGTAGACAGGCTAAGTAAGTCAGCTCATTTCCTATCAATGAAGGAAACTTTCAGTATGGAACAATTAGCTAAGTTATATGTAAATGAAATAGTTTCATTACATGGAATTCCTTTATCAATTGTTTCTGATAGAGATAACCATTTTACCTCTCATTTTTGGACAAGTTTCCAAAAAGCCATGGGAACCAAGCTAAATCTAAGCACAGCTTATCATCCTCAAACGGACGGACAAAGCGAAAGGACAATTCAGACAATGGAAGATATGCTTAGAGCTTGTGTAATTGATTTTGGAGGAAATTGGGATGATCACTTACCATTGATAGAATTTTCCTACAACAACAGCTATCATACCAGTATCAATGCTGCACCATTCGAAGCACTTTATGGACGAAAGTGCCGAACTCCAGTCTGTTGGGCAGAAATTGGAGAAAAGCAACTATCTGGACCTGAGATAGTACAAGAAACAACAGACAAGATCATTCAAGTCAAGGAACGATTGAAAGCAGCACGCGATCGACAAAAGAGTTATGCTGATAACAGGCGAAAGCCGTTGGAATTTCAAGTAGGAGACAAGGTGTTATTAAAAATTTCTCCTTGAAAAGGAGTAGTAAGATTCATCAAAAGGGGAAAACTAAGCCCCAGGTATGTTGGACCTTTTGAGATTATTAGAAGAATAGGACCTGTAGCCTATCAGCTACAACTGCCAGAGGAAATGGCAGGAATACATGATGTATTTCATGTATCTAATCTCAAGAAATGCTTAGCCGATGAATCACTAGTAGTGCCTCTTAAGGATATAGAGGTAAATGAAAAGCTTAAGTTTGTAGAAAAGCCTCTACAGATTGAAGACAGAAAAGTCAAGAATCTCAAACACAAGAGATTAGTTCTAGTCAAAGTGAAATGGGATTCCAAAAGAGGACCAGAATACACTTGGGAGCTTGAATCAGAGATGCAAAGGAAATACCCGCACTTATTTTAGTAGACCTCGAGGATGAGTTCTAAAACAAGGTGGGGAGGTTATAATAACCTTCCGAAATTATTTTTGACACCCCTAATATATTTAGAATGTCCCTATACGTCCTAAAATACACCCCGTATACGAAAACCAGTCCCGAATACCCTTATATAACTAGTAGTTTACCCGTCCGCTGTCCGGGTATATATGATTAACATCATCCAAACTCACTGCTGTCCGGGTATATATGATTAACATCATCCAAACTCACTGTATATTTTAATATCACGATGACTACTTATCTAACTATTAAGAACATCAATAACTATGTCTATATTTAAAATAATGTTGACTTTTAATTTGATTTCGATTAATAACTACAACTCTTCTTGAATTGTCATACATACTAATTTATAATCTTACATCTAATTCGCACAATTTAAAATATTTAATTAATTATTTGTAATTGATTAACGTAGGAATTGCTAACACCATTAAATGAAGATAAAAGAGATCTATCAATGATACATGTTTACAAAAGTATTAAAAAAAACTATCAACACAACCAAACGTAGATTATATTTATGTCATGAGAATATTATTTAAGAACATCAATAACAGTGTCTACATTTAAGATAATAATGACTTGTAATAAATGATAAACATGCAGGATACATATACAAAAAAAAAGCAGATAATGTTATCAAGATTTCACAAGTATATAACAAAAGAACCAAAAAAAACACAATGTATACTATAATATACAATAAATCATAAACATGCAGAATACATATACAAAAAAACTAATTGATGTTATCAGGATCTCCCAAGGATATTACACAAAAGGCAAAAAAACACAATATATACTATAATTTACAATTTCGTTGGCAAAACACAAACCATTGTAAAAAACACAATGACTTATTATCCAACTATTAAGAACATCAATAACCATGTCTATATTTAAGATAATAATGACTTTTTATTCGATTGCGATTAGTAACTACAACTGTTCTTATATTCTTATATATCGAATTGTCATACGTACTAACTTAAAATCTTACATCTAATTCACTCAATTTAAAATTTTTAAGTAACTATTTTTAAATTGATTAACATAGCAATTGCTAACACCATTAAATAAAGATAGATGAGATCTATCAAAGTTAGATCAACATAAACTAAATCAATTACAAATCTCTCTATGGTCGCTCGAAGAAAAGGGAGCATATGAAGAACTAAACAGAAAAGTCAGCATCATCAGTGATAACAATTACAAGCGAACCTGGAGCAGCATCGGATAACTTGATGAAGTCCTCCACTCTCCCCCATCAGATTTCAAGAAAAACGCAGAAGAGTTTATCACACAACTGTTGAAACAGGATCAGAAAATCTGCCACAATCCTAGCCGATCTGCAAAACAAAAGAAATAATGAAATCGCGTGGAAGAAGGCGAGAGTCGTTGAAATCTTAGGAAGTGTTAATTGTAGCGTATAATATTTTATACATATTTCACTCTTTAATCTTTCTTTATATTTAATTTAATAAAATTAACATCCATTGGATACAAAGTAAACACAATGACAAGAACACATAACATAATGTATAGAAAACCCACCTAAGTTGCAAAACACAACAATTAGACGCAAATAACACAATATATAGAAACAGTTGCAATACCATGGCTAATATTAACACTATCCATACCACCAATATTCAAGTATTTCTTTATTTAATTAAACAAACAATAAAATATAAAAGATAATAAAAGATACGCAATCAACATCATATCTATCACAATCAAAACAACTTCATCATCACCGGCGTTTCATATCTCCTTGAAGATCATCGCCGCCGAAGATTTGATCGACAAAAAGGTAACTTCCGATTGTAAGTCTTAACGGTTTAATTTCTATTAGATTTCTAAACCTCTGTTAGATTCTTAATCAGCCACATATGATGGTTACTGCGGCGAATAACTTGTTTGTAGACGTAAAATCTGATTTTAGGTTTCAATCATCTTCAACCTCTCATATGTTATGTATAGTTGATATATATCTTATGTATTGCATGTTATGGACATTGTCGAACTAATGTTTACATTATAATGATAATAATATATGAAAAAGTTGCAATCAAACAATTGGGGGTGTTTGGGTTAGCTTATTTTGAAGCAACTTATGACCTATTGAGTTATAAAAGTTAATAAGTTGTTTTTTGAGTGTTTGGGTTAGCTTATTTTAAAGGGTTTTGTGTGTTGACAAGCCATTTTTGAGAAGTCACAATTTCTAACTTCTCACTTGTCACTTATATAAGTTAATAAGTCATTTTTAAGAAGGAATCCCAAACACACACGGATGAAAACATATGATTCTGTTATAAAATTTTTTATTTTTGGGGTTCCTTCACTAAAAGTACTTATTAACTTATATAAGTCATAAGTGAGGAGTTACAAATACTAACTTATCAAAAACAACTTCTCAACACACAAAAATAACTTGAATAAGCTAACCCAAACACTATAAACACAACTTATTAAATTTTATAAGTCAATAAGATATAAGTTGCTCCAAAATAACCTAACCCATGTACGATTACGCTAAAAGAGATATTTTACGAATATATATATTTACTGATATATTGAAACGGTATACAGAAGAGATCTATTGCACATTATGAATTAGGAATAATATTCTCATGACATAAGATTACATTTTAACACATTGTGTATTAATACTAACAGTTAATATTAAATGTTATATATCACAGGTATACAAAAATGATTACGTCCTGCCTGTGTCTATTACAAAACCCTAAATCATTGAAACTGGTATGCTGTAATGCCTTCAATAAGTAAGTGTAAACTTCATTACGTAAACTGAAATTAGTAAATGTAACTACAGGCATTACCAATTGAGTTTGTAAAGCTTGTGGGAGGAGATTACTGGAACCGGACAAAGATAACGATAAATCATGAAAGCGGAATAAGCTGTACAGCATGGCTGAGAAGTGTAAGAGGTGAAAGTGTTGTCACTAACGGATGGATAAGTATTGTAAAAGGTCTTAAATTGACAAAGAATACCTTATTGGTTTTGAGGATAATCAAAGAAAAATGTCTACAAATACATTGTTTCATAGAAAACGTTTGTGATGAATCGTTCTTGACAGTCAACCGTTACGGAGATTTAAAGATCATAGTAAGTATAGTTATATGTTAGTACGAATTTGTTTTTTGTTATACTTGTCAGCAAATGGAAAAAAAAAGAATATATGTTTATAAAATATTTCACAACTTTTCAGGTCATTCCAGAAGCTTATGTGAACAAATTTTACTGTTACTGGCCAGTAAAAGATTCTTATAACATATACGCAGCAGGTCAGTGTTGGAAAGTTGAGACCGAAAAAATAAATGCATGCTACGTTTTTGCTAAAGGGTGTCCGGAGATGTTTGAATACATTAACATAGAAGAAGGTGATATACTGATGTTGATGAAAACAGACAGCTAATCGTTTGACTTGACACTTTATCGTAGCGGAGTTGAGGTTGTTTTTAGAAAGAAGGAGACAACTAAAGACAGCTCAGTTGTTGAAATACCTAAACACACATACTATGAACACTTCAACTCTGTAAGTAATTTAAAGTAAGTTAAAATAGTTTGCTAGTCAATACGACTTATTTACGGATGTTATCGTATAACAGATCTTTACTGATCAAGAAGACTCAATCAACCAATTGATTACTGGGGTAATGAGTTTACATATTTTTACAATACAATATATTGATCCTCAGATGTTAATGAATTTTAAAAATCTTGGATGCAGATGAATGATGAGAAACATGATGTGAATAAGAAAAGTGTTGAAAAAGAAAAGTTGAAGTCTGAAAGAAAGAGTTTTGTAAGTGAAGGAAATAACAACCAGACAAAAGAAGATGTAAGTCTTTGAAACATAATAACGGATAAGTTATTTGTTCATATTATTATACATTCTTAGTTGACGATTGTAGTTTAATTTGCTTTATTGTTACGGGCTGTAATAACAGGTTAAAAAGAAAGGTAAACAGATTGCATCCGATTCTACATCTGAAGAACCTAAACAACTGATATGCTGTACAACTTATGATCATTCTACCGTGTCAGCAACTGGACGACAAACACGTGATCGTTTGGTAAGTTAAGCATAAGTTAACAAAATATTGCAATAAATATTTCTTATACATTAACATATATACTATATATATATATATTGAAAGGAAATGCATGTTTGAAATGATAAGGTTAACAAAAACGGGAAAAGAAGTCGGATGGCGTTGAAGGTAAGCAATGAAGAAGAAAAACGTGTTGCACATCAAAATTATGATCAAGAAAGTGGTGCGTATCAATTCAACAGGAAAGAAAATTATCGAATGGTATGTCATTTCTGTTATTTAATGAGAACAATTGACAACACCATTCATGAGGCTATTTATACGTACAGAATTATGTTTATTCAAAAATTAACAATTGATATTTGTTGCTGCTGACAATTATATCCAACACGGCTAATATACTTCTTAACTCTAACATCAATGCAGCGATTACCTGTAGAAGTTGTAAACAGGGCAAGGCTAACAAAGAAGGTGCATCAGATGAATGTCAGAAACATGGATGGGAAAACAGTTGTGAAGATAGTTAAGCGACAAAAGGACAGAAATGGATTTAGGTATGCGATTGAAGGGTGGCCAAGTTTCATAAAGGAAAATGATATTAGCACGGGTGACAATATGCATTTAACCTATGTAGAATCAGCAAACCTCCTCATGTTGACGCATGTGGATGCAGTAAGCCAAGCTTAACAGTTAACGTTATATGCTAATGATGCAGATGTCTGCGTATATAAACTAATGCCTTTTGTCGTCATCATTTGATGGTTTTTGGTTGGACATGTTGGTACAGTTTATTGGTTTTTTTTTTTTTTGGTTGGTTGGTAGTCTAACCTTGATGACAATTATTAGTATATTAGGGCATGGATGACATATTTTGTTTAGAATTATAATTTGCAAACGGTAGTCGAAGTTCATATTAGTTATAAATTTAGCTGTGTTTTCCTGTATACAACATTAGAAGTCTTATTGGTAATATTTCCATCATCCAAATACACTGCATATTTTAATATCATAATGACTTCTTATCCAACTATTAAGAACCTCAATAAGTGTCTCCATAAATAAGTGTCTCCATATTTAAGATAATAATGACTTTTTTATGCGATTGCGATTAGAAGCTACAACTATTCTTGTATTGTCATACATCGAATTGTCAAACATAGTAAATTAAAATCTTACATCTAATTGGCACAATTTAAAATGAATTAGTTATTTGTAAATTGATAAACGTAGAAATTAATAACACCATTAGATGAACTTAGATAATATATATGAAAGTTAGATGTTTACAAAGTGTTGAAAGAACTACCGATGACAAACAAACGTTGATTATATTTACTGGCATAAAATATTACCCACCAAACATATTATAAACATAATACAACAATTAAAATAACACATTAATTTCGAATATTGATTCTCCATATATAACAAAATACCAACCACAAAAACAACCACAAACATAATACTATGTATATAACACAATGATAACAACAAACAACTAAATACAAAACCATAACTAAACATGTGGTGAAACTACAGTTTCAATATAGCTTGCACCTACAATGCCTTGTGTAAAGATGATAGGAAAATAACCATGCATCTTCTTTGCCCTTACGTTTATCTGAGCAACATCACCCCATTCGTGTACTATAATTAATTTGTTATTACCATCAATGTAGTGCACAGATGACCCTATCATCAACGGCATAAACACACGGGGTACAAAAGACACCACTTTCGACCAAGTATTATTTTGTAGACGCCACAATTGAACATCTACACTACACATTCCAATACTAACCAACATATGAAGTTCATCTCGTATAGTCACCAATAGACCTATAGATTCCACACTCAATGTATCTGGGTAACCTACATTTTCTATTACCTTCGACTCAACATCCAAACGAAGAATCGCTGTGTTACCCATACACCAAAATTTGGTCAGTACAAAATACAAACTTTTCCTACAAAACGTCCCAACGAACCAACTATAAACAGCAATATCATATGGACTATCAATTAAGAACCTTGGAGTTGACCATGAACCTTCACTAAACGAATAAATATTAACAGTCAACCTGAAATGAGTGCGTTTAATGTGCACAATTTTGTAATCACCAGCAGAGTCAACACAAAACCCAAGACTATCATCATCCATATTGTAAAATCCCTGATAATTAGAATTTCTCAGCATCTTGAACACACGAGTTAGTGGATTCCAAACAACCAAATCACCAGTATTACATAAGCAAACACATACCATGCCATCCAAACTTGCTAAAAAGATCACATTACATGGATGACAATCGAAGGGAATGTGAATATTATTGCCTAAAACACATCTAGGAGATGCAACATCAACATAACGAATCGCACACGATGATTTGTCAAGAGCAATTATTTTCTGGTCACCTAATACTCGCAAGAAACGACAATTATTCTTAGCAAACTCAGGAGTTGAAAGATAGGCTAACCACTCTTTAGACACAGCCTTGCACCGTATAACCTCCTTTGCCGGAAGTCTTGGAATAATCTTCATCAATATTAACAGAGATGGACGATCCTTCATATTCACTTACGATTATACTTTAATTAAAAATATTGACGTTGATAGAAAGAGGAAGAAAACACATACGAAAAGCGATTCCTTTGAAAAATGAATAACTACATAGAAACTACCCCAATTAACAGTTGACACAGATGAGTAAAACCTCCTAAATCTCCGAGTAGTGGTGGTAAACGGTTTTCACACACTATGGGCGATAGGGGGTAAATAAAATTAAATAACAATATATATTAGAAACCGTTTCTAATTTACAAGTAAACATATACACATACATGGAGATACTTTTTAATCAATCACATACACAAATATACTTTTTATTAATTAATCTTATTTTTATAAATTACTTTGTTAGTTGTCAAACATTGTGTTATTACAATTGTGAAAATAATTACATCGTAGATTTTTTTTTGGCATTGGGTTTTATATATTATTTTGTACTTTTTATAAAATATTGTTTTTTATGATAATAGGATTATTGAAAAATAATGGACACCACAACTAAAAAATAGGAAGTTAGTTACACAATACAATATATAAAAATAGACACCTACAAAAAAAAATCAAATATATGGAAAACAGAAAACCAATAACACTTTAATAAACAAAACATAAAATGACAATATTCCAGCAAAAACAAAAAAAACAAAAACAGAAAAATCCAGTAAGAACTATTCCTTAACTGGACATATTATAAAGTGGGAAGTTTCTAATTGTCCTTAACTGCACAATATGTAACCACTATTAAAAAAGAATGACAAAGACAGCAAAAAGTAGGAATTAATTACACAATGTTATATTTAAATATAGTCAACTACAAAAGAAATCAAATATATAAAAAACAGAAAAACAATGACACAATGATACTCAAAAAACACAATGACTATACTAAAAGAAATCATTCAAATAAAAACTAATCATTAACTGCACCTATTACAACGTGGGAAGTTTCTAATTCTATGTAACTGCACAATGGTAAGGGCTTCCAAGCTGCTCTAAGGGCTTGGTCTCCAAGGGCCCATTGTGTTTTTTTTGTAGACCTTTTTGTTTTTAAACCACTATCACATGTAATCATAATTAAATACGCACAAAGCAAATATTAAAATCATACACTCTCAATGAATATTTAACATGATAATATAAGCACATTAATTCATAAAGATTCAATCTCATTGTGACAAACTATACCACACATAAAAAACAACCACAAACATCAATTACTAACTGATCAAAACAACGAAGAACAAAAAAAGAACTACATAAAATAGCATAACTAAACATTTGGTGAAATGGTAGTTTCAAAATAAACAGATCCATTCACACCTTGAGTAAAGATGATAGGCAAAAAAACATGCCTTTCCTCTGCCTCTACAGTTACATCAGTAATATCACCCCATTCTTGAACTATAATGAACTTCTTATTTCTGTTGATATAGTGCACAGACGACCCAATCATCAATGGCATAGAAATAGCAGGTGGACAAAAAAATACTTTTGACCACTTTTCATTTTCAAGTTTCCACAATTCCATATTCACACTATAGAATCCCATACTAACCAACATATGGAGTTGATCTCGAATACTAACCAAGTGACCTGTAGCTTCCACATCCATTGTATCTGGGAATCCAACATCAAAAATTACCCTGCTATCAACATCTAAACGAAGTACACATGCGTTACCCACACACCACAACCTAGTCAATACGAAATACAAACAATTTGCACAAAACGTGCCTACAGACCAACTATAGACGTCAACATTAAACAGACTATAGTTTGAGAACATTGGAGTTGACCATGACCCTTCACTGAGAGAATAAATGTTAACAGCCAACATCATATATGTCCGTTTAATATGCACAATATTGTAATCACCAGAAGACCTGACGCAAAACCCAAGACTATCCTGATTCGGATTAAAAAAACCCTGTGAATTAGAATTTGATAGCATCTTGAACACACGAGTTAATGGATTCCAAACTACCAATTCACCAGTATTGATTAGGCAAACACATACCATCCTATCCAAACTTGCTAGAAATAAAATATTGCACGGATGAGCGGTGAAGGGAATGTGAACTTTATCACCTAAGAAACATTTAGGGGATTCATTATCCACATAACGAATATCACACAATAACCGGTTAACGGCAATTATCTTATGATCACCTAATCTGCGCATGAAACGACAATGATTCATAGCAAACTCAGGTGTTGAAAGATAGAGTAACCAATCTTTACACACAACCTTGCACTGTGTAACAACTTTTGACGGAAGTCTTGGGATTATATTCATCAGTATCAGCAGAGACGGAAGAAACTTCACAATCATTGTCAATGTAGGTTAAATAACAAACACTTTGACAATCAATACAACAAATATGAAAAGAGATTCCTAAGAAGATGAAAGTCCAACAAATATTATCACAAGCAGTAGTTAACACACGTATATTAGAGCTCCTACAATTACGAGTAGTAGGTAGTTATTAAATAGATAACTATCCAGATTTTTTAAATCGGTTAAATTTTTAGTACACATTTACATTAATTTTATTTTTTGGCAAATATTCAGTTGAATAATAATTTACATAAATAGTAATAACAACTTTTGATTCAATCGTATTTTTAAGTATAATATGGCAACTTTCTCTTATAAATACATACTCGAAATATTTTGTTTCATTGTATGTGTTGCAAGTACTCTTTGATTGTTAGTCTTCTTTCTGATTTTTCGTGTTTGGGTTAACATGTATCGTTATGGTCCGAATTTTATCATAACTATACTTGATCCGCTATCCCTTCAACAGGTACATACCTTTCCGAATTATTTGTTTAAAGTAACGATTCCTATTGTTTCATCCTTTATTCAAAAGTAATTTGCCTTTTGTTTTTTGGTTTTCAGGCTATACCTATATGTATGAGTAGATTTATATGGATGAATAAGTTAGAATCTTCAATTGTTAGTCTTAAATTTGATGAAACGCATTCATGGTCTGTTGTTATCAAATTAATAAAAGATGTATTCTACTTTACGGACGGATGATGTGAGGTTTTAAACTACTTCGGCCATGAATCTTTCTTCATGATTTTCAACTATCTTGGTGATCATACTTTCAAGTTCAACCTCTTCTCTCATGATCCAAATAAAGAGTTTGGAAAATCGTTTTGTAAAATTATTCAAAATCCTATACAAAGTCCAACGGTACGTAATTTTCTTATACATTTTATTTTTTATTTTTTGTTATTACGATTTATTAAAAAAACATAATACGCATAAAATTATAATAATTATTTTTTTACAGGTTCTACCAGATACTTTTATTTCAAAACATTATGATTATCGTTTACCGGATAACATGGTTATACTTAATGTATCCGAGTATCATCAATGGGAAGTCCGTATTAGAAAGACTGGGCCAAATTATTGTATTGTTGATGGTTGGTTTAAATTTATTGAAGATCTAAGGTTAAATCCTGGGGATATTCTGTGTTTTCAAAAAAAGGACGTGAATCATATTAATATTATCATATTCAATAAAGATGGTCGTCAAGTTTTGTTAAACAACACTCCTTTGATTGAGCCAGAATATGAACATATTAGCAATGTGGAAGGTTATCGACAAGTTAGTGACGATCCTAGCTATCCTTTTTTTTTGCAATGACAGTAACTCATCAATTGGTATTATACTATCCTGTTTTATGTTAATTTTTTTTTTAGTGTTTTTCATTTAATAACATTTACATATTTTTAACATTTTTACAAAATGTAGATCCTTCCCAAGTTAATTACTGACTTAACTGGTTTAAATGAGTTTTCTGAAGTAAAGATCAAAGTTGTTAAAGGAAATATTTGGGTTACGAATCTTCGTACACACAACATCGATGGTCAAATAAGGTTTGTCAATCAATTTATTATCTTAGTTATTATTTCTCATTTACCCAATGTGTATAGATCACTAACAAAATTTTTCATATTTTTTCTACCATAGGTACGGTGTTGTTGGATGGAAACATATACTTCAAGCTGAACATATTTCCTTAGGTGACGATTGCTTTTTCAACTGGTCTAAAACGAATTCGAGGCTATTGGTTACGAAACTCCAGCAAGCAGAAGTGTTACAGCAATAGAGTTTCAGTTTATATTGAAAACCCGGAAAACATATATCTTACATTTACTTTTCGATCCCCCTTTTTTTATGTTTGTAGTACAATGCGTTGGTTTTTTTTAATATTTAAATTCAGATTGCCATGATAATTTCATCCGTACAGTCCGTTTATGATAAGTAACACAAATCTACTTAAAAAGAATGGTATACATAACATACAACTACTTAAAAAGTACCAAAATAAAAAACACAATGACAAAAAACACAATTGTATAACATATATGATTACACATAACACAGAGACTTCACGTTTACTTTTATTTTTGTTAGGATCTGAGTTTCTTATGATTGACTTTGTTTGGCATAATTGAACAAATGAACGAAAGTAAAATGAGATTAAATGCAGCGGAAGTGGAATCAAACTTTGTAAACACAATCTAAGGGAAAATAGTTTTCGTAACCACATGTTTCTCATTAAAAACCCTGTTTGGGTGGTTTTGATCAAGGTTTATAAAGGGAAAAAGTGAATGCTGACGTGGCAACGATTACAAAAGTCCACGTGCCAACCCTTGGTGAAGGAATTAACAATGTAATATAACACACACACACATACACAAAAATAATGACAAAAACACAATTGTATAACATATTTGTACACAACCAACACACGTTTGGTTTTTTTTTTATTTATTTATAAATTATGAAACAATTTAAAAGTTAGTAAAATTAGATAAACCTGGATCTGGGTACACTAAACGGTTAATGGCAGGAACGGTTACATAATGTAGAAACTGCTTGGGGAAACGATGCGAATAACTGAAAAGACACACGTTTACACACAGTTATTACTACACACACAAACCCATTCAGTTAACACAGGAAACATAAACTGATACACGCTTTATTACGCATGAATCAACGAAAAATATTAATAACCTTAGTAATTATAACATAATAATCCAATCGTTTTTTTTGTTTTTTTGTTTTTTTGAACGGAATAATCCAATCGCTTTACCGCCTATTCAATTCCCTACCCCTGACCACCTATAAAATAAACTAACCCATAAGTCCATAACACATCACCTATCTTTTAACACTAACTCGAAACATCTCTACATTCAACACAACTACAATCATGCCTGGATCACACTACCATTTCGGAGACACAACAGAGGCCAAGAAAATTATAACCACTGCACACTTTGTAGAGGATCAAAAGGATTCAGAAATCTTACGAACACTACAGAGAATGCATAACACCGCCACTGCAGATGTAGAGAGAAACAATACTGACATGAACTACAACGTTCTGCAGTATATTTCGAATGGGCTACAGAACGAAGATCAAATAAAGATTATACAATATCTGGATAAACAGTTACAGATAAAGAAAAAGATAGCAGTTTCATTAGAAGAACTCAAGGATGCCTTGTGGGAGTACATGAAGACGAAGAACGAAAGGGTTACTATAATGAAAAACTATTAGAAACGTTTAATGATTACTTTTATTTTTTTTTGATCGCTCATGTATTTGACCTTCTACAAGTGTATCCTATCTACTTAATGTAATAACATATTTAAATATTGACAATGTCTTATAACAAATTTACCTAATGACTCTATTTTACCATTTTACCAAAAATTTTATTTGTTTTGCTTAGAATTTAGATGTATTACATAAAGTAACATATTACAAAACACATGATCAAGTAACATATAGAAGTATGTATACTAATTGATTGTAAAGTATTAACACAGCTATAGTTAATAAACGTTTATTTTCTTACATAACTTGTGTAATATTGCTCTACAATATTTAGGTTGATTATTTTACGTGTAAAATATCAATAAATATAAGACGGTAGATGAAACGTATTTGTTAATTTACAAATGCCTGTTGATATTACAAAAGAATTGTATTTAACGTATACCATTGTGTTATTGCCATTGTGTTAATAATAACAATGTGGTTTTGGGAAACATTACCATAAATACTGCATTTTTGTTATATGTTAACTTTGTTAAATATTAATCTAATATAAATTTATCTATTACAAAAGTAATTAACTATTATCTACACACAAATTGACATCTATGAACATTAATAACAGCCTAATACAAATAATAGTCACACAAAATACACCAGTCAAAAGCTTTGAAAGTAAATACAAAAAAAAAAAAAAACAAAGAAAACAAAACATTTCGCAATCACAAAAACGGCATTACAAGGTACAAACATAAAGTTAACAAATTACTTGAACACACAAACATACTAACTGCATTAAAATAAAATAAAAAACATAAGCATAAACTGTTTATGGAATGTGAACAGACAACGACGGAAACAAACTACTTCTTAACGCGTTTCACCTTCTCCGAATTATTCCTAAGTCTCTTCTTGTAGTTCCCTCCAATTTGTTTAGCAACCATAGAACCACCAACCGTTGAATTAGACATATTGTTGACAGCATCTTGCACTCCTATATGACTTTTGTTAGAATCAGTCATTTGATCATTTTGAACAGCACCCTACATGAAACATAGACAACATGAAACACTTCTATAATTTCTAAATTATTAAAATGATATACAAAAAACCAATTACCTCTTTATTGATTTGTCTGGCAGAGCCCTCATATTGCTCAGTACCAACAATACCCTAAATGCAACAAACCAACATGTTACACTAAAAAAATAACCAACGTAATAAGATAAAAATAAAACAATTTATTCACCTTCATCACAGATTGACCAACACTGTCATCATGCTTCTTATCATTACCAATATCCTGCCATAACAAAACAACCAATATTACATTCAAAGTACATAAAAAAAAATAACCAACAAAATAACATAAAAATAAATCGATTTATTCACCTCCATCGTAGATTGACCAAAACTGTCATCATGCTTCTTATCATTACCAATATCCTTCCATAACAAAACAACCAATATTACATTCAAAGTACATAAAAATACACATCCGAATAAAAGAATCATTTACCTGAAGTCTCGCTTTAGTAAGGCAATCATTTACCTCCGTATCAATAATAACCTATATATAACATCAAAATCAATTTCCAGCTAACTAATACTATAAAGTTTAGAGAAAAATATACTTAACCTCTACTTCAGATTGCAAATGGTTGCCAGCTGTCTTGTTATCTCCAATAATCTAAACGTAACATACGAACCATTAATCAAATAACAATAACAGTAACTTATATTACAAAGTTAATTAAGTCATGAAAATAATTAAAAGTTTGAAACTCACAAAAAACCAAACCACAAACACATATTGAGAATAAAAAACAAAATACATAAAGAGTTACCGATGACTGCGTTGACGGTGTAAGAGAATTATCAACTACTGAGCTAAACACTTCATCAGCCATCTCCCATTCAACATCTTTAATCTTTGCACACATTTCAGTTTCTTCATCAATTTGAAGAACACCAGCTGATGGAGGAGTGGCAGCGTCAACAGATGTAGATATAGACCTAGGCTGTATAAGCACATTGATATCATCTATGAAGTAATGTTACTATTATCAAACAAACCAACTTACTAAGGTAAAGTCACTTAAACCCAAATAAAACAAATCATTTACCTGTACAACACTTTGGCTAAGGCTAGCATCTCGCCCATTACCAACAATAACCTAAGAAAACAAACCAATAATTAAACTAACTCTAATTAACCATATTAAGTAATATTAAAATAATAGTAACAGTAACCTATATTACAAAGTTAATACAGTCATGAAAACAATTAAAAGTTTGAAACTCACAAAAAACCAAACCACAAATACATATTAAAAATAAAAAACAAAAAACATAAAGAGTTACCGATGATTGCTTTGACGGTGTAACAGCATTATCAACTAATGAGCTAAATACTTCATCAGCCATCTCCCATTCAACATCTTTGATCTTTGCACACATTTCGGTTTCCTCATCAATTTGAAGAACACCAGCTGATGGAGGATTGGCAGTGTCAGCAGTTGTAGATATAGACCTAGGCTGTATAAGCGCATTGATATCATCTCCGAGGTATTTAGAAACAGTAAAACGGTTGGAAAATTTAGGCGGTAAATTATAGGGATCGATCTTAATAACAAAAATAACCCTTCGAGAACATAAATTTTCATTCAAATACGATTCTATCCAATTTGGATCATCAACACCCTACAAAAAACATAATAAGCTATCAACACAACTGAACAAACTAATATATACTAATCATGCAAAAAATTCAACAACTAATAATTGTAAAAGGAAATGTAAAATAAACCTCTGACAAAGACTTATTAACTAACTCATCAGCAGATATTTTAAGTAGAGATACTGCAGCTTCATTAAAAACAACACATGTCATCTCATCATTGGTACCATTAGTAACACAAAGTTCCAATTTGTATCTGCAAAACAGAAACGATTAATAAAACGAAAAACAAACAACAAATAAAATATTAAAAATACTTACACATAATGTGGATTGACAACATCTTCTTCACAGTTCCAACACAAATAGTAACCGTCAACCATTGACGCCTTCTTACGACATTTGTTACACTTAACATATTTCCAATCACTATGCATTTCCACACCACTTATGTTTGCATCAATGTTGAAAATTGTTCCCTGTACATGATTTAAAGTCAAAAACTAATGATTAAAAGTAAAAAAACTAACAAAAAATAATTTATTTGGGTGTATTAGCAATACAATACCTCAGCCACATCTCCTGCTGTAAGAAGGCTGTATATGTTTGCAATACTCGTAATTTGAAAGGTGGCTGCATTGTCTTCAATGATAGTAATTTGAGGAGACTCACTGAAAACAAAAAATACAACATATATAAAACATAAAATAATAATGCATCTAATAAAACATGCCAAATCACATAATTACATAATCCTGTAGGCATCAATTTCAGGTATAGAAAGATTCAAGTAAATTTGAGTCGCCACAGTTGTCATTAAACTTGTAGAACCTAATTCAATACAAACATTTAAACATAAGTTATAAATAATCAAAATTAACAATGCAACATATCCTATACATAACACCATACCCTTGTAAGATCGAACTTTGCAAGATGACAAAATAATAACAACTGTATTTTTTGCAATTCTTCGAATATAACCATCGCTAAACTGATTCACCAAGTGTCCCCATAATGAAACATTCACCTTCATATCACTGAATTATATATATTTAAGAATGAGATAGTAAAAATAAACAATATAGACGAAAGAATTAATATAGACAACACTAACATACTTGGTGTCAGAGATAACAATGTTTCGTACACCAGGATTGCAAGATGAAACAGATTCCAATTGATACTGAACAGAGCCCCATTCCCTAAGAACGCCAATAACATCTACACACACACACACACACACACACATATATATAACATTAGAAAACTTGAAGAATAAAAAACTAACAGAATAAAATGCATACATACCTGTAAGATATTTGTCATCATTAACACGATCGGCTAACAGATTGAATGGAAGAAAATCAAACACATATCGTCTGAAGACAGACGGATGCGTCGGACAAGTAGTAATACTTGTTGAATACAAGAACTGAATGAAAATATCGCACCGCAATGGACGATACATGGTACTATACTTATGAACAACAAACTTACGAATCCTGTAAACACATCCCTCTTTAAACGCATTCTGAAATAACCTCAGCAAGTTAGATGGAATCTTTGCATGAATAGATGAACCCTGAAAAAACATATACATTTTAAGGTTAGATAATTACCAATGTAAAATCAAAAACTAAACAATATTGCATTACAAAGAAATACTTACTTGTGCATCAGATAGAATCATGTCAAACGAAAGGATACGATTTGTTTTAGGGTTGAACGATGTCCAAGCACGCGAGACCAACACATCAACTTGCCAGTTGTTGGTAAAATAAGCACGTAAATCCGAAATACTTGCACGATTCATTTTATAAAGTAATAAGCTGCAAATATATATAAGACTGCAATCAACATCACACATATAATCCATAACACTATAAACAAAGACTACACATATAGACCCATATACATACACACAAGGCTAATAATACTCAACAAAGAAAACATGTTACCTTTGAACAACCTAGTTTGACAACACCAATTACACAATACTATCAGCTGGCGATAATGGCAAATTATAAAAAACTTCCTTGTACACAACATTTTTAGTCATATTGTTAGGACATTTTTCTTTATTATCCACATAGAACTTTAGTCCAGCACGAGATGTTACACGAGATGCAGCAACATATAACTGTCCTTGGGAGAACACGGGCTTTACTAAGTAAACACAAACATTATTAAAAGTTTGGCCTTGACTTTTGTTAATAGTCATAGCAAAACAAACTTTTATAGGAAAATGTCGCCGCTTAAATTCAAAAGGCCAAGACGAATTACTTGGAGTCATATCAATTCTACCAATGAATACTTTCTCTCCAACATGTGGGCCTGTAATAATCGTACATTCAAGAACACGACGACTTATTTGACTTACAACCAACCGCGTCCCATTACACAAGCCACGTTGCATGTTTAGGTTACGCAACAAAATAACAGGTGCACCAACCTTGAGATGTAGTACATGATTCGGAACTCCAGAAAATTTCAAACTGTTAAGAAACTCAGGAGCATACATAGCACGCAATTCTTCAACATTTTGTGTACTCACACATATCTCATCAGCACTAAACAATGTATACATTTCACCTGGTATCTTCTCAAGAACATGTTGGTTAATCGTATCAACTTCATCATTAGTCGGACAAAGAATGAAAACGTTCCTTCAAGTAATCGACATCATTAAATCTGTTCATAATATTAGGGAACGTATTTAACACAACGGACTCAAGATGTTTATCAGTTACAGAAATTAACATATCTCTTGGTATATGAATCCATGTATCATCATCTGATCCATCCACAGAAACTGAAGGAAGACAACCAGTCCCCATGTCTAAAAGCCATTTACTAAATTCCTGCATTTGAATAAGATCCCTACCAAAAATACTTGGATCACGTAAACGCATGTTAGTTGTCAAAGAAAACACTTTACATGACCTCCATATATTCGGCGACTTGTTAATCGCGGAAGCAACAATTTCACTCCGTGAACCAAACTGAACAACAGGAAGTATCTGCCGAAAGTCACCACCAAATGCGACAACCTTTCCACCAAATACTTTATGCTCAGCACCAGCCATGCTGTCTCGACACACATCCCTCAATGTTCGATCAACAGCTTCAAATACATGGCGATGTTGTAGAGGTGCTTCATCCCAAATAATAAGTGAAGCATAATTGATTAACTTAGCCAAATCTGAACCAACATCAATGGCACAACAAGAGTCCTTATCAACTTCAATAGGGATGCGAAACCGAGAATGTGCTGTACGCCCACCAGGTAGTAATAAGGAAGCAATACCAGATGACGCAACAGTCAAAACTATCTCATTATTTGATCGAATACGAGCTATAAGGGTCGTCCATAAGAACGTTTTCCCAGTTCCTCCACTACCTAACACAAAAAATACGCCTCCTTTTCTAGCCTGAACAGCAGAATATATACTATCAAACACTTCCTTTTGTTGACTATTCAACGCCGCGTATTGCTTAATAAAACGTGTCCTTTCCTCATTAGCATCATACATTCTCTCAAATTGAACCAACCTGTTGATAAATCTATCTTCCGAAGTATGGTCAATCTGCGGTAAGGTTGGAAAGGAAGTCAACGACCGGCCACTCTGAATCAACACTTGTTCAATCTCTTTCATAGTATAATTCAATCTGAGAAATTCAATGAAATTTTTTTCAAAATTGTTCGATATTTATGAAGAATGTCCTCTGATAGGTATTCATAACAATCAAAAAATAATTGCCGAGGATCACTAACAGTACAAAATAACAAAATTGTAACAAACAATTCACGAAGGCGATCCCCAAATTGCCAATGATAAGCCTGGCGTACAGCATCAACCCATTCAACATCATCACCCAAAAGACTTAATGCTTTACAAGCGGACATATACGTTGGATGTTCCACCCCGTCAACAGTTCGAATCTCTTTAAAACTTCTCGGACCACGCACAACATTTAATAGCATTCTAAGATAATACTTTTCACCCATCGTAGGACTTACATAATATATACGTCCAATAGTTTGAAATGAACCTTTACGGGGCTCCCACACTCTTTCCTTCTCATGCCATGTAAACAAAGTTGGGTATTCGGCATACGTCAATGTCCGGCCAAACTCATACCTTTCATTTGCAGCCATCCATTCAGTAAACTTTGACATTGCAGCTGTTGTTCGTTGTAAAACATCAGAAATTTGCTCATGATCCTTAAAATATACTCTATTACACCCTTCTTCATGAAATGGGAGTCTTTCAACAGCCACTGAACGATAATGCATGTCAAACTCAAATATCTTCCAACACGCCTCTGATGCTGAAATATACCTACAATTCATGTACTGCTCAATCTCATTTTCATGATTTAAAAGTGATGTAAATGTTGTTCTCCCACCTTGACCTTCCAATACTGCGGTAGCACGATCTTGACCTTTGTTAATATAGCTGAAAAGATATTTAACCAACATTCCTTGGTTACACCATTCAACATTGATATGGAAACCATACTTTATAAGCAACGCACGATTATAAGGAACAACATATCCATTATCTAGCATAATATCTTGCCGACCAACACGAACTTTACGTGAGTTATTACGTCGTCGATACGACGGCCACCCATCATTTCTAATAAAAGTTTCGTCACAATAACTCTTCGGAAATCATTTAGTACATTTGCCATCATTCATACAAGGACTCGAAGGTCTAAGGTTACCACATGGACCATGCATCATATGAGTACCAACATTTAAAAAACCGATTGGGTCACCCGATTCAGAAGGCAGCTCAGCAGATATAAATCTATCAATTTCATCCGATGAAGAAATTTTATCAGCTTGACTAAGAAACACAAGAATGTGGCAATGTGGCAGACCACGTTTTTGAAACTCTATTGTGTAAAGAACTGCAAAGACAGAAAAAAAAACACAATGTTTTAACACACATCATAATAACACATTAATCACATGTTAACATACAACCATTGAGAATAAAATTCATTTAACATACCCGCTTTAGGAACACCAAAATGATGCTTTTTCCTTATGTCTTTCATGAGCTCATCAAGTTTGATCTTAAATACCCGTGCAACAATATCAGGTCTTTCAGATACTAAGTGACCCACTGTGTTTTCCTGCAAATGCTGTTGAATTTCACGCCATTTTGGGTTACACGTCATGGTAATAAAAAGATCCGGAATACCAGCCCAACGACAAATTGCCATCGCATCTTGATATTGTTGTATCATATGCCTAGGCCCCCCGGTGAAGGACGCTGGCAACACAACACGTCGACCTATAGAATCACAGTTTGTCTCACCTTCTAATATACGATCATGCAACCCATTATACAACTCCGAACGAATTGTTGTCTGATGAGTCTTGTACCATTGTAAGTCATGTTCAAGCACTTGCGTATATGCATCAACAACAAATGTAAGAAATAACCGGCCAGAACTATGCAATGTTTTACCTTCTCCCATTCTAACCATCAACCGAAAACAATAGTATTCTCTCAATGAAACATTTTTTCTTTTACTTTCAGCACTAATATTACTTAGAGGAATGCCCACATTAAAACCATCTTCTCCATACGGGAAAAGTAATGGATATTGCAACGACATGTAACTGGGATGAAGTTCAGAAATACGTTTCGCATTTGTACTACCACGGTCTTCAACAATAATATCACGGCAATCTGTAGGATTACCATCACCCGGAATCAATGCAGCAACTTCATTGACCGTAGGCAAATTAAACTGTCTCGCATCCCTTCTTCGTGTACCAAGCAGTCTAAGTCTAACAGGTTGCTGCGAAAAGTGAGTAAATCTTTCTTTGGCCATCCTAAAGCTCTGAACTAATGGATTGTGCCGATTAAGCATTTTAATTAAATCATTAACTAAACTTCGAATACATGCATCATCATTCCCAGACTGAATACACTTCTCAACTGCTTTTAATCGATTGTCAACCTCATTTTCTGTGTCATAAATATATAGTTGTGCAAATCTTGGCCGTCCATCAATATGCTGAGGTAACAAAGTACCAATCCTATGATGATTATGTCCATTCAACACATATGTATAGGGACCACTTCCATCATTAACATCCGAACAGACTTTACCACCAGTAGAAGTAAACGAAAACATTGAATTTAGAAGCTTGATATTCTCTTTAAACACCTTAGATCGCGGTTCACCATTCAGCTGTAAAAGCCGCCGCAATGGTTCCGGAGCATGCCGAAGTAAAGGTAAAACAACCTTGCCTTTACCACAACAAATAGAGAAAGTTGGATTAGACGGAGCAAGATATTTAGTACTTCTCTCACCATACCACAAGATCGCTTTGCAATAAGGACATACATATTCTGTAATTCCACAATCCCAATATGATACATCTCCTATACAAAATAAAACAATCATATAAGAGAAAGTTATATTTATCATTTTAATGAGGCATTCAAACAACTAACAGTCATCAATGAACAATCCATACTTGATGAGTTTTCATCTTGGTAAACACCAGCACAAGATGACCTCCGGTTGTGCATAGATGGCGATGATGCTGAAACAAACTCCGAAGTTAAAGAATGTGATACAAAACGTGCATCACTATTCATTGAATTAGTTCCATGGAATTGATTTGAATTTAGGCCAACTGCAATACACGTAGATACAATCAGATGTGTCCTAAAAACATGAACACGTTTACATTACTTGGCATAAAAAAAAATTAACAATACGTACCATAACAACGTCGTTGAACTGGCATATTTTCAATGTTTGAACCAGCAGGGCGATCTCGTAATCGAGGACGACCACGACGTCTAATATTACGGGATGTTTCATCAGATCGAAATGTCGACATAGATGAAGAAGACAGTGTTGATAATATTTCAGAATCACTTGCAATACCATGGTTAATATTAACACTATCCATACCACCAAGATCTGTATACAAACAACATTCATTTGATACCACTTGATGAATAATGTCAATGTTTTATTCTCCATCTTCTTCCTCTTCATATCTAGTCCTTAAATACCTCAACTACTCATACTGATAGCTATTACATACTGGAAGCTCTACACAATACTTACCAATCCATACGTACATAATATCATGGATTATACCAAACAACCAATGCGCACCAGCCTTACACACTATATGCAAGCTCTGACATTTGTTAGAAGAATCAACAGATAAACCAACAACATGTGAAAATATTTTGTAGTAAACTTCCTGTTATCACTGTATAAACTTGTTTTGCGTATAATGCACTCCAAAATACCATCTCACAACCCATCATTACATAAGCACAAAACACCGTATCCATACTTGATATCACTCCAAGAAAATAGACGACTATTATATAGAAACACCATCGGATCTATATACATACTTAGAACATAACACTATTTCATGCAGGTAAAGCAAACATCTCGATCATAAATACGCTATTAATTGTCAAGCTATACCCTAATCTATTATTTATACTACATAATTTAAATTAACAAAACACAATAGCAACAAACATAGCTATAAGAAGACATGCAACCAACCATTAAATACATGTAACAACAAAAGAAAGCAATGAAATTAAATATGAATATGAAACACCTATACACACTATGAAAAACAAAATCACACATACATTGCTAAATAGATAGTAGCTCCTTTGATACTTCGTTTCCAACTACAACTTTTCAAAACCTATTGATAAGGGAAACTAAAGAACTGTAGTAAAAAATATTAAGACAACAGTTGGGTTATTAAAAACGGTTATCAAAGTTCAAATAATAATGGGGCAACATAATGGGTAGTTTTTGAACATGCACCATAATTGTAGGAATTATAATTGTCTTTAATTAGATAATATTATATATTTTATACAAAAACAAAGTAAACACGAAACTACCACAAATGAATGCATAACTTAAAATGCTAATTATAATTACAAACATTAGGTGTGTTAACCTAACTTAAGTTTTTTTAAACAAAACGTGTTTTTATAGAAATGTAATAATATATACTAATATTGTCCTATACCATTTATGATGTTGATTACATTGTGTTTTATTATGGAAAAGATTGTGCTTATACGAAATCACTATGTTTAGAATAGTACGTTACCCTATTGCAATAGTCCTTATATACTATTTGTAGTTGTATGTATATTTTATACAATATTAAGCTCTAATAAAGGCATTGTGTTTTTTATTAAAGCTTACTTTTTTTACTAAATTCTGATTATCAATGTAAACTTGTTTAAGTGGAAAAAAAAAGCACAAACACAACCCAAACTATATAAATCAAACACTCTTTTCTGTAAAGATGGCCTAACTTTAATTGTAAGAAATACAATAACTGAAACAAAAGCCGCTTTTATACAAACTAAAATACTATCCTACAAAAAAAAAAGAAAAAAAAAACCAGAAATAAGAGACATAGAAAAATAAAAAACAAACATGAGTACTAAAATCGCTCTAGATAATTAATCTTAACTTCCATGCAACACTTCACACTTTCGTTTGAAACCGAATTTCAAAACAGTCATATACAAGACATCCATCTGTAACTGCCAAACTACCTCATCGACCAACTTTTATTTAAAAGTTAAAACGACGGAAACTAGATATAATTATACAAACGAATGATATAATCAGAGGTTAAAGAATTCAAATATTCCTTTACGATTATATTTATACATACATACATATAATCATATATATATGCACCGCTAACAAACTTGAGCATAAAACATGGATACCCTGCTAACTGAAAATACGTGGAAGATTCATAAATTATGTCACCACACCATTTATTTCGTCAAAAAAAGATGACAACTAACCAACCACGTTTTGTTTTTTTTTTTTTTTTTTAATAAATTGAATAAATGAGACACTACGTGAGCTATAATCAATAGTTTAAAACAACACATCAAAATTTTAAGCTATGTTCAAACGACGTATAGTGATAAAAATATTTATATCTGCATACATTTTAATGTAATCGTTAAGTTAATCTCATCTTGACTCAAGTTACTGGATGCCTGTTGCAAAAAACACAATTAACATTATTCATAACACAATTCAAGATATTGTTTTGTCTTTTATTAATCAACTAAATAACCGAAATATTATTTTTAGAATATTTTAAATGTAGTATCTTTTTTATGTATTATATGTGTTTTCAAAAACAATGACATGAATTCTAAATTCAGATTGACTTTTTTTCAATAACATGGAACCAAAAATAAAAAACATTGCAAGACTTCCGGTGACAAACACAAAAATGGACCCATGCTGTTTGAAATGTTTCAATGAATTTAATAAAATATGATAAATTTTAAGCTTGGGTTACAATTGTATAATTAATCATAACTTTGAGTTTATGTTTCTAATTTGAACTTATAATAAAATATGATAAACTTTAAGCTTATGTTACAATTGGATAATTAATCATAACTTTGAGTTTATGTTTATAATTTGAACTTAAAAAACTTTTGGTTATTTAAAAATTGAATATGAAATCACTATAACTTTTAGGATTTTCAATTAATGTTGTTAGTGATACGATCATTTTGGATGTAGCTTTCTTAATGGTTTAACTTGCAAACCACAATAGAGTTGACTTGATCATTTAACAATCTGTATATATAATGCCAAATCAAAACCACAAAACCTGTATACAATTTGTTACACTACCCGAACCATAAACTACATTACACATCATTAATATATTAAATAATACTACATTAAACATCATCCATATATCAAATAATAAAACATAATATCGAACATTAGAAGATCCTTACACAATAAACCACTATATTAACATTAAATTACTAAAATACTAAAGACATTAACATAAACTATAACCAAACATGATACATCAAAACACAAAGAAGAACAGAAGCTTGATACCTTTAGTAATTTGGAGACACAAGGCTCTCAAAATAGACAGACCCTTGTAAGGCAGTCATGTACTTCCAAGGAAAGTAGTACCCAACTTGCATAGTTTTCATATCTAACATATAAATATCCCCACAAGTAGTCATCAACAGCATTTCATCAGTAGACTCTACATACTCTACAAACCCGAGGAAACTCGATGGAACAACACCAATACAAGGCAGAACCCATAAGTTAATCCATTCTTCATATCCCAACTTACACAAACCAACTAAATACATATCATATTTATAACGCATAAAAATGTGAAGTTGCCCAGCAATACTGACCAAAGATCCATCAAAACCTCCACCATAAAAATCACATGGTAATGGAACACTTGAAAATTGCTCTAGGTTAACATCAAAACGTACAATTGACTGCACACAATCACCAGAACATGAATCAACAATGAAATATACACCATCCCCACACAATGTACCTAATGACCATTTTCCACCATGCTTAACAGACAGAACGTCCGTAATTTTCCTCCAGGAATGTAGTCGGGTAGAATAAATATAATCTGTCTCTGTGCCACGTCTTCTTATAACATGTAAAACCTTGTACTCATTTGCAGAATCCACATAGAAAGCAGCAGAATCAGAATCTTTTTTGAAGAAACAATGTGATTCACATGATGGAAAAGTTGTACTTGCCAGTGTAAGAGGATTCCAAATTAAAATTTGACAAGTCTCTTCCAGGCACACACATAACATTCCATCCAAACTCCCTAATATCATCAATTCATCTGGTCGGGTTTTGAATGGTTTAACAGACATCATTTTAGGACCACAAAAGCCCGTGCATGCATAAAACAATTTTTCAAGAGAACCACAACGATCTAATTTCGCAAGCACCCACTTGGTAGCTGACGGTGACGTACTACGACAATGAATTAATGGAAACTCCGGTGTGGACAGGATAGACAACCATTTTTTGCACACCAACTTGCAACGACCTATATCTCTTGCAGAAAGTTTTGTAAAAATACCATACATTAATATCTCTACAAGCAACTCCGACATAACAAATATTGATTAACTGCTCACATTAGATCAACACATGTTAGTTAGTCCAATTCACTTTAACATCAAAGTGTAAATCATAGTTATGAAGAATAGAAGACAAAATAACAAATTGAAGAAAAGATACTTACAAACAGCAACTTTTATTTGCTCAAAGATCTGGAACAATTCTGACTGAAATGTTACCCTATAATCATATAAATAGGAAGATGTGAGAGAGAAACGTCAACCCATAAAACACTGGAGATAATGGGAGAGAAATGCTTAATAACTAATCACGTAATAAAAGGATTAGTAACCACTAACATAGCAGTTGATTTTTTTTTAAACGGCAAAACTTCTATATAAATATATAAAAAGGCAACATAGCAGATGATATCTCCAACTTTCTAATACACTTTATCCGGTAAAATAACACAAAACAAAATTTATATCATGTCATATAAAAACGCAATAATATATGAGTCCCTGCCGTCAGTCTTCCGTCAGTTTGACTGTTTGCCAGTTGTGAAAAGTCTATTAATACCCCCCACCCTTTAATATCTACAACCAGTTTCATTATCAACATCAACAGTCGCTCCCAACTCCCAATATCATCATCATCATCAACAGCTCTCCTCTCCCAACTCCCAAGATCATCATCATCATCTTCATCAAAGAAATCAACAGATCATCCTCATCATCTTCATCGAACATCGAACAGATCATCTTCATCGAACAGATCAGGTTCATCTTCATCCTCATATTGGTCATTCGATGTGTTTATGTGTTTATATTGTGAAAAAACAGAGCGATGATTCTGGGTTTGATTTTGGGTTCCATTCGATGATTTTTCGTTGATTTTGGGTTACATTCGATGATTTGGGTTGATTTTGAAAAAACTGAGGGTTGATTTCATTCGATGTGTTTATGTGTTTATATTGTGAAAAAACAGAGCGTTGATTTTGGGTTCCATTCTATGTTTTTGGGTTTGATTTTGGGTCCCGTTCGACGATTTTGGGTTGATTTTGAAAAACAGAGGGTTGATTTTGGGTTCCTCATTTTGAATGTGTTTGAATGTGTTATTTTGATTGAATATGTTCCTCATTTTGATTCGATGATAACAGTTATTTGGGTATTTTGGATTTGATTTGATGATTTGAATGTGTTATTTGGGGTTAGGGTTTAGGGTTGAATGGATTTTTGGTTTGATTCTTGTGGGTTTTGGGTTGAATGGATTTTTTGGTTTGATTCTTGTTCAAAATGCATCAAAACAGAGTGGTATTTGGGATTAGGGTTTAGGGTAGCAATGTGTTTTGGTTTGAATGTGTTTTGTTTTGTTGTACAGAATGTGTTTTGGTTTGAATGTGTTTAGGGTTTAGGGTATCAACTGAGTATTAAGAACTGATCGGATGAACAGAATGTGTTTTGGTTTGAATGTGTTTAGGGTTTAGGGTATCAACAGAATGTGTTTTGGTTTGGTTTGTACAAATTCTTGTGGGTTTAGGGTTGAATGGATTTTTGGTTTGATTTTTGTTGTACAGAATGTGTTTTGTTTTGAATGTGTTATTTGCAATGTGTTTTGGTTTTGATTCTTGTGTGTTCATCATATTGATTTTCGGTTTGATTCGAATGTGTTCCTCATTTGAATGTGTTTTGTTGTATTAAGAACTGTTGTATTAAGAACTGATCGGATAAGATTCGAATGTGTTCCTCATTTGAATGTGTTTTGTTGTACAGAATGGCTGCGGATGTAAAGATACGCAAAACACCAACTACGAAGGCGAGAACACTTGACAACCTCCTAGAAGATGCGGTGCACATAAGGAAGTGATTGATATGAATGATTATAACCCCAGTGGAGCTCTTCGATTTTCCTTGAAATTCCAAAGCTCGCTAATTACATATCTACCACTGGGGTTATATTCATTCATATGAATGAATATAACCCAAGTGGCAGATATGTAATTAGATACACTGGGGTTATATTCATTCATATCTGGATCAGCTTCCCAAAGTGCACCCGTCAGTAAAAATCCACAATTGCTTGTGGTTGTATGACGTTTTGTCTCTGTATTGTATGTTACGGTCTTTTGTTATCGAGTCTGTAAGTTCCGTCAACTCTACGAAGTTGGTATGACGTTTTGTCTCTGTATTGTATGTATAAAAAGATTACATTTAATATACAATTTAGGCTTTAATAATTTGTTATATATAGTATAAATTTAATTATTAGATTTCTTAACAAAAAACCAAGAAAAGAATTTAGGGGCTCAGGTTGATATTTCACTCATACCATAGGGACGCAAAGTGTTATTAATATATGCAAAACGACGGTCTTACCCCTGCCTCTAACAGTCAACCTGACAGCAGGGACTCAAAGTGTTATGAAATGAATACCACAGGGGCTCAGAATGCAAAAAATTGTTTTTAGGGGCTCAAGTTGATGTTTGGGACATACCACAGGGACGCAAATTGCATTTTACTCTTTTTATTTTAATGGAATGTTTTGGTTTGTTTCTTGAAAGTTAGTCTGGATGAATTGTGTTTTTTATTATGGTCGTTTTTTATTGTGGTTATTTAATCATATATTATTTCAAACATTTAATATCTTCAGTTTAATTTCTTCGAGCGACCATCCGGAGAATTGTAATTGATTTGGTTTATTTTGATGTTAAATTGTGCCTGAATATAGACTTGCACTTGCACACATAAAAAAAACACAATCTCAAACAGCTGCTCTGTGAAAAGCTGTCCACTGCTGAAAGTCAACCCCTGTTCTCTCATTTCCTTGGATATCACTGTTGTTCAAAATCAGTGTTTTCATCCACTGATATGCTATCCACTGATAGATAAAATCACCCACTTTTTCATTATAACCGTTGCAACCACTGATATTGTTGAATCATGTTTGTTCATTTGAATAATTATGCTTTGTTTTTCAGTTTGCTGGGTTGGACAGTGTTGCTCTAATGAGAATGTACATTTAGAAGCAAGTTTATGATGAAGTTTCTGTTATTATTTATGATAATGTGTGTTACTTAGCCACTCAAGTTGATGTTTCACACATACCACAGGGACGGAAATTGCATTTTTCTCTTAATATAAAGTATTGAAAACATATATAAGTTAAAAACTGGAAAAGGCCCCACATTTAGAGTTCATTTTAGCCCTCCAACAATAAAAAACACAAAAAAAAAAACAAAAACACAATAAATAAAAACCAATAAATAAATAAAACACAATAAAATAAAAAAACACAATAATAACCACTCCTTAACATTAGGGGTTATACCTGCTAAAATTTATTCAAATAATTAACTGCCAAGTTACACATCACATATTATCATACTACGTATGTAATTACAAGAAATCAACAATTTATAATACACAACATACAACTTACTCTAAGAAGTTGATAACCATATATATAACAAAGAACATAAGCAACTAAAATACCATACAAAAATAAAATATCTTCTAACATTACCAAAGTATATTACAATACAAATGAAAAGAGCACCATTCTTTACACACCAACTTATAACGGCCTACGTCTCTTGCAGTAAGATTTGGCAATATCTCAAACATAAGTCAATCGGAATCTCCAGCATGGTAACACTTTCCTACAATGTACATCCCAGGCTAACCACACCATGATACTATCCGCTTTAGCCAAGACGTTCCAACATCTCCTCACTGATTTAAAACGCGTCATGATGTTGAATGTATGAAGAGCCTTACAACGAAGCCTTCATTCCCCTTCACAACCAATGTGGGATGTTACAAATCACACTCCTTACAGGTCCCAACATCCTCGATGGCACACCAGACCAATCCCTAGCACTAATACCATCTGTAACAGCCCAACATAACCACACCATCATAATGTCCACTTTGGCTAGGTCAAAACAAATCAATACCAAATCAAGGTTCTTTAAAGAAAAAAACATTTATATATTATAATTTAAAACAATGTTATGCATCATTGTTTGTACTTTATGCTTACAGGGTGACTTTTTGCGATGGTTGGTTGCACCTATAGTTTAGGATTGCATATATGTATTGTACCTTATGTTTTATGAGTTTAAAAAATGCTTGGTTGTATGATCATACGACATTATATTTTATTATTATCTTTATTTTTATTATTATTTATTTCATCTTTTATGCGTTTAAAAAATTTTTGGTTGTAGATTCATAGGACATATATGTATTGTACCCTATGTTTTATGAGTTTAAGAAATGTTTGGTTGTAGGTTCATATGATATTATATTTAATTATGATGCTTCGTAGCTTGATTTAAAAAACATGTAATATATATTATTTTGGGTAATCCCAACATTGTTGTGCAAACTTTTACTACACAGATTATGTGGTACTTTATATATTAAATATGGACAATAAATAGATTGTGCTGGTTTTTTTAAGGCACCAAAGCAATCGATTGAAACATGACGAAACAAATAAGAACAAACATTACGAAAGTTGAAATATAACAAAACGACAAAACAATACATCATTTAAACTAATCACCGCCTCAACGTGTTTAGTTATATATATTTATAACATTCAACACAAAACGGCACCTTAATTGGTGAAGAACAATATATGTCACACGCATAACACACATGACCGGGACAAACAGAAAAACCGCCATCAACATCACAGCCATCAGTGACCTCTACATCACAAACATTATCTACATCTCCAGTTTCGATATCACTACTGACTACACTGACTTGATTATCATCTGCAGACATCAGTTGTTGATCACCCTCGTCACAATCTCCTTCGTAACCCGAAACATTATTACCACCAGAAGCATCAAACGCAGAATGAGATTCAACTTGCATATCCCCTACAGTAAGCCGGAACATCTTTGCATGTTTCTTTCCTTTACAATGAGCATAAAGCTGATTTGCACTTGTACAATATATGTCACATAGAACACAATGAAAATCCACACAACAATACGATAAATCTTGTAACTGTTGGATTAACACTCGAATGAGTAAACAACAAAATTACAAAGTAAAAACACAAAATGATTAATATTTCAAACACTTATACCTTTGTGGTATGCTTCCTTGACATTACATGATGCCTATATTGTTGTTCATTAAGGCATATGACATTGCAAACAGGGCAGCCAATGATTTCTTCCGGTTTGGCACCATTTGCCACTAACTTATAAACATCTACGTTCATGTTCTTCAAACAACTACAACGAAAATGTAATAGAACACACCTTTATATAGGTAAATATTTAAACGGTTTTAAACTCAATTGGACAGGTAAGTTACTAAGTTATATAAAAACTGTAAATTGGCTAAGGTCACAAAATTTTCGGAAATCATGAAATTAGTGGATCGAGGTTATACATGACTAAATACAACTCTCATAAACCGATGTTTTAATCAAACAAACTGAAATATTCAAAAAATTCAACCTCAAAGAGTGACTTTTCTCTTCTAATGTGTGAATTTGAAACAACTTTGAATATGTATTTATAATAAAGTTTTAATTTAAACTCAATTGGACAGGTAAGATATATTTACTTGAATAAAAAACTGTAAACTGGCTGAGGTCACAAAATTTTCGGAAATCATAAAATTAGTGCATGGAGGTTATAGACGAGTAAATACATCTCTCATAAACCGATGTTTTATACACAATGAATATGTAAAATCACATCGTTGTTTATCAAATATTTAATTACTCTAACTAAAGCTGTTTAAGTTGAATAACACTATAGCGATGTTTAAACATATACCTGAATTACATTAACGCTGTTTAAATTGAATTACACATCAAAAATATTGATTGTATAACGTTATTTAATCCTACTACTGACATTATCTAATGACTACAACATACAATACATCACTGACTTTTTAATATATCATAGTCTTTCTAATTAAACATTGAGTTATATTTATTAACCTGTTCTTTATTATTATTATTATTATTATTCTCTATTCATCAGAATCAGAAACCACAACTACACTTGAATCCATCATATAAAAAAAACAATTCATATAAAAAACATACTGCATATAACTAAATTTTAATAAAACAAACTGAAATATCCAAAATACCCATTGGAAAAAACCTAAAAATCATAACAACTGATTTAAATTAATAGAGATATGAGATAAGTTCATTTCTTGCTAACTTTCTCCAAATCCTTGAAATTACTTGGAGTTGAAGACTTATAGACGTCAACCAATTTACGTTTGTTGATTTCATTGGTATCACAACTGGTTTTAGCATCATCAATCTTAACACTTGAAATGTGACTTTTTTTTTGATAAATTCTTTATCGTTTCCCTGAAACAAATGTGAAAATTAAGAAAATAATAAAATTAAATATGATGTAAATATAAATGTATAAATACGAATCATATATTGAAATAAAAAATACCTCAGTAATCTTCATCTTTTCTTTGAGCTCATTAATAATTGACTCATCATCAGTCATGTTTGTGACAAGATACATTTCATCAAAATTAGTCAGATTATAAGTTGTTATCTCAATTTTAAAAGCAAACATCTTCCCAATCAACTTGTCTAAATCAACAGGAAACATTACTTCTTCAACATCCTGTGAATCAGAATATTTTATGATAAAATTAATATAAAAAAATATTTAAATACAATGAGAAAAAAAATATAGGAGAAGTTAAGATTATTTATACATACAGATGATGAGTTTTCTTTAAGCAATTGAACAGCCGACTTGAGAACAACTTTTTCAATGATTTCATCAACCAGAGGATGAAATAATATTAGTTGAACATCATCAGTATTATCTTCCACTTGAACTTTTATTTTGAATCTAGTTAAGTTAAATATAAAAACACATATATACAAAATCCATTATTTTATAAAACATATAAATATTAAAATAGATAGAGAGAGGTAATATTACCTTGGAACTGGATATATAACACTTTCATCACAATCACGGTTGAAACACACATGAAAATAATGTGACTCCAAACCCACGCAGTCTACAAGATCTGTACCCGCCTCCATTAAACATTTAGGACACTCTACATAGTGCCAACCAAAATCCTTGTCTATAGCCTTAATAGTACCAATTATGATAACAAATTGAGGCTGTATAAATTGAAAAATACAAAAATAATTTAGTTCAACAAAAAAAAAATTGTACTTTTTGAATTATAAAAATTTAAACAAACCTTCATGATTTGCCAAAGGTCATACACGTTTTTCAACGGAGACTTTATGATAAATTCATCACTTGACATCTACAAAATGAATACAAAACTTTTTAATATACGAATAGCACAAAATAAAAATTGGAAGTAATAAAATAATAGAGAACATGAAGATTAGAGAAAAAAAATATAAAATCATACCTTCTCAGATTCAACCTCAAAGACAGACTTCTCTCTTCTAATGTGTGAATCTGAAACAACTTTGAACATGTATTTATAATACATATTTGATTTAAACTCAATTGGACAGGTAAGTTATATTTACTTGAATAAAAAACTGAAAACTGCCTAAGGTCACAAAATTTTCGGAAAACATGAAATTAGTGGATAGAGGTTATACATGACTAAATACATCTCTCATAAACCGATGTTTTATACACTATGAATATGTAAAATCACAACGATGTTTATCAAATATTTAATAATTGTAACTATTGCTGTTTAAATTGAATTACACTATAACGATGTTTAAACATATACCTGAATTACAATAAACATGCTTAAATTGAATTACACATCAAAAAAATTGATTCTATGACGTTATTTAATCCAACTATTGACATTATTTAATGACTACAACATACAATACCTCACTGACTTTATAATATATCATAGCCTTTCTATTTAAACATTGTGTTATATATATCAACCTATTCTTTATTATTATCTATTCATCAGAATTAGAAACCACAACTACACTTGATTCCATTACATAAAAAAAAAACACAATTAATACAAAACACATACTGGATATAACTAAATTTTAATCAACAAAAATGGATATAACACAAATTTATACAACAAAAACAGATGTCTGCATACACATCATATTTATACGAAAACTAACCGGCTTGTAGAAACATTATTCGAAACAAAATCACAAATCTAAAAACACAATATACTTGCACAACTTCTTTTTAACACTAAAAATGATAAATAAATCATACCAAAAATATATGAAACACAATTACCTCCTCTTCCTACAAATCTTTTAAGTTTGCTTGTACAAAATGATTTCTTTCTATTTCCTCTAATATGTTCCTTTGCAGATTCCACGTCAACCTCTTGTCTTTTACTTGCTCTAACGGTATCACCTAGTTCATCTTCAGTGTAATTTCTTGAGTTTTTCTTGAGTTGCTCTAACGGTATCACCTACCACCACCATGAGAACAACTTACTTGTAAATCGCAAGTCAATGTTTGGAGTGGACGCCATTGCAAAAGTATTTCCAAATGATTAAGATTGGTACATAAAACAACAAAAACAATCGCAAATTCTATAACTTCGAGCCCTAACTTTCAGGTAAAACTGAATGTCACCCTTTTCCCTATTTTTAGTTATTATACAGATAATTTAAAAACACTAATATCAAATACCTTTTCACCCCCATACTGAATACCACTCGAACTTATGTTATTTACTTACCATCATCTGATATGTACAAAACAATCGCTTAATTTTGTCATCAGCCTTAAACTTCTCCTCGTGATTTAAGATTCTGGCCCACACATTAACAACAGCAAAATGGGCATACTCGTCATGACTCAATGTTTCTAGCACTATCCTTGTTAGACCTGAATCTGGCTGACCTTCAATTTGAAAAACAACGTCCCTACAATGAATACGAGTTAAAACATCAATCAACTTATAATCATAGTACATTATAATAAAAGAAGTTAAAACACATACATTTCAAAACCTCTGGCAGAGAAAATCCAATCAGAATAAATTTTCTCTACAAATGTCAACTTTTCACTCAATTCCACCACCCGGTTAATGTAAGGTGATCCTGGCACCAAAGTCTCATCCGTAGAATCAACTACATTTTCTTCATCCTTTTCATCTGAATGCACACTTTCCATGTTTTCAACTGAATTTACATTTACACCCGTATTACAATCAGTTTTCGTCTCTTGACTTTGAGTCTTCTTTTCTCCCTTACTCTGTATTTCATTATCATCTTTTGGAGATGAATCTGGATCTCTGCTCATAAAACCTGCATTTTTTGCAAATGAAATCAACGGATCCAATTGAGCTTTAACTTCTTTAACCACCTGATTATCTGCATAGCACGTAAACCCCTCATTCAGCAATGTCTCTACATTCTTCAAAGACTCTTTTGCCTTTTCAATTTCTACATTCAAATTTCTGACAAAAACCTGTTTCAATATGAACAATAAAAGATGATAAAAACTATATATATATATATATCATATATTCAGAGTGAAATACTATATGTTTTTGTGTCTTACCGATTCTGCTTCCTCCGTTCGTTCTTCTGCCACGGGAATGTTTGATTCCATGCCAACATCTGCATTATCATCCCGCCTATTCGAATGTATATTTCGAGTATAACGATCATTGTCTCTACACTCATCATCATCCACTTGCCTTTCATCCTCTCCATGTATATCTTCATGAATCAAATCCTCCTCAACACCAGCACCATCATTGTCTTTGCCCTCGTCAGCATCGACTTGCTGTTCCACATTTTCATGCATGGGTTCACCAGTTGAAGAACATTGACGCATCTCACTTTCATTTGATTTTTTGGTCTTTAATCCTGTTGTAGACTTTGAAGTACCTTTCTTTCTTCTTTTCTCAGACTTCAGTCCTTTATTCTTTATGTCCTCCAGTTTGCATAATGTACACTCTTCAATATATTCTATAACAAACAAACCTTTACGCTTAACACGTACATCATGCAACTTGCTTGTATGATCCGCATAGATAAGCTGTAAACAAAAAAGTATTTGTCACTCGGTTTTGTTTGGATAAATGCCACAAATGACAAATTAATATTTTACTTATGATCTTACCGCAAGCAAAAACAGAGGCCTATTAAAAACTTGAGCAGGGTGCCAGCCTTTTCTCGCTCTGTCTAACAAAGTTAACATGTAATCACACCAACCCAGTTCTTTTATGTCAACATCCTTTGTTATTAATGGCAAAAATCTTTGGTTGACAGTGCCACTTTTCGTTCCTTCGCCTAGATGTGTAAACATCAACACCAAAAAGTTAAGAACAAACAACATTCCACAATCATTGCGTTCTCTCTTGCATCGCCTATCCAAATAAGTTTGTGTTTCTTGTATAAGAAACCTGGTGAAGCCTGTTGGGAATTGACTTCTCCACAATTTAACAACAGGACTTTTTATGTTTGGCCTATTGTTCTCTGTTATCATTCTTGATCCGTTCGGAATTCCCAATACCTTGTGAACCAATTCTGGACTTAACTTTAATGACTGAGATCCAATATTTAATATTCTTGTTGAATCATCATAGTTCTTAGCCAACCAAAGTCCCAAGCTGGTAGGAACATGCTGAATCTTCAGATTTAGAATAGGACCAAAACCAATATCTCTTACTACGTTCTTTTGCTTGTCATTAAACTCTAACATCCAATCATATAGAGTGCTTGGTGAACATCTTGGTAAAATCTTCTCACCAGTATATGGGAAAAACATTTGACATTCATGGTGATTTGATTCCTCAGGTTGGTCCTTTCGACGTCTCTTCTTTGGTAAGGTATCATCAACTATTATATAACTTAACGAATTTTAGAAACAAACTACAACTAAGATTTTCATGTTTAAATAAATACCTGGTTTTTTTACTTTTGATACAGCAGGATTAACAAAATCAACATCATCATTATCATCAGCATCACCACAGCCTGCCTGTAAAACTGCAGCAGCATATCAAATAAAATAATAAACTATGAAGGGAAAAAATGTATATTATATTTAATCATTTTAAATTGATCTATAACATACCTTCACTCTTTCGTTTCACAGCAGCACGAAACAAAGATCCTTCATGTCTCTCCATATTTTATTAGAAACAAAACACATAAAAAATATTAATTGTAAAACGTTATTTAATCCTACTATTGACATTATCTAATGACTACAACATACAATACAACATTGACTTGTTAATATATCACAGTGTTACAATTTAAACATTGTGTTATATTTATCAACCTGTTTTTTATTATTATCTAGTCATCACAATCAGAAAGCACAACTATACTTGATTTGATGATTTTAAACTTGATACACCCGAGTTTGATTACATTTCTCCAACTTATTCTGCCAATTTTAACAAAATACTATCAGGAAGTATAACATTACAATGTTGTAAAACAACACATAATATTCAACATACAATATAAATACAAAAACACAATCCTATAGCTTACCACATACGTAAAAAAACACAACATGCACCAAGATACTGCAAATAATCAAGAAACATACGCAAACACAATAATTTCCAAAACCATAATATTAAAAAAAAAAGCATAATTAATATAAAAAACATAGTGGATATAACTCGATTTTAACAACAAAAAATGGATATAACACAACTTTATACAACAAAAACAAACATCTACATACACATTATAGTTATACAAAAACTAACCGACTTGTAGAAACAATATTCCAAACAAAATCACAAATCTAAAAACACAATATACTTGTACAACTTCTGTTTAAACATTAAAAATAAAAAAATAAGATATAAACCATAACAAAAATAAATGAAACGTATTTACCTCTGCTTACGAATCTCTTAGATTTGCTTGTACAGAATGACTTCTTTCTATTTCCACTTATATGTTTCTTTGCAATTTCCACTTCAACCTCTTGACGTTTACTTCCTCTAACAGTATCACCTACTCCATCTTCACTGAAATTTCTTGACGATTTCTTACCTATTTAACCAACAGACTTATAAAATCAAAACACAATGAAAATAGCAATCAACAACACCATCACAACAACTTACTTGTAAATCGCAAGTCAATGTTTGCAGTAGACGCCATTGCAAATGTAGTTCCAAATTATTAAGATTAGTACACAAAGCAACAAACACAATCGCAAATTGTATAACTTCGAGCCCTAAGTTTCCGTTAAAACCGAATGTTCATCGTTTTCCCTTTTCTTGACTATTATACAGATAATCTCAAAACAATAATAAGAAATTACCTTTTTGCCCCCCACACTGAATACCAGTTAAATGAATATTTAATCTTATTACAAATCTTATTACAAAAAAATAGTACCACTTAATAAACCGAACCCAAATATAACATGCATAAAAAAACATAATTATTTAAATATATATTCATTTTTTTTAAATATAGAAAAAAAAATTATTGAAACTTCATTCTTATTCTCATTCATCATCCTATATACAACACACTAAGTACTCACGAAAAATAAGCAATAACTAACAATATCACCAAAACATAATTCACTAATTAGAACAAAAAACCAAAGAATTTATAGACATCATACCTGTTATTCAAAAGAATGAGATATTGACGTAGGACACCACATCATCGGGAGTGAGGATGGACCTAAACAGGATGGACCAAGGGGGTGGATGATGGGCTCCCACACTATTTATAAAAACACTTAAGAAAAAATAAACTGATTTGATTTTACAGAGAGAGAGAGAGAGAGAGAGATAGAGAGGAGAGAGAATAAAGAGAGAGGAGAGAAAAAGAGGCCCGTCAATGACGTCTTTAAGCGACTGAGAAACCAGGACAATCATCAGGGGACGGTGTGGGTGACCGGCGCCGGGGCTCGCCAAGGCAAGGCCGGCCCCCATACCCTCCAGTCTAAGTAACCATATTGATAGAAATCATACATACTTGAGAGGATATAAAGACTACTTTTAATAAGGTATACCTTGTTTTATTTAATCTTCTAATAAATAAAATAACACTTCATCTATTAGTTACACAAAGATTCTTACATATAGGGATTTGGACTGTCGTTTGGCATCAGCTGCCAACCCATTTTTCCCTCTTATGTTAAACCAGATGAACCCAATGCTCACTCAATGATTGGTGTGAGATGGACCTATTCTTTTATCTCCTTTGAAACCTATATTGCACCTAATAAGGTTGACACTTTCAAGGCCCATGTTATCCGATTTTTGAAAGCCAATGGGATTTAGATAGTTCTATACTATACCTCTTGTTAACATGTAATATTTCTATTCATTATCAAAAATTTTACGCACAAAAGCTCATTTACCCGTAACTACTATATATACTCCCGTGTTGCATATAAAAAAATATACAGCTGTTGATGTAATAACTTTTAATGCGTCTGAATATAAAAAACACAATTATATTAACAAAAACAAAAGACAAAAAAAAAAAAAAAACACACACAATGTTATACCATCAAAATCAAAAGCTTTCATTAAAACACAATCCATTCTATCTAAAATAAAATACTTACTATAGTAGATCGTAGTCTCACTATCAGAACATTGTGTTATATGAATCTAGCTATATTTAACATGATATCATGTTCAGAATAAATACAAATAACTGTTGTTAAATTACCACTTTATTACCATTTAATTTATATAATTTTAATTAACGTATATCTCTTACTTTATATATTATATATTAGTTGTAAGTATATACCAACAACCATTAACAAAAACAACGTAAGAATATATTATCAACAATTTATAAAAGCACAACAACGTACAAAATTACCATAATTTAATATTAAATGGATAAAACAATCTAATGTAACATCATTTTTATCTAAAAAATAGCGATAAAGTCTGGCACGACAAAGTCAAACTCACCACGTCTAAGACACAAATTTCAAAATGATTATCTCAAATTTTCAAACCATAATGCCATCCATTTAATAATTTTTAAATAATAAAGAAAAGAAAAAAAATTAACCTAATTTAAATTTGTTAAAAAAATAACCAACACTATTTAAGATCCCTGCAACATATTCATAACATCAAGACTTTCCCCCATTTACATCGTCTCTCTCTCACATCATCATTTATTTACTTCTCTTTTTAGTAGTCCCATTCAGAAAACTCTACTTGTACCGCTTATTTCCTTCATTTTAACAGTTACATTTACAAACCCCCTTTTATTCATCGTCATTACAGTTTGACCAATTATTACAGTTCGGGTCAAACTTGAAAATTGTATCATTTGATTCAACCTTAAATTTTTTGGACAAAGTTGGCATCTTTCAAGAATGACAGGGACAAAAATGATAAAAACTTGAAGTTTGGTCTAAATTGGCATAAATGAACAAACTAAAAGGCCGGAAATAAAAATTAACTAAAAACAAATATAACTTTAAAAATTTATACAGGAAATTCCCAAAATATTTCATTAAGAATTATATTATCTTATATCTTATATTATATATATCTATACTACTTTAATAAGGATATAGGAAGGACAGAATGGTAATTCAGCAAGGTGTTGAAAACACCCCCAATGCACAATGTACAAGTCTTAAGGCACAAGAAAACACAAACAATTTACCCTTTACCCGGATGATCATCAACCGTCCATTTTTTCACTTTTTCACACGGATCATGTTCTGGACGGCTGATGTTCAGCTCACACGGATCAACCTTTCCCATTCTCTTCCCTCTCACAACTCACACATCTCATAAAACTTATCAACCTTCTCTTTTTCTCTCTCTCTCTGCGACTTATGAACAGATCTGTGAGGATTTCACCAGATCTAGGGTTTTACTTTCATTCGATTTCAAATCCATGACCCCATCCTGTGACGTGGTGTGCAGATGGTTGAAGATGGATCCCTAGCCGTCGCATCTGGTGAAGACGGTGGTGGTTATTTTTTTTATCTATTTTAAAGATTTGTTGATTTGAACAGGTTTTCACCACAGATCTTCTTTGGGTTTTTTGTACAGGTTTTCCCTAAGATGGTCGAAGGTGGATTCCCAAGCCCTAACGATGTCACAATCGGAGCTCATTGATCATGCCGATTTGGACTTTTTATTGGTATTAATCTTTATGGGTATTCTTTAAGGTGTTTTTGTTTTGATTTATTAGGTGATTTCAACTATCTGTGATCTTATGCTTCAATTTCTCTTTTGTTGGTTTATCATTGTGTTCCACAGCCTCCTCAAGATGCTGGAGTAGTCAAACATATAAGTTATATTCCTCGGTAAGTTATTTAATTTTTAGAGTTTTAGGATTATATTGTGGGTTTAGGTTTTCTCTAAATGGGTTGATTTTGCTGTTATATTGCTTATCTTTGAAGCCTTTAAATTTTGTTCTTGATTGAGTTTTAGATGATAAACTTGTAATTTTCACTACCAACAAAATAAGGCACGAAAATTTGTAATTAGTTTGTAATTTTTCCAAATTTTTTAATATTTTATTTGGGTGTATGGTTCTTGTGATTGTTGCTGATTAGTTGACATAGAAAATGTATGAAAGAGATTTTTATGTGTTGTTTGTGTTTATTTGTTGGTAATTGAACAGGAAAGAGAAAGGGAAGAAAGGATCAGCATGGAGGATATTCTGATTGAAGGAGTTAGAGGCTGCTACAACAAGCTTGGTGAACATCCTGTATTTCGTCGAAGAGTACATCTGAACATCCATAATTTCTTGATTTTGTGTTGTTTGGTAAGTTTTATGTGTCAATTGTTTCTGTAATTGAGTGAATTTTATGGATGATAGTTGCTTGTGTTGCAAGTAATCTGGTAGGGTTTAAGTTGGTATTTGGTACCATTGAATGCTATGAGTTCTAGGTTTATAGTTTGTGCTGATATTTTTGTTGTGCAAGTGTTTGATCTGAAAACATAAATCTCATTCGTGTATTAAACAGTTTCATTTGTTTTGGGGATGTGTTTTTGAAAGAGTTTATTTGTGATTTGATCATTTGAACAATGAAATTGAGATAATTTGTTGATTAAGTATGTGTTTATAAAAGAACGCCTATGCGCGAGGCACGTTAAGACGACACGCATGTGTTTTTGGAGGCCTTTTTTTCTCTTTTTTTATAGTCGTTAATTTTTAATGGGATAAATGGGTCGCCATCTTTAAAAGACTAAAGGATTCTAAAAGTCAAGAAACATAAGCAACATTGCAATCGTGGTCTTTCTCTTTTTTACAAGGATTCCTGTCTTCTCATCGTTCATGTTTTGTTTTAATCATGTTATTAACTATATTTAGATATATAATCTGTTTTGTGAAGCTATGTATAATTTTTCAATTTCCACTTGTGTGTTACAAGCACACCTCGCGACTTGCGTACATGATTGAAATACAGATTAAAGGTAGAAAAAATTGTTGATTAAACTTGGAGTTTGGTAGGTAATTCAAACGAAGATAGTTGGAGAGACTGCGAATCTTGTGGGAAGGTGAGTATAATAATGAGAACACATACTTAATGATGTGTCATGCATAAAAGTATTTTTGTAAAAAAATTCATCTTGTGCCGCCTTAATTTTGCAGCTGGTTCACTGTGGATGTGTTGTGTCATTCAATCAGTATTTTCTACTGGATTTTGGTGGTGTGATCTGCATGGAATGTTCTAAGAAAAACCTCATTCTGGTGAGTTGTAGTTTACTTTTACTTGTCATACTTTTAATTTTTACCAATTATTTTGATATTTTCATATTTCTACAACCAGAAATGAAAACTATTTCATTAATATTTTACATTTACATGTACGAAATCGGCAGTATGCACGTGAATTTCAAACGGATCCCGTAGATTTTCCCGATCTTGCCAAGAAAGTACAAACTGGCTCAGACATACAATGCATCCTGAGGACGTATCCTGTAGTGTTTATTAAATAATTTAATTCAGCATTTTAGGGGGTGTTTAAATTGCAAATTATAATTTTGATTTCTAATTATTTAGGGTTAAAATAATCAGTTATAAGTTTTATGTTTTGATAGACAGATTCTGCTTTTGAGCTTTTGATAAAGCGATTTTTATTAAACCAATCAGTTTCATACCAGCTGCAAAAAAAAAAAAAAAAAAAAAAAAAAAAAAAAAAAAAAAAAAACTTACTATCGAAGGGTAAATAAGTTTAACATAATTTGTATTTTTCACATAGATTTCATATTATGGTCATTTTAGCTATTGCCTATGAAGTTCTTAAATAATCAGAACTTGCAAAACATTAATAATATATATCTGATAAATGTAACAAGTCTGTTCTAAGTCGTTTGTTTGAAAAATTACTGACTGCTAGCGATGCTAACATCAGAACAGGTCGTATAGTGATCCCAAAGAAATACGCTGAGGTAAGACAATAATCATGCTTATATAATAAAAAAAAGTTATCACTGTGATAAAGCATTATACTATTATATGACATTAATAATATTAACAATTGTGTAGACTTTTTTTCCATAAATTTCTGAGCCGAAAGGGTTAATGATGAATGTTCTGGATATAGAAAACAAAGAATGGAAGTTCGCCTTTCGTTATTGGCCTAATTGCGGTAGCAGAATGTATGTTTTAGAAGGCATCAGAGAATTTTTGGCTGTAAAGAAACTGCAAGCAACTAATGTGGTTCGTCTGCGAATTACTTGGCTGCTGTTGTTCAAAAACCGGAGCTGGTTGTTTTGTGAAATGGGTTGGATCAGTTGCTTGAACTCTTCTTATGCCCTTCGTCACCGGCTGGTGTATATGAGGATGTACCGAAATATGATGTCTTGGGTGTACCGAAATATGATGTCTTGGGCTCTCAGGAGGTGGCATATTCACAACTCATGGACCTACGAGAGCTGGAAACATCACGTTTGGAAAATATATTGAAGCATGCATCGATGGCGAAGTGTTGTAATGCAGAGGTTACTTAATGTTTGCAGGGGTAAAGTGGTAAAATGGCTGCTGGTACTAAGAAGATCTGCAGAATCTACTGGCTAGGCCGCAGTGCTGTCTGTCTGTTTGGGACAGAATTTGCTGTCTGTTTGTTTATATACATGCATCAAAAGTGGAGAGATCAGGAGTCTGATGTCGTCATTCTGCATGCTATGTGGTTTTTATTGTTCAAAGCCCAGTTCTCGGTGTACGGGGCTGCCTATTCTCTGTTAAAACTGGGTTTGTATTTGCATCACATGGGTTATGGCGCTGCAAATGTTCAAGTTGTTAGGACTAATCTGCTGCAGTACCTGATGAAGACTCATCGCCTGCGTTTGGCTGGTAAGTTTGAAGCCCTCTTTTGGCTGCTGAATTTGAAGCCTGGGCCCAATCTCGCTTTTATGGGCTATGATATTCACGTTTAATCTCGGGGGGGGGGGGGGGGGAAGGCCCAGGTTTGGGTGCAAAATCGGAACCATGGCAAAGAGACTTCTATTGGTCATTACATCGACACGGGCTTGTCCTTTAACAGCTCTTGGAACGCCCATCGTTGGGTTTATTTGACCGCAAGTGCTATTATGGTTATATGGCATTTGGTGGCTGGTATGATAAAAAAGGAGGCGGGTTGTGACTTATGGGGTTTGGGGCACTACTATGAGGATGAAACAAAGGATCGGAAAAGCTACATGGATCCGAAGTATATCAACTATGGTCTCAGGTGTAGGGGTTTGGGGTACAAGGATTATTGCACGTGTCTTGGAACAAATAACTGACTCCAAAACCAATCGTAATGCAGGAGAAGAAACAGTGATGGGTGGAGATAAATAACAAACCTAACCAGTCCACGGTCAACTCTAAAGCATTCAAGTATTTGGGCTTTGTTTTGGTCAAAATACCCAAAATTATATAAAAACTGCAGTCTTTTCTATTTTTATCTATTTTGAATTTTTTTCTTGTTCCTCTTGCTACCTTCATAAGAGCTTTTGTCTCTTTCGTATTGTTTTCATAAATGTAATTCTTATTTTTTTTAAGATTGTTAAAATATATTTATTATATAAGCAATTATTATCATAGCTTTAGAAGTAAACAAAATATCGTATTTTAAAATTATTAGACATACAATTATTATTAGAGCTTAAAATTAAACAACGTATCGTATTTAATAAAGTATTTAATAACGATGCCTAAAGATATTAACAATGATTTACTTATAGTATTCTTATTTATAAGCAACTTTAAAATTGTGTTAATTATAGTGTGCTTATTTATAAACAACTTTAAAAGCATCTAGGGGTTAGGTTGGTGGGGGTGGGGGCCGCCACCCTGTCACCTCAGCCTCCATAGCGCCCTCGGGGCTCCATCGTCCACACCGCCGTAATTAAAGGGCGGAGCGCCATCATACTTCCGCCAGCATGTTAACGAGCAAAGGGGGGCTCCATCAAAGTTGATTGGCTTTAAAGGGGGGGGGGGGGGGCGCTATAAAACCCCTAGCCACACCCTCCACACTCTATAAGTTAAAGGATTGGGTTTTAAAGCCCCTGTGTGACGTGGCGGTGAGGTGGCGTGATAAAGCTCTTAGCTAGACCCTCCAGCCTTAGTGACGGATCACCGATATACACGGGACTATTGACGTGTTTTTTTAACTTTAATCGGTGAAAATTTTCCTTTGATGATTCGTCATGCACTTTCTTTGAAAGATTATTTAGATGTATAATTTTTCTTCAAAATAAATATAGATTATAATATTTGAGAAATTGAATATTATAAAATTAAAAATAATTAAAAGGACACCCTAAACCAAATAAAGTTTTAACTAAAATAAATTCAAATGTAAAGTATTTTATACAAAATGTAAATCAGAAAGAGAAAGCTAAGTAAGATAAAGGACACCCCTTTATGTGTTTAGTGCATATTCTCATGGCCATGTATTTACTTCCTGTGCATGTGTCTCTGCCAATTTGGTTACGTTGCATGCCTTCACTGCTTCCGGCTTACCTTTTAAGGCGACAACTAAAAGAAACTCACAGTATCTATTTTGATGAAGAATCATGGCCATACCATATAGATGAGATAATCGAGATGTGTGATGCTTATGATGAAAAAACATCTCATCACAATGCAAGTGGTAGACATGCATATTTTTATTTTTAAATTACTATGTTTATGATTGATATTTTCCCATTCGTGTGTTCGGATTTTATTTTTAAATTACTATGTTTGTGACCAATATTTTCTTAATAGTGTTTTTGTTATTTTTCAAAGGTCTGTAAGGCTGATGGCATAGATAGCCTACACAAGGATGCTACGAATAAGAAACCAAACAAACGTACTACACAATATATCACCAGAAGATTGATAAACTCATGCACACCCTTATAATTACTAACAAGTGTTGTGTTTTCCTTTGCATCGCGAATTTGGTTTTGGTTATGGCTCAAAATCGAACCGCCCCGTACATAGCCCTAAACTCACCAACCAAAGTGATATGTTTCCCGCCGCATCGCGCGGGTAAACGACTAGTATATATATATATATATATATATATATATCTACCATATTTGAAAATAAGTTGGGCTGATGTGGCATCAAATATGGTTTTTGGCTCCAAAACTCCCTTCTCAATCTTTTAACATGGAATGGATCATCCGGACTAAAAACCCGACCCATTATTTCGGATCCTATAAAAGTCTTCTAAATATTTGTTCATCTCTCACACTCCCCACATCTTCTTCACGTTTCCCCACAAAACCTTTGATCATCACCAAATCTACACTGGATATCTCATATCTTCAATCGATCAAATCTTCATTTCCGACACAAGAGAAACATTTCTTCTCTTAAACCTGGTTATCTCCACAATCTTCATCACTTGATTTTTCGCTCCGAGAAGGTATGGTTACCTTATATGTTTGTCTTTCAAGATTCTTATGATTTGGATGATGATCATGGTTTACTTCTAATTATCTTCATCGATTAAGTGAGGATTATCTTCACAATCTGCATCAGTTGATTTTTCCCCGAGAAGCTATGGTTACCGTATATGTTTTTTTTTTATAAGATTTGTAAGATTTTGTATCAACTGTATGAAGTTCATGTATTTTATGTCATTATCTTTGTCGTATATGTGAAGATTCTACTCCAATTATAGTTTTTTTGATATTTTGTTCCGTATTTAGGTTTGGTTTTCGTTTATTTTTATTTTTTTTGGATATAGGGATCTGATTTTTTTTTGTATATTGCACTCTGATTCTCATATTTTGGATGTGTGGTTGAGTGTTTTATGATAGATTAGGTTTTCGATATTTGTTGATTTTATTGCTAGAATGATTTATGATATGGTTTTCTTTGTTTATGACAACCTTGTGTTTACTGGTTTTTTGACCTATACATGCAATGTTTAATGTCAAAAACTATAGCCACTTTTATCCGTCATTAAAGAACATATATCTCTAATACATCATTAACACTCTTGTATTTTTTAAAACCTGTCATGCCCTTACCATTGAATCAAGTATGCCCTTACGAACCCTTAACAATACAAGCCTTAAACATGGATGTATCTGTGTACTACTATTAGTGATAGCTGATAAGATATGTCTTAACCATGGATGTATGGATGAATTACTTTTACTGATAACTGATAACATAGCCACAAACTAAAAGGAATAAACTTTAGATAACTATTGCATACAGTTAGAATTTGCTGAGCTGAACATTTCGAATAATAAGGATATTCATAGACTTGAAAATGATATAAACTTTAAACATTTGATAAAATACAATGTGATATATAACATATCAAGTGACAATGCATAAGGACATCCGTAGCGCTTAACATAGTAGTGCAAAACACATTGACAGTAGTAACACTTGTTTAATTCTCACAACATAATATATCAAAAAAATTAGTTTATAGCATTACATTTTATTAGCTGACTATAACAACTACAACATATATCTTATAAAACGACATGACTTTGCGTGCATTTGGGATTGCAGTCTGCAAATGGCATCATCTTTCTGCGTAGTGTTAAAACAATCATCACGTTCTCGACTGGTACACATCCTATGAGAATACAATTAAATATAAATAATTGTTTACTGGTTTTCTTTATCTTTCACACACTTATATCGTAAATCTTTCAGCCACTACCTCCATCAATTGGGTTCTTTCATGACAAAGAACTACAAAACAAAAGCAAAATTTGTATACAGGCAGATAACGGGCATCATTGGAACGTCAACATCAGGAAAATAAACAGAGTATACTACTTTACAGATGGCTGGAAAAATATTGTTGATGATTTAGGGCTTGATGATGTTTGTTTGATAGTATTTGAAGCTCACAGTGAATGCAAATACAAAATAAAAGCCTTTAAAGATTCACGCCGACTGGGACCATCATTCTGCGATGCAATATCCAAACAAACGGAGAAACACATTGTACACTCTCAACCATGAACTCCCAAAATAACTTAAAACCACAAATGTATTATAATTTACATAACAAATAACTGCATCTAATCTGTCTAATATAATTATTGCAGAGGCTCCCTAAAAACTTTCTCAAAGACAATATGAAAAATAAGCCCCCAAACATGTCAATACAACTATCTGCAGGTGAAGGACATACATGGGAAATAAAGATAGAGAAAAAAGGAAGACGATACTATTTGACAGATGGATGGATGAATGTTATAAAAGACATGCATCTAAAATTCGGCTACATTCTCGTGTTTGACATAATTCAAAAACCAAAGCTGACAATGACTGTTTTCCATCCTGATGGAAGTGAATTTATAATCCCAAAAAAAGAACCTGTTGAAGAAAAAGAAGCGCACACGCATAACCAAGGGTGCCACAACAAACCACCATCATCTACAGCAGACAACAGCACATTTGAAAAGACTGCCACAGAGAAATTCGTAAGATATCCGATACAATTTTTAACTATAATCACAGTTGACTTATATGCATTGAATTCTAACCAACTATTCCATATACTAACATTGTTTATTATACTACTTGAAAAACAGTTCATCCCAGATGAAGTTGTTAAAAAGAAGAAAATTGCTCAGACACGCACTTTGATAATAAAAAATCAAGAAGGAAGTTGTTATAATCTGGGAGTCAAAAATCATTCACGTAGAGCGCGAAAGGAATACCTGGTGAATGAATGGCTGGAATTTATGGCAGAGAATGATATATCTTATGGAGATAAGTGCACTTTCAAGATCTTAGAAGATGAAGGTATGATATTACTTTCAAACGTTTGTAGGTTAAATTAATTCACCCAGCCAGAAGCAGATTCAGAACCAACTTGACTTCTTTTTGCAACAACTAATATGCAGTATGGTTGGTGTAGTTTTTTTTGTTTAAATTAACCGTCGTTAATCATGAAGGCTTATAACACTTTCCCTAAACTTCAAAAAACAATGTATTTTGTAATGGTAATACCCGTACACAATGATAATCATCGTTGCTCTACTTGCATTGTTGTTTATCATATTGTTTCAAACCGAATATGTCCTTGCAAACAAATAAATAATTTTGTATGAACTAACATGTTAACGTAACATATACCATCTGCTATAGACCACTGTAATAATCACCACAAAATATAGACCACTCAAACATATATCAACTACTATATCCCAATAGCAGTAAAAAACTGCATTTGATGCCAATGGTAGTTTAATATGTAAACATGTCTATAAGTGTGATGGTTTAAAAAATATATATTGGTTTACAAAAGTGTCTACTTTTGCATAAAGCATCAAACAAATGATAAGTAATACATATTCAAAACAAATAAAATAGCCAACCACAATTAATACTACAATGGAGTCCCAAAAATGATCCCAATAACAAAAGAAAAATAAAACTAAATAAAAATGAAACACTTTTTTAAAATAATAAACACAATAAACAGAATTGCTAACAATATAACAGCAAATAAAAATACAAGATAATAGTACTACCCAATAGCTGAATCAACAGTCTCTAAAAATAATGCTCCTTTACGACCAAATAATGCTCCTTTAAGCCAACAAAACGAATCAACATGTTGAAGGTATTCAAAATCTTGTACACTCATGTATACTTCAGCAATATGCCCAAATTTGGGGAGCAAAATCAATTTGCCGTTTGCCACATCCGATGCTCCACACCATTCCACAAATGAGAATGTTTCAACATTTGGAAAAGACGACACCTTAGACCATAAATTATCTTGATATTTGAAAAGACTCGCATTAACATTAGGCCAGATTTCAACAACAAACATATGAAGCTTATTGTTAACAGTGAGAAAATGTCCATCATAAACATACAGGTCATTAACTGGGGGAAAAGGGAACCTCTTAAACGATTCAGTAATTACATCAAAACCAATTATATGAATGTCACCCCGTACCCTCACTTGTTTAACAGTGAAATATAAGGTATTGTTCACAAAAGAGCCAAGAGACCAAATATAACACCCCGCTGCATATTTTTTCCCAATAAAAAAATCTACATTTCTCCAAGTGCCGAGTCGTCGTGAATAAACACGAGCAAGATCATAATTAAGGCGACGTTTAATGTGTAATATTTTAAGATCGGAGGATGTATCAAAATACATACCAGCTGCATCCAATTGCCAATCATATATACGATCAGAGTGCTCATCGAACAAAATTTTGAAACTCATAGTAGTTGGATTCCAAAGCATCATCTGATATGAAGGCCTTTCGTTGCAAACTAATAAAAGCCCACCAACAGTAGAAATAATATGTAACAACAAAGGCCGACTTTTACCAGGGAAACAAATAGTTTTCCTTGAACCAATGTCTACCCGTCCATCCACTATGGTATCAATAAATATTGATAGAGGTTGAATGGTGATTCGTTTCTGACATTTTAAACTACCAATCCGGCTAGAATGCAAAGCAGCAAACTGACAACTTGATAACTCATCACGCCATTGTTTACAAACACATTTGAAACGACCGATTGCCTTAACTGGGAGTCTGGATAGTATTTCAGAAACAACAACTTCGATTCCAATGTCTGACATGCTATAACCTACATTAAAAATATAAAATTATACATAAAGTAAATACACAAATAAGCGTAAGAAACTGCCTTAACTGGGACTCTACTTAGTAAAAGACTTCAATTATTGTAGTAACTCCTAAACTACCACGTCACAAATAAAAAACACAGCACTTGACTTAATAAGTTTTGAATATAAAAACCAACAATATATTAACAAAAAAAAAACCCGCCTTACATAGAGTATTATCAAACAACTAAACTGTTAATGAAAAAGACCATTTCATACTCGATAATTGCATATAACCCTTAGTCCAACGTAAATTCAATAGTAATCATTTCACCCAATATTAAATCCTATTATATATAATACTACTCCTAACTACATCTTTTTTTATCATCTTTTCAACCTTTGTTTATCTTCACTCAACTCACACAATAAAACACACAATGAAGTAGAACAAAAAAAAAAATTATAAGAAAAAACACAACATCATACCATAACAAACAATTGGCTTGCGTATAACACAATGCATATGAAAAAAAAAAAAACAACAACTATAATTTAGAATATATACACAACTAAAATATATCATGTAAGTTCTCTAGACTATAAAAATAACGGACATTGGAAAAACACAATTTATATATTTATATCTTATATTCTTCTAAACCACTTTACATTAATTACTTGAAAAGACTCAACTGCAAATGAAAAGACCATTTCAATAAATCATCATTGCATCTTAGCTCGGATGCCAATAACAAATCATTACTCTTCTTTAACACAAGTTGTTAATCCTATTATATATAATACCTCCTAACTACATCCTTTTCTAACCTCTTCAACGACTCTCTAACTTCACTAAACTCTTCTCTGTTCTAACTACAATGAATACATCAAACTCCAAAGGTTGGTCTGAACTGTCCCAAGTTAAAAGGGATATCTATGAAGGATTCAAAGGTCAACATGAAGACACAGAAAGAGAGATCAGAGACAGCTTGATTGACATAACACGACTACTTCAACAGCAACTACGGGAAAATAAGAAGATGAAAATGAAGATCATGAGCAACCCACCTTCACATGAACAGTACATTGCTGGATTGCTTCTGTCTGATGAAGAAAGGGAGACAGAGGATCTTCTTGATAAAGCAAACAGCTTAGCTGACCAATACATAGCAAAAACCAACCAAGGAAAGCAAGCTCTTACTAAATTTCTGGCTTATTAGACTGAATGCAAATTAGTTTGATTGATGTGCATGTAGCTGTTGGTATGGGGTTTCTTTCCATGATAGTAGGACATCTTCCTTATGTTTTTGCTTTTTGATCTCATACTTAACGACCAACATGATTCCACATCTAATGTATTGACAAATTTTATTATTATGTGTAGTTTTGTCAATGAATAATGGTTATATTTATGTTCCTCTTATAAGTTTTTCTATATACAACTTAACTAATGTAGCATGTTATTATTAACAACCAATACGTAAACTGAACTTCAGATACTCACACATAAGAAAGCTGAACAGCATCAAAACATACGTGAATAAAAAAAACAAAAGAGAAAGTTTATGTCAAGAAAAAAAAAACATTGAACAAACACAAAACATAAAAACCATCGCTCTAAAATGCAACAAACAAAAGAAACTACATCTCACTCATTAAAATGGGTAAACTTAATCTCTTTCTTACCAACATCTTTCACGGTCTCCACAATATTATTACTTGTACTTTCACAGATGCTCGAGTTCGAAATGACATCCAAATTGTAAAGATCAAGCAGTTTACGCTTAGACGTCGTATCTTTACAAACCATTGAACATGTTTTTTTATCAATTGAATCACCATCGCAACTCATCACAAGCGAAATTGGAGTACCATTCTTCTTATCATCAGCCATACAGCTCTAAACCAAGATTGAAAAAGTTTATTAACTAAACTACTAAAGACAACTATAATACTTCAGTTAAAAGTTCATAGTACCTGACTAATCCCAGACATTTGTTTAACCAGATCAACAACTGATTCATCGTCAGTTATTCTTTGAATCTCGTATTCTTCATCACAATATGTCAAGTTAGTCTCGCTGACTTCAATCTTGAATGCAAACAATTTATCCACCAAAGTTTTTAATTCGTTTGGAAATCGCACAGTACCATCATCCTGAAAACATAAAAGACAGGATATATAACCAAAAAGTTATCTTACAAAAAATATATAAATTGAGATATAGAAACTAAATATATACTACCATTATGTTATCCTGAATCAACTGTTTTGCAGACTTCTCGATAACATGGTTAGCCGTATTATGAAACAAAATAAGAGATACATCACCACTGCTATCCTCAACACGAACCTTCAATCTAATTGATAACATAACAACTTAATTTGAATTACAACGAATTACATAAACCAAAATAAGGTAAGTGATGAAAAAAGTTACAATGACAAAATGACAACGTAAATAACAACAGAATAATAACAATACCTTAAAACCGGTTCATCAATAACATTTTTTCGACAAAATTCATTAGTACACACATACAACGTATGTTGGTCTTCATCACAACCTCCGTCAGATTTAGTTAAACCCATGTTTTTTGTACAAGCCTCATTTAAACAATTAGGACACTTCAAAGAAAACCAACCAACCTCCTTGGATATTTCCTTTACGGTACCCAGTATGATAACAGATCGTGGCTGTAAAAAATATAAATATATCCACTTACATCTAATGTAAATATTGAAATACGAAACTTGAAATGGTCTATGATTACCTCACTAATTTCCCACACATCATCGATGTTACTAAAAACAACATTCTTTAGAAAATCATCCATAACCGCCTGCAACCCGATAGAATTAGAAAGCAGTAATGCATCAACTTTGCTGTCAGTAACTCAGAATGTAATACAAAAACAATGCAGACAATTATCACATAATGCAATGCACTTGTTTTCAAAACAGAAAGAATATGAACTAAACAAACCTTGCGAATAAAACTGGACATAATCGAATATGATATGTTTATTAAATAATCAAGTAATACGATATTTATACACCATAAAAAGCAGTTGATGACACCAGATTTGTAGGAACATGGGCGACAGCACATAAGTAAGTAGTAAACCGCTAATACATACCATGATGTAAAACAAATAATACATAAAGTATAGCATGTAAAATAAAAAAACAATAATATAGAAAAAACACAATCATAATACCATATAAAATAAAAAACACAATACTATATAAACACACAATCATAAACACTCCGGATACTTAGCTTATAATCCAATAAAGAGAATTTATTCATTTCTCTGCCACAAAATATTTATTACACATCAAACACAGCATTTAATGTTATACAATAAGATAAAATAAGACACACAACTGCAAAAGAATAGTTAAACCTGAATACAAAAGTTCTAATACATACATTGTCATATAATAAGAGAAAAAATCACTCTTCATAAAATAACACAATTTCTTAAAAAATTTCACAATAATAACCATTCCAGATAACTACCTCTACATTAAATTTGAGTTAGGATCGGTTAAGAGAGGTTTATTAACAAATGAACATAGCAGTTTACCTTACCATCTTTGTAGGACAACATGCAAGAAAGACTACAACAACTTATTAACCTAAAATCCTGGATTATAAACCGCTAGTACATACCATATATTAAAATCACACATATTAAAGATTTCATTTAATATAATAACACAATATTATACAAAAGAAGGATAGAACCAAATGATAAACATACCATCTATTTTTACAACTGCCTTTTAGCACACATTCATGAGTTGTACTAAATGATAAACATACATGACACATATACAAAAAAAAGGAATTGATGATATCAGGTTTGTAGCATTCTTCACCTGAATATATAGTAAAACAAATTAAACTGAAAATATTACAAGTTCGAAATAATATATGATTAAATAACACCAATCGGAAATAAATATCCATGCAGACAACTGTTAATACACTTATACATACGGAACTACTTGAAACAAAAAAGAAAATTCGAAAAAACGACCACCATTCCCTATAATATAGCATAATAATTTCTAATCAATTGGCGAAACAACGGTCTCGATAAATAATGCTTGTCCCACACCAATGTAGGAATCAAGATGTTGAAGGTAATTAAAAACTTCATTGCTCATCTTAGCTTCAACAGGACGAATCCAAACGTTTCTAAGCAACCACTTGTTGTTTTGAAATATAGTAGACCAACGCAAACTTTGTTCATAACTAATAATATGAATATTATTGATAGAAAACATCTTGATGAAGGCTTCATCTTCAACTTTGTACAAACCAACAGATAACTCGGGAGACCCTTCAACAACAATAAAATGGAGCTTCTTTGCAATGCTCAGAAATTTTCCTGACCAAGGAGTAACTTCCAAACTTTCAGGAAAACGAATGCTTCTAAAAGTTTCGGAAATAACATTGAAAGCAACTATATACCTCTCGAAAGGGCCAGGATACCAACTTCTTGAACACACGAAATATATGGATTTGCCAGAATAAATTCCGGAAGACATAGAATAACCCCGACCACCGAAATTACCTCCCCTCAAGAAATCTATTTCTCTCCACGTCTCACGACGTCGTGAATAAACACGAGCAGTAACAACATTATTCAACAAATGATATTTGATGTGAAGCACTTTAAGATCATTGGCTTCATCAAAATACATTCCACCTGTATCACAGTTTTGAACATTCCGTTGAGAAAAGTCTGAGACAGACAACAACTTATGGCACCTGGTTGTTGGATTCCAAAGGATCAGCTCACAGCTTCTCGCTTTAAAAGACACTAACAACAGCCCATTAAGCGACGCTAGAATACTTAAGAATACAGGGTCAACATTGCCAGGAAAAGTGATCTGTTTGCTTGTAAACACATTCAAATTCCCACCTATTACGTTGTCAACAACAATTGACATACCTCGCAAGGAGACATATTTCTTATGTGAATTTCCAATTCGACAAGAATGCATCATCTCAAAAAAATGAGTTGACAGTTCCTTACGGAAATCTTTGCAAACACATTTCAAACAACCAATAGCTTTGGCAGGGAGCCTTGTGAATATTTCATCGACGATCAATGCAAACCCAAGCTTTTCCATTTTATAATCTATGGGGCTACAATATAAAATATAATAAATGAAATACAATTGAGACAATTTAATATGTAAATGTTTATATATAAACACAATGTATACAACCCTTTTCATACACAACCGGGTGATAAAATAAGACTAACCAACCACGTAACTTATAAAAAAAAACTGTTAATGAAAGCAGTTTAACATTGTATTAGCACAATCTTAAACAACTGCTGATGTTAGCAAATATTGACCTTTCTACAAACATTTTGAAATCAACACAGCAGTTTACCTTACCATCTTTGTAGGAGAACATGCAAGAAAGACTACAACAACTTATTAACCTAAAATCTTTCATAAAGACAGCATTTAATGATATACAATAAGATAAAATAAGACACACAACTACAAAGGAATAGTTAAACCTGAATACAAAAGTTCTAACACATACATTGTCATATAATAAGAGAAAATATCACTCTTCATAAAACAACACAATTTCTTAAAAAAAGTACACAATAATAACCATTCCAGTTAACTACCTCTACATCAAAAATGAGTTAGAATCGGTTAAAAGAGGTTTATTAAGAAATGAACACAACAGTTTACCTTTCCATCTTTGTAGGAGAACATGCAAGAAAGACTACAACAACTTATTAACCTAAAATCCTGGATTATAAACCGCTAGAACATACCATATATTAAAATTACACATATTAAAGATTTCATTTAATATAATAACACAATCTTATACAAAAGAAGGATAGTACCAAATGATAAACATACATGATACATATACAAAAAAAAAGTAATTGATGTTATCAGAATCTACACAAAAGCCAAAAAATACACGATGTATGCTACCAAAATACAATTTCGTTGGTAAAACACAAACCATTGGAAAAAACAAAATTCATGATATCAGGTTTGTAGGACTTCTTTACCTACATATATAGTAAAACAAATTAAAATGAAAATATTAAAAGTTCGAAATAATATATGATTAAATAACACCAATTGGAATTAAATATCCATGCAGACAATTGTTAATACACTTATACATACGGAATAACGAAACTACTTGAAACAATAAACAAAATTCAAAAAAACAATCACCATTCCCTATAATATAGCATAATAATTTCTAATCGATCAGCGAAACAGTGGTCTCGATAAATAATGCTCGTTTCGCACCAATGTAGGAATCAACATGTTGGAGGTAATTAAAAACTTCATTGCTCAGGTCAGCTTCAACAGCACCACTCCAAATGTTTTTTATCAACCACTTGTTGTTTTGAAATATATTGGACCAATGGAAACTTTCTACATAACCAATAATTTGAAGATTATTGATAGAAAACATCTTGATGAAGGCTTCATCTTCAACTTTGTACAAAGCAACAGATAACTCGGGAGACCTTTCAACAACAATAAAATGGAGCTTCTTTGCAATGCTCAGAAATTCTCCTCGCCAAGGAGTAACTTCCAAACTTTCAGGAAAACGAAGGCTTCTAAAAGTTTCGGAAATAACATCGAAAGCAACTATATACCTCTCCAAAGCGGGATACCAATTTTTTGAACACACGAAATATATGGTTTTGCCAGAATAAATTCCGGAAGACCATGAATAACCCCGACCACCGAAATTAGCTCCCCTCAAGAAATCTATTTCTCTCCACGTCTCACGACGTCGTGAATAAACACGAGCAGTAACGACATTGAAAAAAAAATATTTTATGTGAAGCACTTTAAGATCATTGGTTTCATCAAAATACATTCCACCTGTATCACTGTTTCGAACATACCACTGACAAAAGTCTGACACGGACAACAACTTATGACACCTGGTTGTTGGATTCCAAAGGATCAGCTCACAGCAACTCGGTTCAGAGGACACTAACAACAACCCATTAAGCGACGCTAGAATACGTAAGAATCTAGGGTCAACATTGCCAGGAAAAGTGATCTGTTTGCTTGTAACCACATCCAAATTCCCACCTATTACGTCGTCAACAACAATTGACGTATTTGACAAGGAGATATATTTCTTATGTAGAGACTTTCCAATTCGACAAGAATGCATCATCTCAAAAAAATGAGTTGACAGTTCCGTCCGGAAATCTTTGCAAACACATTTCAAACAACCAATTGCTTTGGCAGGAAGCCTTGTGAATATTTCATCGACGATCATTGCAAACCCAAGCTTTTCCATTTTATGATCTATGGGGCTACAATGTAAAATATAATAAATGAAACACAATTGAGACAATTTGATATGTAAATGTTTAAAAATAAACACAATGAATACAACCGCTTTTCATACACAACCGGGTGATAAAATATAACTAACCAACCACGTAACTTATATAAAAAAAACTGATAATGAAAGCAGTTTAACATTGTATTAACACAATCTTAAACAACTGCCATGTTAGCAAATATTGACCTTTCTACAAACATTTTGAAATGAACATAGCAGTTTACCTTATCATCTATATATATATATAATGGCGTTAATGTCACGAAGGTACCGTGTGTAACAAAGTAAAAAAGTGTAATGTCACGTGCGTGCATCAAAAGTTATTGTCATCATTGTACATTATAACCACAAATGATTATATAGGTTACACTCAGTTTGATCGGATACATCAAACATATGTTTTATATGGTCAGCACATCACATAATGTGGCGTCCGCTATAAACAACTAAGGTGCTGCCGGCGTAGTGTGTTGTGTATCACAGTTTGAACGTACCTGTCATTTTAAATTCACGTTTTGACAGAAACTTTTTTCTCAGGTGAGTTAGGTAAAAAATATTACGTTTTATACTTATTTTATGAACATTCGTAAACTGTATTCGAAAGCGAGTCAGATCAAATATAATACGTTTTCATTCGATGGCGACGTAATTTTTTCAATAAAGAGTCGGGTTAAATATAAAGTGCGTGTAGATCATGAAAGTACAAGATTTAACTTTGTTGATATACATATTTAATTACTCTACTTTACTTTTATTTATTAAGTATTTCGCCTTTTACAGTTTTTTTTCTCCCTAACATAATGAACCAAAGCCAATCCAACTGAATGGTATTGTTTCCGCTATTGGTATTATCAGAACCAATATTTTTTCTTTTAGTTTCGTTTGTTAGTGTTTTTCTTTCAAACTTGTTTTCCCTGAACTGTTGAAGCTCCTCTTATATGACACTACCCAACTTTCTGTCTTATAGTGGATTTGAAGTTTAATTTGATCAGCAACTGTTGGTATATCAGTGGATGAGCTTTAACATCTGTTTTGTACATCTGCTGCTCAGATGTCGTCATCATTGTGTTTTTTGTAATAGATAAATTGATTGTTAAATTGATTGTGTTTTTTGTAATAGATGAACAATGAATGAATATGATTCAATGATTTATGCAGCAGAAATGAACACAAACTTTGTAAACACAATCAAGGAGGAAAATAGTTTTGATAAACACATGCTTTTCATCAATCGAAAGATTACAAATCAAATCAAAAGATTACATTGCATGCTTACAAACTAAAACTTCCCCTCAGCCTGATGCTACTTGGTCGATCACACAAGTTGGAAGAGCAGTACTTAGTCTTTGGCATTCTTTTGGTCTTCACATCAGCTGTTGTGCTAAGCAGTGGATAAAACAAATCAGAATTATAGATCAGCAGTTGTTTGAACCACTGTCAAGGGGAAAGTCTGAAGCCTAACAACTGCTTATTCTGGTTCCACTGCTCTGAACCGGTTTTCGCCTTAATCAACTGTTCCTCTGTTAAGGTTCAATTCCAACAATGTAAATTGTAAACCGGAATTATGACATCATCATTGACATGTGGCATACCTTAGAAGTTGACACATAGGCAAATTTACATCAGCTCATAATCTCTTATTATAGATAGTATAGATAGTACCTGACTAATCTATCAAAGATGTTTATGATATAGATAGTGTTTTTTTTTATGTGTGCAACTCTATATTCAGGCACAATTTAACATCAAAATAAACCAAAACAAATACAATTCTCCAGATGGTCGCTCGAAGAAATTAAACTGAAGATATTAAATTAAATGTTTGAAATAATATATGATTAAATAAACACAATAAAAAAACGACATAATAAAAAACACAATTCACCCAGACTAACTTTCAAGAAACAAATCAAAACATTCCATTAAAATAAAAATACCACCAATAACTCTTAATAATTGAATACAAACCACATCACTATAACAACTATGACTAAACTTAACAAAACTACTTATAAGGAAAGTAAAAACCTACGCTTCAACTCCATTGACTCATTAACTTGTCTAAATATTTCTAACATCTGTGCCATTAACTGAACATCTTTGTTCCCACTCTCACCATTATTCAAAAGTGCCAGGTCACGAACAGCAGTTGGAGGCAATAAACGCAACGTCTCAGTTACATCATCACGAGAGCCAACTCCAGTCTTCAAAGAATGAAAGCATTTCCTCAGATCTTTAGAAAACTCTAACTCAGCTTCCAATTCTTCCATCACTGCTTTATAAAACAGTTCCTTTAAATCTTCTCCTTGATTACTTGATGAAGCCATTGAAAAACTTAAATAACTTGAGATACGATATACATGAAATGTCTGCATATATATATAAAAGGCTTATGGTCACAAACGCGGAACTATTAATGGCAGCAACGGTTACATGATGTAAAAATTGCTCCGGGAAACGATACAATCATACAAAAAAACTGAAGAGACACACGTTTACATACAGTTATTACTATAAACACACAAACCATTAATTAAACACGGGAAACTTAAACTGGTACACGGCTTACTATGCATGAATCAACAAAAATATTAATTACCCTTTAAATTATAACGAAAATATTACAAACAAAGAAAAACATGCATGTTTAAGGGAAAGGAAAATACACAAAAAAAAAAAAAAAAACTCCAACTCAACACAGTATCATTACCAAAATACAATAACCATCATCATACATAAAAAACAACATAACTAATCTTCGCCAAAACTGTCGATTTCAATCACCTCATCCCACTTCCAATTCTTCAGCGCCTTTACCCTTTGATTAATTCTTCTGAAATTACGAGGCTAGAGAATAATATGTCAGTCACTCATCTAGAATATTAACTAAACATATAGATATGGAACCAACCTTGTTCATCTCATGCTTTATAGAATTGTCGGGACATCCAACCAAAGCACCAAACTCCAAGTCAAAGCCTTTAGATTTGTTCTGAAATTTACAAAACAAAATATAAGCAAACATAATAAGATTCAGCATAAACATCACCAACTATCACTAACAATATAATTTACATACTTTAACATAAACGATTTACCTTTGCAGCTCCGATTGAAGACATAGTCAAGTCAGGAAGTACTCCAAATAATTCTTCAAACTGAAAAACAATATACTCATTAATAAAATAAACTACCATGTTGAACTAAAACAATGTTATCTTTACAGTTATAATAGAATTATTACATACATCTCCAGTTTCATCAGATATCTTACTCAACTTTTGAAAATGATCATCCACTAAAATGTTGTCAGCCACAAGCTGGAAAACAAAAAAAAAACAAAAAAAAAACAACTGTTAACCACTGTTGTCATAGTATATTACAAAAAAAAACAAAAAACAAAAAAACCATCACAAAAAACACAATAGCTGTAAATAACACAATAATTCTAAGTAACACACAATATCATAAATAATAACAGAAACTTCATCATAAACTTGCTACGAAATGTACATTCTCATTAGAGCAATAAGAAAATTCATGCAAATGACCATCCACACACTCGTCAGCTACAACCTGACAAAAAAAAGCATGTCAATGATTTTTTACTATAATAACACAAAGGATTCCTACAAACACAAAAATAATATTAAAAAACACAATGCTATGTAAATCCCAATACTTGACAAAACAAAATGATATTACATTTCCAACTATATTAGAAGACATCATATCTGCTGGCTGCTTCATTTCCACAACGCTGTCCAACCCAGCAAACTGAAAAACAAAGCATCATTATTCAAATGAACAAACATGGTTAAATAAACACAATACCATATAAATTAACATCTTACATTTTCCCCCGAAATTGAATCCTCATCATACACAGCATTATCCATCGATCATAACTGAAGCAAAACAAACAAACTAAATAAGAAACTATTATCGAAGCATAACAAACATCATTAACACATAAAATATGTAACCACCTTACAGTGATATGCTTTATTGAAAAGGATGTAATGCAAAGCATTCACGGACATATATATACATCTTGTATGCTAACTACCACGTAGAAGTTATCCAAGATGAACCGACAAGGTTGAGAGAGCGTACCCACGTAGCGAGAAACATGCAGAAAACACAGCAAAACTTAACTTGCGTTGAAAAATCAAACTGCCAATTTTTTGGGTTTGAACGGATGAGATTAAATCTTGAAGGTAACCACCTGAATTATTACGGTCAGGATATACTTGAACGTGGGTTTGACCGACGGTTGTTTCGCGGCGAACAATTTATTAATAATTAAAAATAAAATAAAAATAATTAAAATGGGTCTGTCGCGGTCCACGACAGACTACTTGTGATCCTACGTGGGCCGCGAGTGCCTGGACACCAGGCCGCACCCTGAGCTGCCACGTGTCATATACGCGGAAAACCTATACGTATGACCCGCCATAGCTACACCGTAGACCCCCTATGTCACGGGGCGCGTAAGCCCCTTGAGTGGCTTTCGTGGGGCGCGACAAACCCGTCGACCAGCCCTATAAAAAGGGCCATCGGCCTTCTTTTTCAAATCGCTCATTCTCTCGATCCCTCTCTCAAATTTCTACATAGCAAATATAATATCGGGCATAATACCCCCCTAAATAACGAAGTTCTGCCTCGTTGTAAGTATCATAACCCCCGGTTACGTATTAGATACGCTGCCCAATTGATCTAGCACTCCGTAACGGCTGTTGAGGCTCTGCCCGACGTAGTCGTTGGAGTTCTGTCTCGGGGAGGGTATAACTAATGTAAATATTGGGTTATTATACTAACACGTGTTGTAAGGCCCTATAATGGTGTAGGTTTACGCTTATCTTTATCAAACACAATTATAGGCTATTGGGCTTAGCCTTGTAGTGGGTTAGATAATAATGAGATAAGCCATGTGGGCTAATTAGTGATTTGGGCTTATTTAGTTAATATTGTGCATGTGGGCTTGGCCCAACTTGTAACTAGGTCACCCTATGTAACTATAAATAGGGTGAACCTAGTCCATTATCAGGTTAGACATTTTTGAGAGTTTCTTCTTGTCATCTTCGAATTCTCTGTTGGTATACCAGACGGTTCTCTAGAAACCGTGTGCACCTTGGTTATTAATCAATCGATTGTTTGTTCTTGTTCTTCTACACTTTTCTCAGTATTCCGCGCTTTGATTAGTGTTTGATATCCGATTGTAGTGATTCTGGACTTACAATTGGTATCAGAGCCTAAGTAGTCTTGCGAAGGCTCGGTTCGTTGGATATCATTCGAAGAACAAATTTTTTTTTTTGAAGATCGAAGAACACTGTTGAAGACATCAAGAGCAGTTGAAAATTTGCACGTTTGATCTGTTTTGGGGTGAAATCTATTGTGTTTGCTATTTTTTAGAAAGTTTGGTGAAAAGAATAAGGAAATTGATTTTAAAATCTATCCCTTCATCTTCGGGATTTGATTGGTTTGTTTGAAAAGTCAAAGTTCCTCTTTCATTTTTCAAAATTGTGCGATTCACTCAAAGTGACCACATTCAGAAACAACTTGTGCGACTGACATTCATCCTTGTGCGACTACAGTCAACCATCACCACCTTCACGTTCAATAACTTCATATCATCATTGCTTCTAGAAGTTGACTTGTGCGATCATCAAATTCTTGTGCGACTGAACCTTCTTGTGCAAACAACCATCTTGTGCGACTACGATCTTGTGCGATCCAGCAGTCATCATCAACAAACAAACATCAGCTTCATCATCGGACATCAACCTCCACCTTCATTCCGACCCCATCTCCGATCAACATCCTTCGAACAACCTGCAACTCATCATCACCTTCCGACGATCACCGTGCAACTGTGAAGTTCAACTACCCGTACATCAACATTCAGATTCCGAGTGAAGATATCGAGTTTTCTGTTTCGGGTTCGGGTTCGACACATTGTTCCACGACTTCACAACAGTACCAACATCATCCTCTCTGTTCTCCGGTCATCATTACTGATCATCATCACCCACCGTAATCATCGTCGACCAACACCTCCTGTTTACTTCATCAAATTTCTGTTTCATCGTAACATTGGTTCATCGGCCATCTTCATCACCGTCTGTTAATCATCATCGTTGATCAGTCGTCATCATCGTCGACTACAGCCGTTAACCATCTCACCTTCAACCAGCCACAGTACCTCATCATAATCAACACCTACTCCACATCATACCGTCACCGTCTGTTCACCGTCTTCTCCGTCTCATCATCAAACCAAATCCGATCACCTCGACCACTCATCAATCATCACCCACCGGTCATAGTCATCTTCATCTTCTCCGGCCGCCCTCGTTTACTGGACTTACATCATTCGTTTGGTTAACTGTTACGACGTTGGCGGCTGGACATTAAAAATAGGGTTTTGGTAACGTCGGTTTTTTAAACGAAGAAGAAGAAACAGAAGATTTTGTTTCTTTTGTTTTAAATTTAGGCTTTTTAATTATAATAATAATATCATTTATTACTTTATATATTATATTTAAAAAAAAACAAAAAGGTTTATTAAATTAAAAAAAAAGGGGGGTTTCGTTATTGTTTTGGCGATAAGTTTTGACAGGATTGGAGGTGCGGTACAGGAAGCTGGTTCGTGCGTGTGGCAAAGGGTTTGAGTTAGCGAGTACACGGGTTCTTGCTTTGAGCTTGTGTTGAGGAAATAGGGGGGATCGCATTTCTGGGGGATCACATTTTCGGGGGATCAAATCTTAAAAATGTCTTCTAAGAGAGAAGTGCTTGAGCAGGAATTTCAAGGATTCAGATACTCATATGGTGAATCTATAGAAGCACTTACAGGCCGGTTTGCTGAACTGCTCTCTGAAATGGAGAAGGCTGAGATTGAGGTGTCTAATCGCACGAGCAACACAAAGCTTCTAGATGTTATAAAAAGGATTCCAGATCAGGCAAACTGTAGTTGGTTTAGAAATGTTAATGAGATAATTGTGACAACCGACTGCTATTGTTACAAAATGAAGCCGGATGAGCTGATCTCACTCATCAAGTCATATAACAATGCTGACAAGCAGTCTACTCAAGATATTCAAATGAATGACTACACTCCTTCTGAGGCTGAGGTATGTGTAGATGATGTTTGTTGTACTGAAAAATGTAGAAAGAAAGTTAAAGGTTTTAAAGAACAGGCTCAATCGCTTACTATGCAACTTCAAGATACCAGATCCAGTAGTTATGAAATTAAAAAGAAACTGGGTGGGTATAAGGATATGGTGGAGGCGCAAAAGCGTGATATCCGAAAGTTGCATAGCGATCTAAGCGAAGCAAACTGTCGATATCTCCACTTCAAGGAGCTATCTGAAAAATTAACTGTTGAGTTAAACGATTTAAAATCAACTTTTGAAAATACTGAATTTAATTTTAAAAAGTTTGATGTTTCAAGTGAAAAGGTCGAAAAGATGATAAATCAACAGTTAAAGTATAGCAAAAAAGAAGTGAGGAATAAAGGATTGGGATTTGTATGCATACCTCCACCATACAATCACAATTACACCTCTATTCCTATGACTGAGGAGGAGATAGCTGACTTGCCTGAAATGGAATATGGGAAGCCCGGGGATAGGAAGGTTGAGCCTGTTAAGCCGAATAAAGTCAAAATCACAAGGCCAGATAAAACTGAAATTGTTCTAGAAAAACAGGCATTTGATAAAACTTTCGTGAAACCTGCTGATGTTTTAAAGCAAACCGAGACTCTAAATTTTGAGAATAATGCGAACATTGACAAACATTTTCAAGTATTAGATAATACTGTGTCAAGTTTTTCTCAAAATTCATCTGAAGTGCAACCTCAAACAAAAGAGTCTGAATTAACAGAGCCTAGAGTTAATGTAGACAACATCGAGTTTGCCATGTTAAGAGGTTTAACTGAGTTTGTGAAAGAATTCAATAGGGGCAAACAAAGTGAATCTGCCTCGTCATGTGACACATCTTGTGACACTTCTGAGACATCCACTTCTGAGAAATCAGAAATGGGCGAATCATGTAGTGTCAACATTGCATCACCTGAGGAGGCAGAGGCATCTCAAAATGAATCGACTTTTTCATCTGATTCGTCATGTGACTCCTCAGAGACAGCTAACTGTGAAAAGTCGAGGTTAGTTGATTCAGCTGAGTCTAGTAGCGAATCACCGGAAGAAGTTGAATCAGATCAGATAAAAGTAGAATCAGAATCGATATCAGGAGCTTCTGTTAAGATTAGTGGTGAATTGACAACTGAAGCCTCTGCTCCATCTTTGAATATTGATGATTCTGAAACTACTGAACAAACGGTGTCACTCGAGAATGACCATGTTACTATGGCTTCGCCTGCCACCGTTTGTGAAAAACTGAACGTTACTGATGCTTCTACTTCATGTGCAGATGAGGTAATAGTAGAGGATTGGGTTGTGGAGGATGATATTGTTTGTCAAAAAGCTGACGATGTTTGTTTAAAAACATCAAATTTATCTGTTGATGCTCCTCCTTATGTGAAAAAGGCTGTTTCTGAGCAAGCTTTGAGAGGCCCCACAAATAAATATGTGCCTCCAAAGCCAACAGTTAGAAATGAAAATGTTAAATCCAATGAATGTGCTAACTGTTGTAAACAGGGACATAAGAAACAAGGGAAAAAGACTGAACAAACTGCACACAAATCATCCAACCAATTTTATAACTCTTATTCAGCATCAGTTGGATGGAATGGATCGGGATATGCTCCTTACGTGAAAAAGCAAACCTGCTACAACTGTGGCATACCCGGTCACATTGCTAGGAATTGCACACATCGTCCCTACGTGCCATACTATACACAACATCAGAAGGTTACACCAAGGGACATATCTTATTCTAAGTCGATGAAGGTTGAAAAGCCTAAGGCAATGATGAATAAGAGTCCCAAGGTTAAACCATCTGATGGGGACTGGAATGCTGCTAAAACAAAACAAAAACAAGCTTTGAAACCAAAACAAGTTTTGAAAAACAAAAAGGTTGAAAAGCAGAATGTTTTGCCCAAGGCTCCTAAGAAATTAGAGAAGCCTAAACAAGTTTGGAAGGCAAAATATAAAGCAGCAACATCACCAGTCCTTGAATCAAAAGGGACCATGTGCTTTAGAGAAGTGTCTTACATTGATGCTTCAGGAATACCCAGGACCACGATGGCCTGGGTACCAATGTCTTACTAATCTCCTTACTTTTCAGGGACAACCAAGGAGGAGCTGTTGACAATCCTTGAATGTTGATAGCGGTTGTTCCAGATACATAACGGGTAACATCTCACTGTTGCAAAAAGGTATATTCTTTTACAGTTGATATGTTTCGTTTGAAGGAGATAAGAGAGGTGAGACAAGATCAGCTAAAAGGTACAAATTTGAATTTTATATTCTGATTTCAATGTTGATTAGTCTTGAGTCTAATGATGGAACGGTTAGGCAAAAACAACAAAAATATTTTCATTTTCTTTTGTGTTTTTCTTTGTACATACGTTCTCGTTGTTAGGTAAATTTGTGCATAAGATTTACGCACAAATTTAGGGGGATATCTAGAGATATATGTCTGTAAATATAAAAAAAATCAAAAATACAAAAACATTTGAAAAACAGAAAAATCAAAAATATTTTGTTGCATAAATGGGAGATGAAATAACTTGACTATGTGGATTAAGGCTGACTCATGTAAGACCAATATTGAAATGGTCTGACTCCAGAGTGATATGCTGGTAGGCTTTATCCTGATGGCTGGACTCTTTGATTGGTATTGCTTAGAACACTAAATCTATTCTATGACCTCAGGAAAGATCGTTCACTTGGAATTAGAGCATAGCTATTTGAATGCGTGTGTGATGTCCCGATACACACAATTTCGTTCTAGTTCTGAAATCTTTTCTAAACAACTCGTGTACCTCCTCTGCTGCATCCAGCTATATGCTGACCTGGAGGTGCTAGGCAACGTCAGCTTCTGCTGCATCCAGATACATGCTGACCTAGCTGTACTTTGTCGCGCTGTGGATCAAATACACCCGAAAGAGGCCCTCTAGTGCCCAAAAGAAACCCAAAAATAAAAACCTATATCAAACTGAGAAAATCTCATTTGATTTGTATATTATATCAATCTCTGCTGATCCATTCTGTTCTTTTCTCAACCCAGTCCAGTCAAGGTTTCAGAACTATAGAATGGGCTTGTGAAATATGTGGTAGGGAAACTACTCGTATGATAGCATGTTCAAATTAAAAATTCCGGGATTTGATTGTGATTGAATTGAGTGTTCATAACAATTTAAATGAAAACATGATAAATCAGTTGCAGACCGTCATTTGAAAAAGGCCTAGGGAGATAAGTTTAAGTGGACAAATATACTGTCAATCGCTCTGATCACCCAAAGTAAATTAGTGTTGATAAGTGCAGTCTAGCCTGAAACACTGTGATTTGATCCCATTACAACTGTAATTGTATAATTAATTTCTTTGTTTATTTGTGTTTTAGTTTATATTGTTAGTTTTTATAAAATCAAAAATCGAAAAATAGAGTACTTATTTGTTTAATTAAAAATTTTAACCGTTCTTGAAGATTTGACTGATCATCATAAATTGAATGAAATTTGAATTGTGAAATCAAAGTACAAATACTTGGATGTACCGAGTGTTCATGTGGTACTTTCCTCTGTTGCACAAAAATGTTTGCTTATGAATTTCTGAGCATGTGCAGAATTTGATTCAAATCAAGAAACAAGGGTTGTTGAAGATTGAGATGCTGTTGGCTGCTAACAAAGTATGAAGCATCACAACAACAAGATGTGCCTGAGTCAGAAGAACCAGATACGTGTCATCGTCTGACAGTGATAGTACATTTGAAGAGGTACCTGTGAACCTGCTTGAAAGAGAAGTCATTGACAAAGAAAAGAGTTGATGAGAATCCTCCGCTTGCATTCTTTTCAACAAGTTTTTCAAGCAAAGCTGATCGTTAAAGAGAAGAACAAAGAGCCCAATTTTCATAATGAAGACATGAAGTATCTTCCCACAGGAATATAATGAAGACAACAGTTTGATAAAGACAGCATAAACCTAGGGGGATATTGTAAGGCCCTATAATGGTGTAGGTTTACGCTTATCTTTATCAAACACAATTATAGGCTATTGGGCTTAGCCTTGTAGTGGGTTAGATAATAATGAGATAAGCCATGTGGGCTAATTAGTGATTTGGGCTTATTTAGTTAATATTGTGCATGTGGGCTTGGCCCAACTTGTAACTAGGTCACCCTATGTAACTATAAATAGGGTGAACCTAGTCCATTATCAGTTTAGACATTTTTGAGAGTTTCTTCTTGTCATCTTCGAATTCTCTGTTGGTATACCAGACGGTTCTCTAGAAACCGTGTGCACCTTGGTTATTAATCAATCGATTGTTTGTTCTTGTTCTTCTACACTTTTCTCAGTATTCCGCGCTTTGATTAGTGTTTGATATCCGATTGTAGTGATTCTGGACTTACACGTGTGTATTGTGTAATTAATAGATAATCACCAGGAAATCACAAAGGAAAACCCTAAGATAGCAATGTGAGTAACCCTCCTTTTTGTAAACTGTTTTACAAAGCCTCAATGTTTTAAATTATATTTCACAGTGATTGATTATTTGTATTCTACAATTATCGTCGGTATGTTGGGGTTTTGTATACAAAATTTGTTACTACACTGTGAGTAGTAACATGACTACAAGTCGGGTTGACAGTACCGTGGGTGGTAATTAAAGTAGAAAGTAAACAAATGTAATTGCGCGACCGCCCTCAATACTGTAAACGATTTTACCTGTCTTGATTAAATTGGGATTCATTCACCAGTATTTCCCACTGACAAAATGTTTTTAAACGCGTTTCAGGTTACAAAATGTGAAAGCCAAATAGAAGCCAGCTGGATAGCACTGAAGGCTTGGAAAAGTGGCTATAAAAGTTACCTAAATAAAGAGATGTTTTTATTTAAATACAATAGAGTTTATCCTTACAAAAATGTGTGTACTGGAAACATGGGAATTTCCCACGTGTTTAATATTATAAAAGTGTGGTATTTTACTCTGATAAAATATTTCCTAACTACGGTCCTGATGTAAATTCCGCTGCCAAAGTGATAAACACCGATACCATTGATACTGGCCGCGGCCGCCTGTTTCCGGGGTATTAGGGGATGGGGGTTACGACAATTAGTGTTTGTAATATGTAACAGTGTTTAGCCTTAGTAGTGTTTAGAGGTTGTTAGTATTGTTAGATGTCATTGTATAGGTGATGTCAGCAAAGATGCCACAGTGGTTAGGATTGTACTATAAATAGACAGTGCATGTACTATTCTATTAGATCACTTCATCACTTGCATTTTGTATGAACAATCACTGTGATCTCAGACTGAGGGGGAGTTGTAATTCATGCATACGTGGATCGTTTGTGTATTCAATCATTCAAAAAAAAGTATTCATGATGAAAGCATATCTTCCATTGTTGTGTTATAAAGTTTCCTTTATTCTACTGCATATTATTCATCTCATTTCTTCTTCCATTGTTCTTATTAAAACAAACATAAACAATTCAAACTTAGATCCTAACAGCACCAGCCTATAAATAGTGGGACTTGGTTCTCTCATGAAGAACTTTTGGGTCTCTGGTAGCGAAGCTCTGCCAGTTTAGTTTTGTGGAGTTGTAACATCAAATATTCAATAGAAACCAGTTTAATTAGAGAATTCTTGTGTTTGTCATCATCATACATCGATTCTGCACATGATATGATGAATATCTGATGGGTCGGAGTATTCAAAGAACCGAAATGGTCCTATCTGGGTGGTCACAAAGATAATCTCATTCCTGTGACGAGTGTTAGTGGTTTCTGTTTTGCAGACCGAAGCTTAGCTTGCCATCGTGGGAGATAACCTAGATTGATCAGGAAGATCTATAGTCCAAGTACATGTTTCTTCATAAAGTATTTCAAAAATTGATATCCATTCATTAACATAGAAAGTATGTTTTATTATTTTAAGATACACTCGTCCCGAATTGACCAACTAAATCCGATTCTGGCCAATTGGTTGTCTTTGATCGATTCCAAGTAATTAGACGAAGTTGAAAAAATCGTCACGACACTGTATTTTGTAACGATTACTCGGCAAGTCCTGAGTCCTGGTTTTACAACATTGTATCTAAGTTAAAAGTTAAAGGCACAAAGTGTAACAACTAACAAACTAGATTTTAAACTCTAAAGCACGTCTTCACCATCACGTCAACGAGAATTCGATCCACAACCGCACGCGGGTTCCACAGTTAAGAAATAGAAAACGCACCACCCTACCTATGCGCCACCAAGAAATTGCCTAAACATTACGCACAAATCGCACCTTTCTTCTCTCTTCAATATACATACATAAGAGTGAATATAAGAGAGAAATACAATTTCAAGAGCAATTAAAATTTGGGAAATTGACCTGTAATAATCCCTAGTAGTCGTCATTGGCCATTGGAAGTCCCATTTTTGAATATCCCCCCTGCCAGTCCAACCTTTCACCTATTTCTCCTCCACCGGTCCCCCATTACAAAAAACTTAAAGGAGTTAAGTTTTTTTCTGAATTACAAACAGATGTTCTAGGGCTTCTGATCAGAACGACAATATGAGTCCATTGATATAAAACTAACCTCGAAAAGGTGTTATAAACGACTTGATTTTTGTTAATTGGAAGTTTAAACACCCGAATTGAAACACCGTTTTCGTCGTTTGGAGCATCGTTTATAATAGAAAGAGTTAATTACACAGATGAACCATGTGGTTTATAGCTAGTTTCGCCTTTGGGTACTAACTTATTTTTTTGACAGGTTCAGGTTTCATGGTTTCAATTTTGTCACACTTTTGTGTACTAAGACCAAACTTATTTAATTTTATGTTAAATTTAAGTAAAATCACTAAAATACCATTTCATTTTAAAAGGACCATTTATGTGATTACTCTATTTTTAGTTCCAAGGACCATTGATGTGTACTCACGAAATACACCCCTATGCATTCCAATCTTTGCATTTAGTTTTTCCCTTATGTTATTTTCAATAGAATAGATCTTTACTTTTAGAGTAAACTGCAATTTTACTCCCTGGGGTTAGATGCGATTGGCACTCTTACCCCTTCCCAAGAAAATTTTGCTGTCTTACCCCTCAACTATTGAAAAACGCTGCAATATTACCCCTGAAACGTGAAAAGACTTTTTTTGCCCCTGATAATAATAAGAAGATAGAAGTAAATAACACATTTACACCCTGTGTTTTACCTTCACAAACACGTTTACACTCTGTTTTATTATAGTGTCTTCTCCGGTGATGTTCCGACCACCAGAGCACTTAACTCCAGCCTTCTCCGGAGATGTTCTGACCACCGTTTTAAAAAATACATAATAATCGTTTGAAAAAAAAAGAAAAAAAACTTAACAAATTCATTTGGTGTGGATTAGAAAAAAGACCTAATCTATAGGAAGGAATTGGAGAACCTTCCAGTGTTTCTTGAGACTTCCTTCCCTCCCATAAATCCAAAATCTCTCAACTCAATACTCTTCAATCAGCGTGTGAAAAAAATGGCGTTATTGGGTGATCCATTCAGGCGATTCTTCATCAATCCTCCAATCTATCGTACCGGATCAACAACAGCTCACTTCATCAAAACCAACGTCCCTGGTAACTAACTCTCCTTTAATCATGATTGTTTTCAGTTCAGAACTACACGAATTCAACAACTTCCTGGATTTTCAGTGCAAATAGTTTCTGGAATTTCTTGAGATGATAGTTGAAGGTTTTGACGATGGGCTGTGGTGGTTGTTGTTGGTAACCGGAGGTAAGAAGGGTGATGATCAGACTACAATATGGAAGGTTGAACGGTGCTTCTCCGATGGTCGGAATATAGCCGGAGTGTCGGAATACGCTTCTCCGTGGTTGGAATATCACCGGAGAAGACACTTTAATAAAACAGGGTTTAAACGTGTCGGCTTAGGTAAAGCACAGGGGGTGATATTGAAGTTTACTATATAAATATGGGTAAGATTACAAAAATATCCTTTTGGTAAGGTTACAGTTTTACCCCTCAGGGGGTAATATTGCAGCGTTTTTCAATAGTTGAGGGGTAAGATAGCAAAATTTTCCTGGGAGGGGGTAAGAGTGCCAATCGCATCTAACCTCATGGGGTAAAATTACAGTTTACTCTTACTTTTATTTTATTGAATGTTTATTGTTTTAGTCACATGGTTTTACTTAGTCCGTAGGTTGAGGATTGTGAGGGAAAATGAAAGGGTACTTTACCCATTTTACTAAAATTTAAGATAAGAATTAACTATGTTTGGTCTTAGTACTCAAAGGTGTGACAAAATTGAAATCATGAAACCTGAATATGTTAAAAAAAAAAGTTAGTACCTAAAGGCGAAACTAGCTATAAACCACATGTTCCATATGTGTAATTAACTCTAATAGAAAGTATGTTTTATTTTAATTAGCTAAACTCGTCCTGAATTGACAGACTAAATCCGATCCTGATCGAGATTGACCGTATTTAATCGATTCTAAATAATTACGTGGTCAGAGCTAGACCTAAGTTGGATATAAAAGTTAAAAGGCACAAGCAACATCTATACTTTCTATAAAAGGAGAAATCCCAATAACATAAGAAAAGCTGATGTGTCAGCAGGAGAGGCTGTCCAACAAGGCTTTTCTTATGTCATTATCGCATCATAAAGCCTAATATATAAATCACTTTAGAATACATTTAATGTTCTATCAAACCACTGCCCTGTGTATTCAAATGTTAAAGGTCTGGCCCACATTCCAAAGGGCAAACCACTGCCCATCTACAAGAAAGTTGCAGTTGGTTCCTTTGGCAAACGTATACTTAGTAGCAGTAGTTGTTGTTATCTTCCGTAATACTTTTAGATCAGCAGATGTTTAACGCTAATTACCGGGGAAATTCAAATTCAAATATGCATGGGAATAAGTAGTTAGCAATTAGTGCATGTCACTTAGAAACTCCTGTCAATCATCCTTTTTATATAAGGTTTTTCTTCTCATTTCCCTCTTCATATTTCATCACGCTTTCATCTTCTCAGATTTTCAAATTTTAAATTTAATCGCAATCCGAATTCCGAATTAGAAGCATGTCAATATTAGTTGACAGTAACAATCTTAGTTTTGTTAACGATTTGAATCCTGGGAAAGATATATGGAACATGAAAGCCAGAATTATTCGAAAATGGAATCAGGGTTACAAGATGGATCTCATCTTCATTGATGAAAAGGTAATTTGTATCTCTGCATTTCCATTTTATTAGAGAATGTAGTGGTGTATGCTAAGAAGATACTTTCTTTAAATGTTCTTCAGGGTGCTAAGATTCAAGCCGGTATTAAGACTCATTTGATACCTGTTTTTGATGGTCAGCTTCAAGAAGATGCTGTTGTGATTCTGTCCAAATTTGGTGTTGGTGAGAATAAAGATTTATATAAAGTGGTGGTGCAGCCTTATAAAATCAACTTTTATAGATGCACAACTGTTACTCCTGTGAGAGATTGGCAAGGTGTTGAGTATGGTTTCAACTTCAGAGCTTATGAAGATATTCTTCAAGGAGAGGCGTTAAACGCCTTGAGTGTTGGTAGTGTATATTTTTGTAATCATGTCTTGCTTGTATAATATTAGAGAGTTTTACTTATATTCTTGTATAATGTGATCATATAGATGTTTTTGGATCTGTGATTTGTTGTGGGATCTTGAAATCTTTGATCGACCTCCAAAGCAGACTAAGAAGATGAATTTCGATATTGAAGACTTGGAGTAAGTTGTTGTTTACATGTGCAGTCATGTACTGATCATTGTTTGTATTTAATGATGTTAATAAATAAGATGAAGAATGTTGGTATTTAATGTTAGATCATGGTACTTTAATAAGAAAAGCTGAATCATGGTAATAAATGAGGTCTACAGTTTATGATTAGTGAATATGGTAGTTAATTTACGGATCATTTGCTACTTTAATAAATGTCATAATTTTCTTTGATTTTCTGTTTTTATTCATTCAATGTTGTTTTGATATGAATATTCTTTTCATGTAGGGGTAAGGTTTTGCGGTGTACTGTGTGGAATGATTATGCTCTGCAGATTAAGGACTTCATTTCTAAAATCCCATCTCATGATCATGTGATGGCTGTTATACAGCATGGAAAGTGTAAGGAATGGAAAAGTATTTTTGTTACTTTCTGCAAATCATAACTATACTGTTTATTTCTGGCAATATAAAGACAAATATACATTAAATATTTATATACTTTTCCATGTAGGTGAATATAATGTTCAAAGTGATAAGTTTGCAACACGGATTTTTCTGAATGAAGAAATTGATGAAGTTAATGAGCTAAGGAGGAGGTAATTTGTAAATGTAATTTCTCTTGTTTATAGATGTTCAAGTCAAATACTTGGTTTCATGTTATTTGTATACTAATTTTAATCATTTGTGGTATTCAAAAGGCTTATACTGAAGTTTGGACAAGGGAGTGGTTCTACTTCTCAAACAATACTATCGTCTCAGAGTGTTTTTCCATTGCATAAAGAATTTGTAACTGATGGTGTGAAGAAACATGTTGATGAGATTAGTGAGATAGAAAAGGTTTCACATCTTTTTATATAGTTTGGTTATTTGTTTAGTTTGTCACCTGCATGTTTTTACAGGAAGTGTCTTGTGTTTTTACAGGAAATGTCTTGTGTTGTGGTTGCGACAATTAAGATTGTGCAAGAAGAGTATGGTTGGTTTTATGTTGCCTGTCGTAAGTGTTTCAAGAAGGTGATGGGTAAAAGTGAATACTTGCAGAATGTTGAAAATGTTTCAGATGATATTGTTCGATTGCCTGCGACTTCTTTGGTTTGTCCCCACAGTGAATGTACACCGATCACCACAAAGTAAGCAATGATAATTATTTAGCATTATATTTATATAAGTAACATTCTAAGACTGATATTTGAATATAGTTTTGCAGTTTACTTAGTTAGTTGTGTATATTTCAGGTTCAAGGTGCAAGTGCGGGTGCAGGATGAGAGTGGTAGTGTTTCTTTTGTTATGTTTGATAGAGATGTTCAGAAGCTTCTTGGATTAGCAGCGAGTGACATAAGAGAGAGGCAGGTTAAGGCCAATGATACTGGATTCCCTCATGTGATATTTCGATTGGTTGATAAGAAGGCTTCTTTTAAGATTGATGTTTTTGAGTTCAATCTTAAAAATGACTATCGTGTTTATACTGTGCAAAAAACATGTGATTATCCAGTAATAATTGCTGAGTTGGTTGGTGGAGATGGTAATGGTGATGAAAATACTGGTGAGGTAGCATATAAAATTACTCTTTCAATCTATTTATTTTTCTTTTGAGTTTTAAACACTGGATTCTGCACTTTTTTATATGATACCATATATAATGATCCTTTAGGTTACTCAAGAGGTAGCTGACGTTAAAGATGTTAACCTTTCAGAATCTTCCCAGGTGTCTGCTGAACGAACTTCAAGGGTGAGTATTTATTTTTAACGTATGTTTAGTATATTTAAAAAGAGTTCGTTATTTTATTAAATGAGATCAATAGTTGTTTTGTGATCTGTTGCAAGGATGCTGTCTCTGTTATGGCCGACTCTTCAGCCGTTGAAGTTGAAAAGGATTCTGGATCAAGTCCCAATGGAAAGCGGATGGCTCAAGATGCTAATGTTGTCAATGTTGGTGAGCTATACACTAATGTGAGAAGAACCCGGAAGAAGCTGACTAAGCTTAACAATTAGATGCTTATGAAAAAACAATTCTTATGAGAGATAAGTAGAAACCACTTATTTTTGAAGAATCCTTGTAGTTTTTATTTATGTCTGTTAACTGTTGTTTTAACAAACTGTGGTTAAAAGTTTGGTTTGTAAGGGCTACGATGATGAATATGGTATGTAATGTCTACGGTTTGAATATCAAGTAAGGTTAACCTTTTGTTTGTTATATAATATAATATTGTTATTATACATTATATATATTTTTGGTGATATTGATGGACTAGATAAGTAGTAGGGTTGTATATTATTGTTAGATTGATGAATGAAAATTTAATCAATTGGTTAGTTGGAAAACTGTTGGGGTCTGAGATACATTAACATCTGTTAGAGGCTAAGTATTGTTATAGCGTGCTAACATCTGTTAACCCCTAAGCACTGTTAAAGATCTGTGTTGGGATTGAACCCTATCAGAGGAATAGATAATTAAAGCCAAAACCGGATCAGAGCAGTGGATCCGGAATAAGCAGATGTTATGTATACAAGTCTCTCCCCTTGAAAGTGGTTTCAACATCTGATGACCTCCAATCCACTGATCGTTACAACTGCTGACTTACAACTACTGATCAAGTCAAAGACTAATGAGGACTAAAGCCCTGCTGTTCAATCTACTGCTACGGGTCAAGCACTGCTGAATATGTCAAGTACTGCTGGGTTCACATCAGTGGAAGGATTCAGCAGTAGTTTAGTTTGTTTTTATGTAATGTATTGTAATCAGTAGTTAGCATAAGCAGTGTTTGTATTAGATCAGTTGTTAGAGTTTGTTAGGAGGTTAGATGTCACTTTCATGGTGACGTTAGCAAAGATGCCACAGTGGTTTGTCCGTGCCTATAAATAGAACAGTACCTTGTACTGTTCTATTAGCTCTTCACCATCTTTCTTCCTGTACGAACAAATCACTGTGAGCTCAGGATGAGGGGGAGTTTGTTACATGCATGCATTGTAATCGTTGATGAAATAAATTCAATCATTCGGTTCTGTGTTGAAAGCAATTCTCCTGTTTGATTATGTGCAAAGTTTGTTTCCATTTATATTCCGCTGCATTACTTGTTCATCTTTCATTTTATTTCAAACACAAAACATAATCAATCCAAACTCAGATCCTAACAATTGGTATCAGAGCTCGGACAGTCAAATTTGATTTAACAATCATTTTGACATAAATAGTTCAGCTCATAATCGTTGATACTGATAGTTGTTCATTTTGTTGAAAAACAGAACAAGGTTTAATCACCATCAAAGTTGATTAATCAGTGCCTGTAAAACAACCAGGATGACGTCACAATCACAAGATGATAAGAATAACATCGGCTCACTTTTCAAACCACCCATGCTTAAACGTAATGAATACAACATCTGGGAGAGAAGGATGGGTCACATCCTTGCTCAACAGAATACTGGATGTTGGAGATCTGTTGTTTTTGGACCACATGTTCCCATGGTGCCAAGTGCTGAGGATACAAAGAAGTTCGAACCTAAAAAACCTAAAAATTACACTGAAACTTATTTCCAAATGTTCGAACTCGATGCCAAAGCATTTAGCATCATTGCATCTGCATTACCCAATGAAATTTATGATGGGCTGTTACATTATAACAGTGCCAAGGAATTATGGGATGCACTTAAGGAACAATTTGGGGGAACTAAAGAAGTTATTGAAAATAATAGGGAAATTCTGAATCAACAGTATGAAACCTTTTGTCACATCAAGGGTGAATCATTGACTCAACAGTTTGAGTGATTTAGTTGTCTCATTAGTGAGCTAAGACTTGTTAAAGTTACATTTCCTAATTCAACACAAAATAGCAGGTTTCTTAGATCACTACCTGAAAAATGGGATACAATTGCTTTTGTAACTAGAAATTCTGCTGAGTTCAAAGATCTGACCCTGACCCAACTTCATGGTAGACTCCTGACCTATGAAATGGAGTTAAACCAAAAAAAGAAGTTGCAAGAGTCTGGTAAAGTTGCTGATGATTATTCATTTGGCAACACAGCTCTTTTTGGTCAGGAAGAATCTGGTAGCAGTAGTAAGGATCAGAGCTATGATCATTTTATTGATATAACTGCTGGTGGAAACTTCAACAACTCTGATTCTCACTCTGCAAATTATGCTTTTATTGCAAATTGTGAAAACCAGATGTCAGATAACTTGAGCTTTGAACTAAATGACTTACAGCACTTTAATCCAACTGATCTTGAAGAAATGGACATTTTGCATCAATTGGCATTGCTTAGTGTAAGAACAAGCAAATTTTACAAAAGGACAGGGAGAAAATTCCCAGGGTTACATGGGAATTTAAAAGTGGGGTTGGATAAGTCAAAAATCAAGTGCTACAAGTGCAATAGGCTAGGACACTTTGCTAGGGAATGTAGGATTCAAACCACTAGTCCAATTGTTACTCATCCCAGCTCAAACCCTAGGCCACAAAATCAAAGCACTGTGCACTATTCCCATTATACCCCTGCTGCCCATGTAAACACTGCTCATTATGCAAACCCTGTTCCTGTGCATTATGTTCAAACCACTGTCCCTCAAATTCAGTATGTTCAGGCTCCTGTACCTCAGGTTCAAGTGCAACCAGGTGCACCACAACAAGCTGTACCACCAGCAGTGGTTCAACCAGATCAGCAAAGCTTTTTCACCCAAGGCTTTGTTGACTAGAGCAGCTTACCTGAAGAGCTAGGGAATGAAAATTTTGCACTCTATGCTACTAATGATGCTTCTAATGATGAATTATGTCTTATGGCATTAGAGTCAATACCAGAAGAGCAGGATGCTGAAAAGGGGCAAACAAGTGCTGAAACAGTGGATGAAGTTGCTGAGGCAGTGGTTACTGCTGTTGCTGGTGAACTACTGTTGGGAGAAAATTCAGAAACCCTGATTGAACCAATGGTTGACCCCTGGTCCAAAGAAGAAGAAAATGAAGAGAAGGAAGAAGGTGAGAAAGAAGAAAGAGATGATGAAGAAAATGATCATCAATGTGACTGTGCCATGATGGCTGCAGCTAAGGTATCATCTCAGGTTCTTGAAAATCTGTGTTCAGACAAGTGCATTATAGCATTTGCTAACATCAAAGAGGTGAATGAAAACCTTAGGGATAGAGTGTTGAATGATGAGGTCAAATTTGAAAAGTCTTTAAAAGAACTTAAAAACAAATTGGCTGAAAAAGACAAAGAAATCTGCAGCTTAAAAGAAGAGCAAAGCATAACCAAGAACCAACTCCAAACTATGGTAGAAAAATATCAAGTTTGCAAAAAGGAGTTGGAATCCACCCAAATCACTTGTGAAAGATGGGTGGAATCTTGCAAAGGTTATGAGGTCATGTTAGAAAAACAGCTTGAAAGCAATGTAAAATTTGGCATAGGCTTTAGAAAATATGATGAAATTGAAAACACTGCTGAAAAACAAGCTGGTTCAGTTGAAATAACACCAACAAACAAGAATGGCCAAGAAGTTAAGATAACTGACAAACTTGGTAACAAAATCACTCTGAAAAAATCTGTGGGATCCTCAACTTTTGAGGAAATTGAGAAATACCAATTTAAACCCACATGGTCTGATGGGTGTGACATTCTTGAGAATTTTAAACCAATGGACTTCACAACCACTGATGGTGTAAAAGCTCCTAAAGCAAAGGTCATTCCTCTCAAAGACATCCCAACAGTGGTTCAAAACTCTGTTGCTAAGGAGTCTGAGAAAAGGAAGAAAAGAGAAAAGATCAAAAACTTGTTTTGTGATTTTTGTGAAAAGAATAATCATCTAACAAAAGACTGTTTTCATCTAAAAGCATATGATCTAAACAAAACAAGTGTCATTACACCTGCTGAGAGCTGCACCATCTATGGTAAAACAAACTACAAAACTCAAGAATGTGTGTATCTCAAAAACTTTGATGTAAAAAAGAATGAGTACACTGCAAAAACATCCTTAAGTTCATCAACATCATCTATCAAGTTCACCAAGAACCAACCACTGTTTGTGCTAGTCCAAACAGCTGTTACAAAACTGCTGAACCAAACATCTGTCAAAAGAAATGTTCAGGTGACTGATGCACCCCCTGCCAATCAATTCAGAAGAGGTAAGGGACAACCATCATACCAAAGGATCCCACATGTTTATGAGGATTGCAAAAGGCCTTCTAAACCAAGAGTGAACATGCATCCTTTTGGTTATCAGCAGATCATTGGGCAAGACCCCCAACAGTGGTTAGAGAAAAACAGTCCCAAAACTGTCCAAACTCCTGACCTAACCACTGTCCATCCATCTGAACTCATCCCAGATACTGTTGAGACCCCATCCAAAGCCTTATTGGCTTTGGAGACCCTAATGAACTAATCCTTTTACTTCATGTGTAGGGAGCTTCTGCATGCTTAGATAGCCTTTGGTATGTAGATAGTGGAGGCTCCAGGCATATGACAGGATGTAAAGCCCTACTCACAGATTTCAAAATCCATGGAGGGGGTGATATTTCCTTTGGTAATAATAGTAAAGGGAAAGTTCTGGGGTCTGGTATAGTACAATCTGGCAATGTAAAATTTGAAAATGTCAATCTAATAGACAAACTAAAATTCAACCTCCTAAGTGTTTCACAAATGAGTGATAAGGGCTATGGCTCATTCTTCACAAAGGATTGTTGGACAAGAAATGGTTGAAAAGATTGAAGCAATAATAAAAACTGGAAAAACCAAACTTGTTGCTCAAAGAAGTTGTAACACCCCGAAAACGGGTTTGGTAATTAAACCCCGTTAATACTAAAGAGCGGGTATAATACCGTTAGCAGAAAAGATTAACCCTGAAATTATTAGCATTCAAATAAATAAGCCTAATAATAAATAAAAAGAGAGCAAACGACTTGAGAAGACAAAAGTTCATAAGGAGCCCGAGCTAACGGGACTTAAAAAAACGGGTTTTTAACTTCCCGAACCTACTAAGTTGGCTAGGAATAATTAACCTAGTTAAGCAATATGAAATTAGGTGATAAACTGTGATGTAACACCCCGAAAATATAAATTCTTTTATTACTAATATGATGTCGGTAAATAAGCAAAATAAACTAACTAGGAATAATTCTAACCTAGTTAGATAGTGACTTATGAGTGGGTTAAACACTTAAAAATAAAATAAAAACGAAATTGGAGGGACTAAAGTTGTCAAGTGTGAAACTTGACATATTAATATCAAAAATACACCAGACACACACTTGTCTGGTTCGTACAAAACGCAGGGGAGCGACTAGGTTTCTCCCACAAACCCTAACTGGCACAAAATTCACAAATTGAAGGCTCAAATCCATCCCAAAACGAAATCTGAGCTTAGATTGGTGATCCCCAATGCAAGGAGATCATAAGGTATGTGAAATTTGATAGAAAATCACTACTTGAAATTCTGATTAACTTAGAGAATTCAGAAATTGTTGATGCATGTTTGTTATGTATATGATATAGGAACAATATAGTGTCTAGGAACAAACCCTAGACAAGTATATGATGAAATCAGGTCTAATTCTTGTGAATTCATGATCACCATGAAGTAAATTCAGATTTGTTGATGCTAAGTTCGTGCATGTGATGATTTTAGGGTTCTGATTTGCTAAAGATAGTGTTATAATGTCATAAACATGTTTTAACTGAAAGCTGAATTCAAACAGCTTCTGATCAGAATTTACAGCCGACTTGTATTAGCTGTAACGTGGAGAAAACCTGACAAAAACATGTGTTTCTTGAGTCTAAAATATAATTCCAGGAAATATCTTTAAAATCCCACTGGTAACGTTGTCTGGGTCGCGACACGCGACAGACGTCGCGACACGTGACATGTTGTGTGGAGTCTCTCGCGATACGCGGGAGACATAAAAGTCGGAAAAATTATTTTGATTGATAGTTTGATGCGTAGAACTTATTTAAACTTATATTTAAGTAATCAAAACTAACTTCTATGTTGGTTTTGATCATAGGTGGATATTTGGAGTACCCGAATGAAGATCAAGCGACGAGAAAGAACCGAACACATGAAAAAGAAGCTTCCGCACGGTGTGCCGTCGTAACTTTCGAACGACGAACTAAGTTACATTATGTTGTATTTTTAATTTGTAAAAGTTTTAATTAAATCAAAATTTTAAGACATATTTGTAGTCATAATTACAAGTTTATTTTCGTAATATATACGAAAACCTTTAAAATAATAGCAAGGGTGTTACAAATTGGTAATCAGAGCTCAAGGTTAAAAGAGTAAGTGTGTTCGGTTCGAGGCTTGATCGCAAATCCGGTAAGTACAAGTATGTTAATGGTTTAGTATGATTAAAGTGTTGTGAACAACACATAGGGTTATCGTATAATACGCGTTACCTCAATTAAATCGATCAAGAATCGATATAGTTAACGAAATTACGTGCATTGACATGTATACCAGAAAGCCTCGTATTATAATACGGGCAATTATTGATGTCGACATGACTAACTTTTGTGAATGTTTTAATTGAAGGACACTCGCATCTGAAGGTGACGAGAGTTGAATGAATTGCGGATATGACGGAGGAACGGTCCGAGGGATGACAAGCAGAGCATATTCATCAAGGACCTAAATCGCGTGACGATCGCGAACAAAGATAACAGCAAGAGAAGCCCGTAAGGGCAAGCATTACCAGGTGCACGCTTTTAAATTTAATCGTATAAGTAGTAATATGCAACAAACACGTAGGGAAAGACGGTTGCATATATCTAATAAAACCTGAATAGGATATCTATTCAGGATGATGTTTCCAAGAGAAGTTTAAAAGAAACATGTGTTATTCACGATGATGAATAACAAAGAAATAATAGGATTAGTTCATATGGAAACTTGGACGGGGGGTAATTATCCAAGTGGAAAACTCTCAATATAATGTTATTGAGAAAAGCAGCGATCACATTAACGAATGTGATTATATAATAGTTCAATAGAAAAGAAAAACATTTTATATGTACAAAAGTAAAACTAGTAAAACTAATGATTGTTGTTTTGCAATTAAATAAAGTTTTACTAAATGAAATCAGAGATATGAAATAAATAGGGGCGTTACTTACATGGGGTGTGATGTGAAAACTACAAAAAGGTCATGTGTATCATGTGTTGATCGCTTACTCTGGCCAAGTAAGTAGTGGCGTATGATACCATGAACTTCTTGTAGCAGACACATTTACGTCCGATGTAGTAAGGACGAGGTGAATGGGATTAACTTAAATGGTACCCAAATGAGTCAAACAAGTAAGATGTTTGATAGTAAACGTAAACGCAAGTCGGATGACAGGGAGCGTATTACGTTAGAATAACGAGCCCAAGAGAAGGGACAAAGATTAAAGTAAATGAAAATACAAACCAACTAATGAGAATGCTAAGGCATAAAGATAAAGTTTGACTGTCATAAGTGATGAAATTCACACAGACAAGTCAAAGGGGTAGAATAAAAGAATAAAAGACTTGACTAAATAAAAGCAATGGATTTCGCTAAGATGATCAAATAAATTAAGATGGTGTCTAAAACCATATAAGAATGGTTACTTGATGATAACTTCGGTAGAGATACCCGATAGATGGGTAGGATTTTGAAAGTATGCGTAAACCAAGAGACGGGTACGCGAAATAGAAAGCCAAAGGACTCGGATTAAGAGTCATGACTAAAAGACGATGAGAATTTGCAAACAGAAATTTTGATAACTACGTTCAACTATTTTAAAGTTGAACGGGTCGAATAAAGAACGAAGTTTGACGTTCATGAGTAAGGAAATCTCACACGAATAAGTCAAACGAGATAAATAAAGTATAAAAGCTTGATAGTGCAAGTAAGCGCAAACCGAATAATGGAAGCGTGAAATAATAAAGAACCCGGGTAACGGGTCGTAAAGAAGCATAGGTAAGAACCGGGTAATGGTAAGTGTAGGACAAATCGACGTGTAAATGACGTTAGAAGTCATAAAGTCGGAAAGATAATTCGAAAGAAAAAAAATGTAGCCTTAGACTACGGTCAAGGTAAAAAGAAATCCAAAAAGCAAAATTGAATAATTCTAAACATAAAAAGGGGTGCCTTGACGCCATATATATATATATACACACACAATTGAATGAGGATTAGAATAAAAGATGATCTACGAGATCATCATAACCTACGGGATTATAATTAATGTTAAGTCTACGGAACCAAAAGACCCCCAGATTGCGAATAAAAAGAAACGAATTGATGGGGTTTTACCTTAGAGGGTGGAAATCTAAGGAAAAAGCCTACGAGGCTATGCGAAGGAACCTACGGGTCAATATAGTAAAGCAAGGAAAACGGTTGCAACTTCTCGCGTAAAATAATAACGAAAAGTAACGTAAGTATAAAAGCGATGGGTTTCGCTAAGTTAATCGAACGGGTTAAAGCAAAGAGATCACGAGGAGTCTGGTTAACGAAAGTGAAGAATTTCACTAAACATTTAAACGGATAAATTGACAAAAGAATCCACAATTTTTTTTTAAATTGTGTTACGTCACAAAAAGGGCGAAGTCATTATCGAAATGACAGCGAAAAAGGAATAGATCCTCGGAAGTAACATTCCTAGAAATGAGGGAAGACGTAAGACAAAGAGGAAACGTAAACTGAAAATTTAGTTTTAGTCAAAAGCAACGTTTTAACAAAACATAAGTGGTATGAGGTGAATTAGAAAATCTTAAACACACATGAGGCCAGAGATGGCAAAATAGTATACCCGGGTGACGAGATATTAAGTGACGGCGACTAATTAGTCTAGTCGATAAAACTATTCGAAGTCAAGATAGTGTCATGACAAATACCAAGCGCTTGTTAATATAAGACAAGCGCGGGATAAAACAGGTTAACAAGACTAACGCGAATGAGTGGTCAAGTGACAACTCGGTCGATAAAGATAAAGGATATAAGCTAAAAATAACGGCCCGCGAGGCCTTACACATGAAAGACGTACGCGTCAATATAAATTAAAACGTTAGATCGAAAGGAACGAATGGATATCTTGAAAACGAAACTAAGTTTGTTTAGTCTAAATTAAAAGAAATACGTAAATAAGGTTTCGGAGACGAAACCTCTTTAAGGGGGGTAGACTTGTAACACCCCGAAAATGGGTTTGGTAATTAAACCCCGTTAATACTAAAGAGCGGGTATAATACCGTTAGCAGAAAAGATTAACCCTGAAATTATTAGCATTCAAATAAATAAACCTAATAATAAATAAAAAGAGAGCAAACGACTTGAGAAGACAAAAGTTCATAAGGAGCCCGAGCTAACGGGACTTAAAAAAAAACGGGTTTTTAACTTCCCGAACCTACTAAGTTGGCTAGGAATAATTAACCTAGTTAAGTAATATGAAATTAGGTGATAAACTGTGATGTAACACCCCAAAAATATAAATTCTTTTATTACTAATATGATGTCGGTAAATAAGCAAAATAAACTAACTAGGAATAATTCTAACCTAGTTAGATAGTGACTTATGAGTGGGTTAAACACTTAAAATAAAATAAAAAAGAAATTGGAGGGACTAAAGTTGTCAAGTGTGAAACTTGACATATTAATATCAAAAATACACCAGACACACACTTGTCTGGTTCGTACAAAACGCAGGGGAGCGACTAGGTTTCTCCCACAAACCCTAACTGGCACAAAATTCACAAATTGAAGGCTCAAATCCATCCCAAAACGAAATCTGAGCTTAGATTGGTGATCCCCATTGCAAGAAGATCATAAGGTATGTGAAATTTGATAGAAAATCACTACTTGAAATTCTGATTAACTTAGAGAATTCAGAAATTGTTGATGCATGTTTGTTATGTATATGATATAGGAACAATATAGTGTCTAGGAACAAACCCTAGATAAGTATATGATGAAATTAGGTCTAATTCTTGTGAATTCATGATCACCATGAAGTAAATTCAGATTTGTTGATGCTAAGTTCGTGCATGTGATGATTTTAGGGTTCTGATTTGCTAAAGATAGTGTTATAATGTCATAAACATGTTTTAATTGAAAGCTGAATTCAAACAGCTTCTGATCAGAATTTACAGCCGACTTGTATTGGCTGTAACGTGGACAAAACATGATAAAAACATGTGTTTCTTGAGTCTAAAATATAATTCCAGGAAATATCTTTTAAACCCCACTGGAATGGCATTTTTTCGACGAAAATTGAATGTTTTATGAATTTTTCGGTATCGAAGGTTCAGGCTGCGTTTTCTGGCAGAATTTGCAGCCCATTACGAATGTCATAACTCAATTTAAGAATTGAATTATGATATCAAATTTTTACTGTAGGTAGCTTCAAGTAATTCCAAAAAGCTCCAATTGGAATTTCGTCAATCGGATAAACGAGGAATTTTAAATGAATTTTTTCGTAAGCTGCAGTCAGAAGTGACGAATCTGATTGCAGCTTAGTAAATGAATTTTTATTAATTTTTGGTAAAGAGTTAGATCTTGAAATTTTAACACAAGGCCTAACCCTCTGAGAGGTATGTCACATAAAAAATCATAATTTTTGAAGACTTGTAAACAGGTTAAACAGGTCACCAAAAACAACATATTTTCTGTGATACGAAACTTGATTGTTGATGTTATAAATTATGCCCACAATGTTCATATGTTGAAATTATGAATCAAGCGCGTAATTTCCTAGTTCGACTAATTACGTGTGATGTGGGGTAATATAAATTTTAATTATGAAGTCGATTTAGCTTATATGCACATATCATATAATTAAGGGTAGTTAACTTTTGAAAAGTTAAACTAACCATGGACGGAGTCGAATAGTAGTTCTGACATAGAAAATACATAAGGCGGAATAGTCATGGTTATAATGACTAATCTAACCACCTTGTGAATTATAATGATAGTGTGACACCCCAGGAAAACCAGTAAACGATGCAACATACCTAGCTCCCTCAGTAACCGCATGCTAAATTTCGGGACGAAATTTCTTTCAAGTTGGGGATAATGTGACAACTCGAGTTTCCGAGATTCCACTTTCGCATTTATTGCACGTTCACTGTTTGTCTAAGTTGCTTACTTACACAATTGGTTTGCTTTGTAATTGTATACGTTGTGATTTGATAAAGTGTATTGTGATTATTGCATGGTTATATGTTATCTTTCGAATGATTTGACAAATGCATGAACTTGGTGATGAAACTGTAAATTATATTGTGATGGGTGTGCTTTATGTAAAAGATGATACTTAGGGGTGTGTAGAGTAGATAGTGGAATCTTAACAACTCTTAACCCTAATCTCCTTCTCTAATCATCACACAAAAATCAACATACGTACTTTCACATCCTCCTCTCCTCTCCTACAATCATCTTCTTCATCATTGGCACAAGCTCTCAATCATCACTCTTGATCCCTCTCTTTATCTAGAATCAATCCAAGGTAATTGTTTAATGGTTATTTGTTGTTAATCATTGATTGTTTGATTCATGCAAAAACCCTAGTTCTTCATATGATGGTTCTGTGTTTATTGATCAATTCTGATTATTGTGAAATGGTTAGGATTAGTTGTGTAATCATTTGTCTGATGCTAAGATGCCTGATATGATAGAGATGGTTGATTGTTGATTAGATTACTGCAATGCAAATGTATGAAATTAGGGTTTCTTGGTCGTAAGTGTAACTGTTCCATTGATTCTGTAAATGGTTTTGAATTTCACGCATGTAATAACTCAGAGATTTGTGTCAGGGCTTTGTGAAGTCACAAGTCCGAATTTTGTAAAGGAACTCAAAGTCCGAACTTTAGTAAACAATGTATGGTCCGAACTTTGTGATGATGATAGGTCCGACTTTTGTAATTTAAGTAAGGTCCGACTTTTGTAATTTAAGTAAGGTCCGACTTCTGTATAAAGTATATATGGTCCGACTTTTATGAAGCTTATATGGTCCGAGTTTTTGCTTGAAACACATGGTCCGACTTTTTAAGTATTGATACATGGTCTGAGTTTTAGGAGGGGGTTTTGGTCTAAGTTTTTGTGGGGGGTGCTTGGTCCGAACTTTGTTGATGCATGTATGGTCCAAATTTTGTGAAGCATGTATGATCCGAGTTTTATTAATGCATGTAAGGTCCGGGTTCTTGTGAACAAAACACATGGTCTGAGTTTTCAAACATTAAAGGGGTCTGAGTTTGTGGTTTGGTTCATAAGTGTTACTGTATGTTACTGTTTACTGTATGCCACTGCATGTTACCGTATGATACTGTATGTGTGTGCAATCTATGTCAAGTAAATCTGTAAACAATTATCACACGGAACACAAAGGAATTGTAAACCTTAATTGAACGTAAACACTTACATTGGGTTTGTGTGCGATGTATCTTAGATCGTGTGTAACGGACCTAACCATTAATTAACACTAGAAGCAATAACAAACCGAGCAAACCAAGGTGAGTTCACATTCTAACCAAGGCATGGGATTCCCGGGGTTGGGAATGGGATTGAAGGAATGGGATTGTACTTACACTATTACTAGACTATCTACCATCGTCCTCGGATGCGAAGGATACATACGTAAAACCTACGTATACTTGTACTCATCACTGTCCTCAGGTTGCGAAGGACACTTACGTAAAACCTACGTAAACTGATACTCACTACTGCCTCGGGTTGTGTCAGGCACTTACGTAAAACCTACGTAAACCCCCGCGTACCACTGTCCTCGGGTTGGGAAGGACACTTACGTAAAACCTACGTAAACCTTGTACGTACTACTGTTCTCAGGTTAAGAAGAACACTTATGGTTACACATAGTCTAGTGTATATGCAACTATGGGAAGCCCCTACTAATAGAACATACTATCGGCCTAGTAGAGCCACACGTTACGAGACAAACTTACTATTACGAACTTACTTACTGTGAACTCGCTCAACTAGTTGTTGACTCTCTGTTACATGCCTTGCAGGTCGTTAGATTTACATGGAGCTTGCACTTGGAGGCACGGTCGTTGTGGACAAGGATCGTGAATGCTTGATTAGACATTATGACATTACATACTTTATTTACGTTGGGCTTTTACTCATATGCTTCCGCTAAACGTTGAATTTATACTTATGTTTTGAACACCTTTTATATGGATTGGTTTGGTTAAATTACATTTACTGTTACTATTACATTGTTCTATATGATTGGTGGCTTGATCCTGGTCAGTCACGCACCCAAGCGGTGATACTCCGCGTGTGGATTTTGGGGGTGTGACAGATAGTTTGACTCTTGACAAGCTAGATGGAGGCTTGGGAATGAAGCGGGTCAAACGGAGCAAGTACAAAAAGGAAAGCGTAATTTGGATGCGAGGTAAGTAAAAGCTTACACCCTTTTTTTAGTATACATCAGTTGTGTGTATTGAAAATGAAAAAGGAAAAGTTAGTAATAGAATTACAATGTTCCGACGCAAATAATATAAGTCGGAACAAGTGCAATGGTGAGAAATCATAAACAATGGCAAAAAGGGTAAATTGGTAAATTAGTTATGTGACGATGAACTAATAAGAAATTTTGAAACATTACGTTATGGTGTAAACCGGAATGGGTAAAAGGGCGAGATGGTAACTAGATATCATCTCATAATGGAAAATGGTCGTTCGGACTAAACGGGTCAAATGACATTGGCAAGATCATTTGACAATATTAATTGATGATCGCTTGTTGAGTTTTGTGATTACAGGAAATATCATACGGTTCGCGTTGGTATTAATTAGAAATTAATAGTGAAAGATATTTAAACGGGTCAATCCTATGACTCGAGCCAGGTACGCATATTTAGAATTATTGTTAAAAGCGATATTTTTGGTCAAAAGTGTTAAAAAGGAATTTCAAGCCAAGAGCTTGAAATCTGAATTTTTGAAGTAGTTTAGTATCAGGTTTTAACTCCATAAGATGGAGAATTAAATTTCGAACGCGTAGGAAAAAGAATCGCGTAAATCGGTTAAGTAGATAAAAAGTTATGGCAAATTGAAGTTTGCACTTTGGATAAAACTAGAGCTGGGCAGAAAATGCAGGTCCAGATACGGACCTGCTGAAAAATGGTTTCCCCCGCGGCTCGCAACGGGTAACGTTGTCTGGGTCGCGACAAGCGACAGACGTCGCGACACGCGACATGTTGTGTTGAGTCTCTCGAGATACGCGGGAGACATAAAAGTCGGAAAAATTATTTTGATTGATAGTTTGATGCGTAGAACTTATTTAAACTTATATTTAAGTAATCAAAACTAACTTCTATGTTGGTTTTGATCATAGGTGGATATCTGGAGAACCCGGATGAAGATCAAGCGACGAGAAAGAATCGAACACATGAAAAAGAAGCTTCCGCACGGTGTGCCGTCGTAACTTTCGAACGACGAACTAAGTTACATTATGTTGTATTTTTAATTTGTAAAAGTTTTAATTAAATTGAAATTTTAAGACATATTTGTAGTCATAATTACAAGTTTATTTTCGTAATATATACGAAAACCTTTAAAATAATAGCAAGGGTGTTACAGAAGTGGCAATGTTTATGTAGTTGATATGTCAAAAGAGAGCCCCATAAATGATGCATGTCTGTTCTCAGCTGCATCAAACAAAGAGACAGAATTATGGCATAGAAGATTGGGGCACATAAATCTCAAGACAATCACTGCCATATCAAAACAGGGGTTAGTAAGAGGTTTACCTCAAAAACTGTTCACCTGTCCTGAGCATTGTGTTTCCTGCCTAAAAGGAAAACAACATAAAAGCTCATACAAATCAATTGATGAGTCCAAAACAACCAAGTGTTTGCAAATGCTTCATATGGATTTGTTTGGCCCAGTTAAAGTCATGAGTCTTAAGAAAAAGAGATATTGTTTGGTTATTGTTGATGACTTTTCTAGGTTTACATGGACTTACTTTTTACACTCAATGTAACACCTGTGCCTTCACGGCCATCAAACAAATACCAAAGCAATGAAATATTGTATTTCATACTTGGTATTTGTAAAAATATGTGTATCATTTGCACATATCAATTCTTGTTCAATTTCAAACTCTAAATCACTTTCTGGAAGGTTATACGCGCACCGATGCGTAAATATAACCAGTTTAATGCAACAAACACTCCGGAATAGTGACATTGGCTTAACATACCTTAAATAACCTTTACATAACTTAGAAATAAGTTTTGAAGGCTTTGGTATGGCAAAATCAAGTTAAATCGCTTACAGGGACTAAAGTTGACAAACTGCGAAAGTATGCCAATTTGAACTGTAACAGACATTCCGGAACATGACCATAAGTTAAACACACCTTAAATATCCTTTATATAGCTTAGAAATAGGCTTTGAGGGGTTCGGTGTGCTAAAATAAACTTTTGGGTCATTCAGGGACTAAAAGTGTCAAAAAGTGCACAAGTTTGCATTTTCGCGCATAACTTACGTTCTGAATACATCCGGACACCCAAAAATTTATGTAAGCATGACTACATTATATTTTAGTGTTCGCCATAAGAAAAATCCATTCGTCACGTCATTTGGATCGTTTTTCGAGCTTATGCGCATTCCGTCGTAATTAAGCGAACATCGCGTTCGTACGACCAAACGAACCATCATCCGACATATTTTTGAACATGTTTCAAGTCCACAATGTTTAGGCATCATTTTAGGGCCTTAAAGTTGGCTTTACGGGCCTTAGAAGTGTCGGAAATGGCCTTAAACACGTGCAGGGACCTAAACTGTCATTTTTGAAACATATGTGCAGATCAGAGGGCCCAAGCGGCCCGCATTGTGTTTGCATGAATCTAAAGCGGGCCGCATGGCACCTTCAGACCAGATTCAATGTTTGTTTTTGCAACTTGCAGCTGATTAAACCCCATCCACATGTTTTAAACTTGCCTAATCAGCAAGATAAGATCAAGATTTAGCCACCATAACATTTGGACAAGTGTACGGCCTTGATCGTCTCCCCTTTTCCAAGAAACGATCCTAACGGTTACCCAAAAACTATATATACCCATCCACCCCCATTGCATTTCTCACTAGAATTCTGATTTTGAGAGCTCTAAGTTGAAACCATTGTTTCATACCTGAGTTCTTGAGTCGGGATTAGCATTCGGGGACCCTGGGTTAGTATTCTTTCGTTCTTTTCCTTATTTTTACTGCTTTTCGAGTCAGAAAGTCAAACTTTGTTTGACTTTCAGCGTTGACCAGTAATGGTCAATGCGAAGTTCGTTTGAACTTCGCAACGTGAGTGTAATCACGTTGGTCGTAGTCCCTTGGGACTATGCCCACTGATTACCACGTTGTCTAGGGTCGTAGGGTAGGCGATCTAATAAATCGCCTATACCTTCGAACTCGACCCATTTGGTCGATCATTAGGATCCGACCAAATACATTAGGTGACCCTAGTATAGGGCATAACCTTCCGAGGTTATACCCTATGGTCACATCGTTTAAGTAGTTGTATGATAGGTAGTTTATATGCCTTAGGTAAATTACCAGAATACCCTTTTCATGTATAATTGGTAATTAAGCATATGTAACCTAAACTTTTGTCACATAACTAATTATGTAACATGTTTAGGCATATAACACTTGTCATAGGACTAGTTAGGCGGTCCGAACGCGTTTCACGCGCACGACGCGTTAAAGTAGCATAAGCTTCCTAAACGGGTCGTAATGGGTCGTATACAATTGGGTTAAGTTTCATTTAGTATGTAGGCTTTGTTAAACCATATCATATGAGTTCCTACACTCATTTGGTTTACAAACCCTAATGCTACCCAATCTTCCGATTTAGGTCCGGTTAATTAACATAGTTACCTATATTAGGTGCCGTTTGATTTCCGTGATCTCTAGCTTTGTTTGGTTGTTACTCAAGGACTACTGAGCAATCTCAAGTGAGTACATAGACCCCTCTTTTACTGTTTTCCAAACGTTTTGGGGTGGAACACATGTGCCTACTTGTTACTTTCCTGCTTCCATGTTTTCATATCATATACATGCTATGTTCAATAGTACACTTATAGTACATTGTTTTACATTTTCATTTTATGCTATGTATGTTCATTTAGTTCATACTTAGTACATTGTTTTACATCACATCACGTCACATGCTATGTATGTTCATTGTTGCATACTTAGTACATTTTCATTTCTTCACATGCTTACATTTTGGTATGACATTTGGTTTGTTAAATGGGACAATACATTCATTAACATTAGCTACGCCGTTCGTTAGTAGGTAGTGGTACCATAGGAATTGACAACTCCCGTTCCGGACGTCCCAGGGAAAGGGGATGAAAGGAATGACCGAATTCGATGATATTTAAGACAGATAAACCTTTAATTTGTTTAAAGGGTTTATCACCACAGTCGCAAGGCTTGGATGTATGCATTGGAACAACACCACATAAATGTACATATTCAGTATAGCATGCATATAGACATTTTAACATGATTGACCTTGATCATGCATTTTCACAAGACATAATGTTGATTTAAACTACGTTTTACTTCAATACTATGTTCTTGTGCATATGGTTTAGTTGACACATTTCGCTAGCCATACAGGACATTTTGACATAGACATTAGACATAGACATTTTAACATGATTGACATTAATCATGCATTTACACAAAACATAACGTTGATTTAAACACAGTTTTACTTCAATACCTTGTTTTTGTGCATTTCACCTATGGTTTAGTTGATGCGTTTTCACTAGCCATACATATCATTTAGGTTACACATTACATGATTTACATTGATCATGCATTTTGACATATTATTCAATACATTTGACAAATTCATTTATACATGGACAATTTACATTGTTGGTTTGGTTTGATTAAGTGATTAAGTAACGATGCGGGTGTAATATGATACAAGCATGGTGGATACGCCGCTGGTACTTCCTATATATAAGTGTTTGTATGGTATTACATGTCGTAGCGTTATTTGAATCATTTCAGTTTGAGACATAGAACATTTTATGCAAATAACATATTTTTCACAAGACATTGATTTACAAACAACTTAACTTATACAAACTCATTTTTACATGGCTATTCATTTAACCATGCATTATTCACTTATTTATATGTATCATCTGAACTTATTGTTTTTCAAATAATTTACAAAGACAAAGCAAATTACAAGGTTCATGACTAAACATTTTCTTAAACAGAAGTCATGAATCTTATTTTCACAAAACCTATGTACTCGCCGGCATTTTTATGCTGATGTACCTATTTTCACATGTGTTTCAGGAAATGAAGCAAAGGATTAATCAAGATACACTTAGGCGGACATGGGCCTTAGTGACAATAAAAGATGCAGACTAGTTAATTATGTTGTATTTTCATGTTTGTTTAGACATTGTAACACTTATATTGAATAAAACGAAACTTTAATTTCCATGGTTGTGAAACATTAATTCTGTTACAACACTCCCCGATGTTTCCGCCACGTTTTGTATGTTCCACGTGGTCGGGGTGTGACAGAAAAGATGGTATCAGAGCCAATGGTTATAGGGAATTAGGTTATTAGTAATGCTTTGACCTAGTCTATAACCTTCTTAGGACCCTAACGCGAGTTTACTTACGTTTAGTCATAAAACAATACCGTCACCTATCCTTAGGCGACGATCACAACAAGAACATAAAATTCAAAACCGCTTTGAAAACTAATCATCTGTTCTAGGATGATTGATTACTAGGTTTTGAACCCTCAGTTATAAGGTTTTGAACTCTCTGTTATATGGTTTTGAACCCTTTTGGGTTTTCAAAAACATCGTCAAGGTTTTGGGTTTTAAGTAATGTGAACACGTGCAAACTGGAAGGGTGAATGCCTGTATTCTGGGTTTTCTGTCTAGGCAAGCACTTCGTATACATCTCATCAGACGCGAGACCAGTTGTGCTTACCTGGGAATTCTTGGGATGAGTGTTCACTTATAGGCGAGCATGTCTTCGCGATACATTATTTTTGACCCATTTACTTTGATTTGTCATCATCTCAATGTACCCATTTACTTTGTTTTGTCGCCATCTCATTTGTTTGCCTTAGGTAACAAACAAATGATCACAATTTTCATTCGTTGCCGTTTCGGTATTGATTTTTCCAATAACCTTTCACTTGCTTCTTCCTCTGTCTTTCATTTTCTTTTAGAATGTCTATTCCTCTCAGCACTGGTCAAATGCCCGAGCGAACAGCCAAATTTGTCCAGCAAATTGGTGAAGTGATTCAAAGGACTGTGGATTTAGGCATTTCCATGGCTCGTCTCAACAATGAAGCCTCTCGTCTCGACAATGAAGCCACTCAAGAGCCACTGAAGGAAGCAGAAGTCAAGACTGCACCAAAATCAAGGAAGCGTAAGGCTTCAAGGAAACCCGCAGCGGTTACACTTAATCAAGCGGGACCTAGCCAAGTGGCAAAGCCACCAGCTAGGAAGCCGTACTTTGGAACTTTACCTTTGTGCAACCAATGTAGCCTTCATCATCATACTAATGTGAAGTGCCGCAATTGCCAAAATTGTGGACTTATAGGTCATACGGCAAGGGTGTGCCCAACTACAGCTGTACCAAATCAAACAAGACCCATCCAGGTGACAGCACCACCAGCCAAGAAACCAATCGGGAAATCAAAGACCATGGATGAACGATCGCCTAAGAAGTCAAAGAAGCGAAAGGCTCCTCAAAACTTCGCCGTGGTCGCTCACAATGGTCGAGCCGTTCCCAACCAACCAGCTCAGCCACCTGCAAAGAAAGCATATGCCGGTACTGCACCTCATTGTGCACGCTGCAACGGTCATCACGCGTTACAACAAGTCTGCTGGCAATGCACGACGTGTGGTAAACTTGGGCATTTGGCCAAAGTTTGTCGTTTGGGACAAAATCAGGCTGCCCAGGTTCAAGCTCCGGTTCAAGGGAACGCTGCGAAATTCCCACTGGGTTCATGTTTCAACTGCGGAGAGATTGGTCACTTCCGCCACAACTGCCCAAAGCTTGCTAATGCAAATCCAACCCTTGGATGAGCATTCGGCTGAACAAAGGATATTGCTGTCTTATGCCTTTGTTTCTTTTGTTCTCATGTATTGTGAAACAATATGTCTTGTTCATAAATAAAAGTTGTTGTTCGCAATTCTGATATACAAGTATAATTACATGTGTGTATGACTTTTCCTATGATACCTACATCAAGGAACTATATTCCTTACAAACTACTCTTGTGATTCTCTCTTTCAAATGATCGCTCATGATTCCTTTGAAAATTTTAAGTACTCGTTTCATTCTAAGATACGAAGTACAGAAAATAAAGTGACATTATGAGTAATCATGCTTCTACACATCTGTGCCTTTGAATCCTTGGTTAGATAACTAAGGGTATTTCCAAATCTCATACCCATTACGTTTTGATTTTTCAACATACACAGTACAAGTATTTCAAAACAATCTTCATGATCTCAAAACATTTCATATAGTTTGAAAACAATTTTTCTAGATACATTGTCTATGTTATTTCAAAAACATTGGCCATGTTATCAAAACCAACCTTTCAAATTTCAAAATATTTCATATAGTCTGAAGACAATATTAACACAATACATTTTCTTATCAAGTGCATGATTTCGAAAATCATCATTTAATTTTTTCAAAAACCTTATACATAATTTCAAAATTCATCTCGCATGATTTTAAAACATTTTTAATTTAACATACTTACCTAGTACACCTACTTTATGATTTCAAAATATTATATATAAGGTTTCAAAAAACACTAAACATATTTTTCTTAAAAGAACCCCATGCACAGTTTTCAAAAATATCTTTCTCGTACATTTACTTAACCTTCAAATTCTGCTTCATATGTCGCCTTGACATATCTAGCATCTCAACCTCATAAGCATTTTACTTCATGTTTGGACTTAAGCACATCCCGTGCAAGAATTCAAAGCATCTTCAACTTCTACAATCCATATGGGATCTTTTTATCTCCATAATTAGACCCTTGTGGATGATCATGATTCAAATCAGAGTCCTTAATTGGATTCTTTATGTACCTTAATTCGAACATTTCGAGTTCTAGTAATCGAAATCGAATTTTCTTTTTGAATCTTTCTATCTTTATAGTTGGATTCTCGAAAATGTTTAAAGTACCAAATGAAATCCACAAGATGGATTCCTAGTGTGCTTTAAATACATGTACTCTGTTAGCAGAACAAACTTCTAGTTAGCAATTTTGTGGTTATGTGACTATGTGTTTATTCATCTTATGTTTTTCTTTCATGCATTTTTGTGTTTTTAATACTCTGGATATTCGTTATCCAAATCCTCGCAGGATCTTTCATATCTTCATATGAGAGATTCGTAGCAGGATATTCAAAGGTACTACCTTAAATCCTTAATGGGCTTCTATGTAATAGTTAAGACCCTTGGATTTATATAGTACCACTCCAGACCCTTTTTAGTGGTCTAGTCTAAAGGATTGATTCACAATTTGGTTAAAGAATGACATCTAGTGATGTAGCTGGACAGACTCCTTGATAGTCTATTTAGATCATTTATTGATCTAGTCTACGGGACTCTATGGTGGTCTAGTCACACTCATCACAGGATTGTTCATTTGGTTTTACCCTACGCATTATAAAATAGACTGTGTGAACTGTGCAAGGAATTGTCTAATTATGGAGGCCTACATAATTATGAAATTTAGTGCATAGAAAACCAGCAAGGTTTATTATGTGTAAGAACCGATAGTGACAACAATAACGAAATGAGAACGATGTAATGGAGGTACGGTGGACGCACCAATGATGCTTCATATACTTGTATATAAGTATCCCTCTTACATTGCAGTCATGATGTTATTAAGGTTACTAAAAGTTCAAGAACCCTAACCAATGTTGTTCGATCTTTTCAACTTCATACTTTCAAGCTCTCACAAGTTTCCTCTAAATAAATTTCGGGACGAAATTTCCTAAAGTAGGGGAGACTGTAACACCTGTGCCTTCACGGCCATCAAACAAATACCAAAGCAATGAAATATTTTATTTCATACTTGGTATTTGTAAAAATATGTGTATCATTTGCACATATCAATTCTTGTTCAATTTCAAACTCTAAATCACTTTCTGGAAGGTTATACGCGCACCGATGCGTAAATATAACCAGTTTAATGCAACAAACACTCCGGAATAGTGACATTGGCTTAACATACCTTAAATAACCTTTACATAACTTAGAAATAAGTTTTGAAGGCTTTGGTATGGCAAAATCAAGTTAAATCGCTTACAGGGACTAAAGTTGACAAACTGCGAAAGTATGCCAATTTGAACTGTAACAGACATTCCGGAACATGACCATAAGTTAAACACACCTTAAATATCCTTTATATAGCTTAGAAATAGGCTTTGAGGGGTTCGGTGTGCTAAAATAAACTTTTGGGTCATTCAGGGACTAAAAGTGTCAAAAAGTGCACAAGTTTGCATTTTCGCGCATAACTTACGTTCTGAATACATCCGGACACCCAAAAATTTATGTAAGCATGACTACATTATATTTTAGTGTTCGCCATAAGAAAAATCCATTCGTCACGTCATTTGGATCGTTTTTCGAGCTTATGCGCATTCCGTCGTAATTAAGCGAACATCGCGTTCGTACGACCAAACGAACCATCATCCGACATATTTTTGAACATGTTTCAAGTCCACAATGTTTAGGCATCATTTTAGGGCCTTAAAGTTGGCTTTACGGGCCTTAGAAGTGTCGGAAATGGCCTTAAACACGTGCAGGGACCTAAACTGTCATTTTTGAAACATATGTGCAGATCAGAGGGCCCAAGCGGCCCGCATTGTGTTTGCATGAATCTAAAGCGGGCCGCATGGCACCTTCAGACCAGATTCAATGTTTGTTTTTGCAACTTGCAGCTGATTAAACCCCATCCACATGTTTTAAACTTGCCTAATCAGCAAGATAAGATCAAGATTTAGCCACCATAACATTTGGACAAGTGTACGGCCTTGATCGTCTCCCCTTTTCCAAGAAACGATCATAACGGTTACCCAAAAACTATATATACCCATCCACCCCCATTGCATTTCTCACTAGAATTCTGATTTTGAGAGCTCTAAGTTGAAACCATTGTTTCATACCTGAGTTCTTGAGTCGGGATTAGCATTCGGGGACCCTGGGTTAGTATTCTTTCGTTCTTTTCCTTATTTTTACTGCTTTTCGAGTCAGAAAGTCAAACTTTGTTTGACTTTCAGCGTTGACCAGTAATGGTCAATGCGAAGTTCGTTTGAACTTCGCAACGTGAGTGTAATCGCGTTGGTCGTAGTCCCTTGGGACTATGCCCACTGATTACCACGTTGTCTAGGGTCGTAGGGTAGGCGATCTAATAAATCGCCTATACCTTCGAACTCGACCCATTTGGTCGATCATTAGGATCCGACCAAATACATTAGGTGACCCTAGTATAGGGCATAACCTTCCGAGGTTATACCCTATGGTCACATCGTTTAAGTAGTTGTATGATAGGTAGTTTATATGCCTTAGGTAAATTACCAGAATACCCTTTTCATGTATAATTGGTAATTAAGCATATGTAACCTAAACTTTTGTCACATAACTAATTATGTAACATGTTTAGGCATATAACACTTGTCATAGGACTAGTTAGGCGGTCCGAACGCGTTTCACGCGCACGACGCGTTAAAGTAGCATAAGCTTCCTAAACGGGTCGTAATGGGTCGTATACAATTGGGTTAAGTTTCATTTAGTATGTAGGCTTTGTTAAACCATATCATATGAGTTCCTACACTCATTTGGTTTACAAACCCTAATGCTACCCAATCTTCCGATTTAGGTCCGGTTAATTAACATAGTTACCTATATTAGGTGTCGTTTGATTTCCGTGATCTCTAGCTTTGTTTGGTTGTTACTCAAGGACTACTGAGCAATCTCAAGTGAGTACATAGACCCCTCTTTTACTGTTTTCCAAACGTTTTGGGGTGGAACACATGTGCCTACTTGTTACTTTCCTGCTTCCATGTTTTCATATCATATACATGCTATGTTCAATAGTACACTTATAGTACATTGTTTTACATTTTCATTTTATGCTATGTATGTTCATTTAGTTCATACTTAGTACATTGTTTTACATCACATCACGTCACATGCTATGTATATTCATTGTTGCATACTTAGTACATTTTCATTTCTTCACATGCTTACATTTTGGTATGACATTTGGTTTGTTAAATGGGACAATACATTCATTAACATTAGCTACGCCGTTCGTTAGTAGGTAGTGGTACCATAGGAATTGACAACTCCCGTTCCGGACGTCCCAGGGAAAGGGGATGAAAGGAATGACCGAATTCGATGATATTTAAGACAGATAAACCTTTAATTTGTTTAAAGGGTTTATCACCACAGTCGCAAGGCTTGGATGTATGCATTGGAACAACACCACATAAATGTACATATTCAGTATAGCATGCATATAGACATTTTAACATGATTGACCTTGATCATGCATTTTCACAAGACATAATGTTGATTTAAACTACGTTTTACTTCAATACTATGTTCTTGTGCATATGGTTTAGTTGACACATTTCGCTAGCCATACAGGACATTTTGACATAGACATTTTAACATGATTGACATTAATCATGCATTTACACAAAACATAACGTTGATTTAAACACAGTTTTACTTCAATACCTTGTTTTTGTGCATTTCACCTATGGTTTAGTTGATGCGTTTTCACTAGCCATACATATCATTTAGGTTACACATTACATGATTTACATTGATCATGCATTTTGACATATTATTCAATACATTTGACAAATTCATTTATACATGGACAATTTACATTGTTGGTTTGGTTTGATTAAGTGATTAAGTAACGATGCGGGTGTAATATGATACAAGCATGGTGGATACGCCGCTGGTACTTCCTATATATAAGTGTTTGTATGGTATTACATGTCGTAGCGTTATTTGAATCATTTCAGTTTGAGACATAGAACATTTTATGCAAATAACATATTTTTCACAAGACATTGATTTACAAACAACTTAACTTATACAAACTCATTTTTACATGGCTATTCATTTAACCATGCATTATTCACTTATTTATATGTATCATCTGAACTTATTGTTTTTCAAATGATTTACAAAGACAAAGCAAATTACAAGGTTCATGACTAAACATTTTCTTAAACAGAAGTCATGAATCTTATTTTCACAAAACCTATGTACTCGCCGGCATTTTTATGCTGATGTACCTATTTTCACATGTGTTTCAGGAAATGAAGCAAAGGATTAATCAAGATACACTTAGGCGGACATGGGCCTTAGTGACAATAAAAGATGCAGACTAGTTAATTATGTTGTATTTTCATGTTTGTTTAGACATTGTAACACTTATATTGAATAAAACGAAACTTTAATTTCCATGGTTGTGAAACATTAATTCTGTTACAACACTCCCCGATGTTTCCGCCACGTTTTGTATGTTCCACGTGGTCGGGGTGTGACACTCAAAAGATGAGACTGCAGGCATTTTGCAAGACTTTGTGAAACAGGTTGAAAAGCAGTTTGACCTTCCAGTAAAAATCTTCAGAAGTGATAATGGCACAGAGTTCAGGAACAAGGAGTTAGATGATTTCTGTGTGTCAAAAGGAATTGTGAGACAATACAGCATTCCAAGAACACCAGAACAAAATGGGGTTGTTGAAAGAAAGAATAGGACCTTGATTGAGGCTTCCAGAACCATGCTTGCTGATTCAGGTTTGCCATTAACTTTTTGGGCAGAGGCAGTAAACACTGCTTGCTATGTCCAAAACAGAGTTTTAATCAACCCCAGTCATCAAAAGACTGCCTATGAACTGCTGTATAAAATAAAGCCATTGATTTCATATTTCAAGGTTTTTAGCTGCCCATGCTTCATTATAAAACTTAAAAGATTCTATCTCAAAGTTTGTAGCCAAAATTGATTGTGGATATCATCTGGGATACTCAACCACTGCTAAGGCCTACGAAGTGTTTAACACAAGGACCAAAACAGTGGAAGAGACTTTGAATGTAAAGTTCAATGAACTTTCATCAATGAAAATCCCAGCAAACCCTGCAGAATTGTTTAATCTTGATAAATTTACTTTTGAAAATACTGCTGTCAAGACTAACAGCGCAGGTCCATCAAAAGATTCATCATCAGACTATGGGTATGAAGTCATCATTCCTCAACAAAGGTCTATCTCAATGGGAAGAGCAGCAGATGTTCAAAACAGCTGTCAAAGCTCAACCACTGCTACCTCAACAGTTGTTGATCAAAGTAGCCCTTTAACCCCTGCTTCCACATCACCAAACACTGTTGATAGTCTTCCATCAGTGGATAAAAGTCGGCATGTTTTCATACCAGTTCCACCTATTCCTCCACCTCCATTTGAAGCCACTGCTGGATCATCAAAGTCACCAACAGTGGTTAGCTCAGATGATTCACATCTGCAGCCTTCACCATTAAATGCCATTGTTCCATACCAAGGAGATCTTATCTTCTTGAAATCTCATCCACCTGACCAAATCATTGGCAGCATCAAGAAGGGGTGCTCACAAGAAGTCAATCCCAAAAAAAATTGTCTTTTTGCTGATTTCCTATCTCTCCATCAGCCAGTCAAGTACCAAGAGGCACTGAAAGACAACAGCTGGGTAGAAGCCATGCAAGAAGAGCTCCAACAGTTCAAAAGATAACAAGTATGGGAACTTGTACCACTGTCAGAGGGTGTAAATCCTATTGGCACAAAGTGGGTCTTCAAAAACAAAACTGATGAAAGGGGCATTGTTGTCAAGAATAAAGCTAGGCTTGTGGTTCAAGGGTTTAGACAAGAAGAGGGCATTGACTATGATGAAACATTTGCCCCTGTAGCAAGACTTGAAGCTATCAGATTATTTCTTGCCTTTGCTGTCAACCACAAAATCAAGGTGTATCAAATGGAAATTAAATGTGCATTCCTCTGTGGTAAGATTCAAGAAGAGGTTTATGTCTGTCAACCTCCAGGCTTTGAGGATCCATTTAATCCAAATCATGTCCACAAGCTAAATAAAGCTTTGTATGGCCTGAAACAAGCACCAAGAGACTGGTATGAAACTCTTTCCACCTTTCTACTATCCATTGGTTTCACAAGAGGTAAAATAGACAAAACATTGTTTTTAAAATGGAGAGGAAAGGATTTGATGATTGTCCAGATTTATGTGGATGACATCATCTTTGGAAGCACATGTAATAAAATGTGTGAAGAGTTTAGGCACCTCATGACAGCTGAGTTTGAAATGAGTGCAATGGATGAACTCCAGTGCTTTCTTGGTCTCCAAGTAAGGCAACTACAAAATGGCACTTTTATCCATCAAGGAAAATATGCCAAAGAACTGTCGAAGAAATTTGAGATGGATTATGTATGCCATGCAGTTCGAAATCGTTACGCATAACCAGCATGTACACAGTGTAAAATGAGGCATGTTAGTTATCGACATGAACCTATCGATACCAATGACCGTGGGCTGACTGCCCAAGGCAGTTCGCGATACACACTCACCACTGTGAGCCATGTAACTAATTGTCCTTAACAACCCCTGAGTGAACAGGTGCTGAGTCCAAACTATAGTACTATCGTTGCTAAGGCAGGTAGACAACATTCCGTGTGTAAACATAACAAACAAGCATTCATTAAGTCACGTATAACATGTGATAACGGTTGGCGTTTAAAGTATTGCGTAGTGTGTACGATGTGATTTTGTATAAGTAATGTATGAAACACCCTAAAGTGCGTAAAGCAAAAAGGGATCGAGTATACTCACAGCGATTGATGGATTGAAGGGAGCGCTAGAGAGTAGGGTTAGCCTGAACAGATTGATAGCATAACGATAAGCGACGCATAAAAATGGAATAAGCGATAGTTGGTCGAACTGTAGTTCGATCGGATGGTAGTCCGATCGGACAGCCGGTTGTTCCGTTGCCAGTCCGCTCGGATGGTCATCCGGTCGGGTAACCTTTCGAGTGGATTGTTTCTTCTTTTGGGAAGGATGTGTTTGTGTATGATGGTTTGACTTTTGAAGTTTTCGTTGTAGTATTTTGAAAACATAGAAGTATCTCTACCTTTCAGGTCGATCGATCGAACGACCGCTCGATCGGGCGACAGTCCGATAGGTTGGGCACTTCAGCGAGAACAAGTTCTCAGCAGGTTGTCACTCGATCGGACGGTTGTTCGATCGGGTGGCATCCCTTGTGCATTGAACATGTTGAAAATTGTTTAAGTGTTGAAGTTTCGAAACATCACATAGTCGGATGGTCGGTCGATCGAGTGGTAACTCGATCGGATGGCAATTCGTTCGGTGTTCCCAAAACTCTTGAGGGTTGATTTGAAAAATTAATTGTGGGGCCAAGGTGCAAGTCGATCGGATGACCGGTCGTTCGGATGGCTGTCCGATCGGACAGCAGTCTAACCAGACGACACTCCGTCCTGGTCGACCTATTCATCTTACACTTGGTTGTTTTGATTGTTTGTCGTTTTATCAAGACGTTTTGATAGCGTATTAAGCAACAGAAACCTTGTCAATACTGGGTACCCCTGATCGGACAGGAATCACCCAAATTCAACCAGTTAACTGTTCGAGACGGTGTTCCATGTTTAACCCGAAATCGGTAGTCTCGTGGATAGAATCCAGATCTTGAACCATCACAACCACAAGAATGAGTAGTAAGTCGGCACAAGCTCCGATTCTATCAGTTTTGAATGCATTGAGTGTAAAAGAGTTGAAAGAAAGTTGGAAATCCATCTTTCAATCCTTTTCATTGTGAATATGTTTAGATCTATGAAATATCTTTGTTTGTTTATGTGGAAATCGGTTAGATCTAAGTTGTTCTTGGTGGATTGAGGCCAAAACATGAAGTTCTCAAGAACACATGATGACGTCATCCTAGAACACTTTAAATCTTGATGATTTCACTGTTAAAAGTTAAGATTCAAAAGATAGAAAGGTGTAGGACTGCGCGTAGATTAAGGAAGTACAAGATTTAGGATGAGATCTTACCGGAATCGCAAGAAATTTGAAGAAAAGTGGGGAAGATGAGCTGGTCGGAGGAGAGTTGCCAAAAGTGGAAAGTATGATGGTGACAGGGGGTATTTATAGGGTTTCCCAAAAAGGAAAGGGGAGGAGAGGGGCTGGTCGATCGGTTGGCCGATCGAGCTGCAGCTCGATCGAACAGCTAGTCGATTGGCCACTTGTTCAAGTGTTTGGTGCGACGAGTTATGCCGTTTCGATTGCGACTGCGAGCGTTGCGATGTGAGAGAATTTCCTAGGCAAATTACTTTTAATCCCAACTACTATATCAACATACAATCATCCTTATTTTGTATTTGTTTAGCGTTTGCGATTCGATTGCGATTGGGTTTGTTTGCGTTTCGATTGATTATCATAAATAAACATGCACAAGTCACACATAGGACACACACACATGTATAACAATAACCAAAATGCGTAATTCGAGTTGCGAGTGCGAGTGCGATTGCGATAGCGATAAAGCGATTAAACATGCGATAACAGCGACTACTATGCGATTATTAATAGGTACTCCACATAATACAACTAAAGCGATAATAAAATAGGCAAATTACAAGTCAGAGAAGTCAAAACAGGAATTGAGCAAGGAGAGACAGGTCGCAATTAGCAATCTTTTCTTCCTTTGACTTCAATCTTTGACTTTGACTTTCGAAACACGGGGTGTTACAGCCTCCCCTAGTTGAGGGAATTTCATCCCGAAATTAGGCCAAATCCATAACAAACAACTGTGGGTACTTCGCCTTCATGTCACTTTCGAGTTCCCAAGTGATCTATGCGCCTCGTTTGCCTTCCCATCGGACTTTCACAATAGGAATGCGCGAGCATCGGAGCTGCTTGGTTTGGCGGTCCATGATTTCGATAGGCTTTTCCACGAAGTGTAGTGTTTCATTTACTTGGAGGTCATCGAGAGGTACAATCAAATCATGCTCAGCCAGGCACTTTCGGGGGTTTGACACATGGAAAGTCGGGTGGACATTACTAAGTTCCTCTGGTTGTTCGAGTCTGTAGGCGACTTTTCCGATCCTTTCCAGAATCTTAAAAGGTCCAACATATCGAGGCGCTAGTTTCCCTTTCTTGCCGAATCTGACCACACCCTTCCAAGGTGATACCTTTAGGAGTACATAGTCGCCAATGTCAAATTCAAGGGGCTTGCGTCGTCTATCGGCGTAACTTTTCTGACGACTCCGAGCTTTCAGCAAGTTGTCTCTTATTTGGAGGACTTTGTCGGTCGTTTCTTGCAATAGCTCAGGACCGGTTAATTGCGAGTGACCGATCTCGTGCCACATGTCACACCCCAACCACGTAAAACAACAAAACGTGGCGGAAACGTCGGGGAGTGTTGTAACAGAATCATTGTTTCACAACCATGGAATAAATAATTTCGTTTTATTGAATTAATGAACTCATTGTTTCAATACAATCAAATAAGTACAACTATTATCTTTCAAATTTTAAAGTCACTAAGGCACGAGTCCATCCTATGTATAGCATGCATCAACAATCATCACATAACAACACCTGAAACATGTGTAAAAATAGGTACGTCAGCATAAAAATGCTTGTGAGATACATAGGTTTTATTGTAATTAGGATTCATGACTTATGAGTTTAAAAAAATGTTTTAATAAAAGTAGTCATGATCCTTGTAAAAGGTTTTCTTTTATAAATCATTTATAAGAAATCAGATGATATAAAATAATAATACATAGGAAATTTAATAAGTAAGTAGAATAAGTTTGTATAAAATATATTGTTTGAAAAACAATATTTTGATAAAAAGATTTATAGTATATATAAAATATACTTTGGTTTTAAGAAAGTCGGATAAGTAATATATGAAAATATATTTCAGTTCCAAAATTGTTAACCTAAGTGTACTAAATAACGTCACGGTATGTAATGTGATAAAAACACTTATATATAAGAAGTACCAGCGGCGTATCTACCATGTTTTCATCACATTACACTCGTCCCGTTATCTAAACACTAACCAAAAACCCAATTGTTAAACAAATAGTATATTAATTATACTTTAGTTGTTAAAAATAATAATTTTCAGTAGTATATTAAAAGTATACTTTGGATTTATAAATAACATATTAAACTATGTTTTGGTTTGAAAATAACATATTAACTATGCTTTGGTTTTGAAAATAACATATTAAATTATGTTTTAATGATTAACAAAATATATGTTGGTTTTGTACAATATCACATATGAGAGCATTTCAAACTATACTTTTGGGAGTATAACTAAATACACAATAAAAATGTGATTTAAGAATTCAACCAAACCTAGTGCATCAAAATACACCTAGGAGACTATAGAAATACCACGAAGGCAATCCCTATTTGGATAAAATATCGGTTTCTGACATTCCATGACAACAGGAATGGGGTGTCAAATCCTATAGCGCTATATCATACTACCAACCGGTCTGGTAAACATAAAATAAGTACTATCCAACAATTTAATTTTATAATCTTTGGAAAATTAGTGTTTAAACCATAAATAATCATTCAGTTTGTAAAAAGATAAGTACTAATATGTATAATCAATTATACTTTTGAAAGCAAGAACATAACAAATAGGTACACATATTTCACCCCAAAACATTTGAAAACAGTAAAAGAGGGGACTATGTACTCACTTGAGAGTGCTTAGAAGTCTTGAACAACTACCAAGCAAGCTAGAGGAGTCCCGGAAATCAAACGGTACCTAATATAGGTAACTACATAAATAAACCGGACCTAAATTGGAAGATCGGATAGAATGAGGTCTTGTAAACCAAATGAGTGTTGGAACTCATGTGATATGGTTTAACAAAGTCTACATTCTAGATCGAAACCTAACCTAAGTGCTTTCGACCCATCGCGACCCATTAAGGTTGCTTACACTACTTTAACGCGTCGTGCGCGCAAATGCGCGTTCGAGACGTCTAACTAGTCCTATGACAAGTATTATATGCCAAAACATGTTTAAATATGTTATATAATCAGTTACGTGACAAAAGTTTAGGTTACATATGCTTAATTACCAATTACGCATGAAAAGGGCATTTTGGTAATTTACCTAAGGCATATAAACTACCTATCATACAACTACTTAAACTAGGTGACCATAAGGTATAACCTCAGAAGGTTATTCCCTATGCAACTATGGTCACTAAACATGTTTGGTCGGCTCCTAATGATCGACCAAACGGGTCGTGTTCGAAAGTCTAAGCGGGTGTTTAGTCCGCTTGACTTACGACTCTACACAAGCACTAATCTAAAAAGTGACGAGCTAAACATGTCGAAACATGTTTAACTAAGTTAGAAAACAGGTTTTGTATCAAAACAAACGGTTTTGATACCTAAAAGTAGTTTGGTTACAAAATACGCAAGAATACACATTTTGGCCGAAACTACGACTCGTCACTACACCTAGATAACGTGGTAATCAGTAGGTATAGTCACTAGGGACTATAACCATCGTGATTACGCTCACGTTATGAAGTTCAAACGAACTTCGCATTTTGAATCAGATTGTGAGTTGCAACAAATGAAGGTGTTAAAATCCCAACTTAGAGCCTTTTGAATCAGATTGTGAGTTGTAACAAATGAAGGTGTTGGGTATTTATAGGAAAATCACAACCGTTAGGATCGTTCCTCGATAAACGAGCTTCAATCCTAGCCCTCCATGTGTGCCCCTTGTTTTGTAATACCTTGGGTACCCCTAGAATGAGCCCATGGTATCCAAAATACCATTTGCAAGAGGTATAATCAAGTAGAACAGCTGGAAACAGGCTGTTAACAACTTTCTGCTGATCTGGGCTGTCCACGCGCCCCACGTAAGGAGACCATAAGGTCTCACATGGCCCGCCTGGCCCTACTATTCAGATATGACAGAATGGTCCCTGAACTTGAGAAACATGCATTTGAGGTGTTTTTGACACGTTTAAGCCCCGTTAACCTCATTTCAAGGCTCTAAAATGATTCTAAAGTATAGGGAACTCAAAACATGCTCAAAAATATCTCGGATGTCGGTTCGTTTGGCCGTACGATTGCGTTGTTCGGTTAATTACGACGGAAGTCGTAACGAACGCAAAAACGATCCAAATTAAGCGACGAATGAAATTTTATCATGTCAAACACTAAAATAAAATATTTTAATGCTTACATGAATTTTTGGATATCCGGATATATTCAGAACGTAAGATATGCGCGAAAATGCAAACTTGTGCACTTTTTGACGCTTTTAGTCCCTATTGATCAAGAAAGTTTATTTTAGCATACCGAACCCCTAAAAGCCTATTTCTAAGCTATGTAAAGGATATTTAGGGTGTGTTTAACGTATGATCATGTTCTGGAATGTCCGTTACAGTACAAATCGGCATACTTTCGCAGTTTGTCGAATTTAGTCCCTGTAAGCGAATAAACTTGATTTCGACACACCAAACCTTCCAAAACTTATTTCTAAGTTATGTAAAGGTTACTTAAGGTATGTTAAGCCTATTTCACTATTCCAAAGTGTTTTTTGAATTAAACTGGTTATATTTACGCATCAGTGCGCGTATAACCTTCCAGAAAGCGATTTAAAGCTTGAAATCGAACAAGAATTGATATGTGCAAACAATACACATTTTTATACAAATCCCAAGTATGAAATACAATATTTCATTGGTTTGGTATTTATTTTATGGTTGAAGTGACACACGTGTCACACCACACAATAGGCGATCGACATTTTCTTCAGTATAAAGCCTCAAATGGTGCCATTTGAATGTTGGAATGATAACTGTTGTTGTACGAGAATTCGACTAATGGTAGGTATGCATCCCAATTACCACCGAAATCTATGACACATGAACGGAGCATGTCTTCAAGAGTACGGATCGTTCTCTCAGTCTGACCGTCGGTTTGAGGGTGGAATGCGGTACTTAGATTAAGCGTCGTACCGAGAGCAGCTTGAAACGTTTCCCACAGCCGTGAGGTAAACCGAGCATCATGGTCAGAGATGATGTCGCGAGGCATCCCATGTCGATAAATGATCTCATTGGTGTAGATTCGGGTTAATCGTTCTACCTTGTAGTCTTCCCGTGTTGGCAAAAAGTGAGCTGATTTGGTCAAACGGTCAACAACAACCCAGATGCTGTCGTGACCTGATGGCGTGCACAGGAGCTTTGTTATGAAGTCCATAGCTATACTCTCCCACTTCCACATAGGGATCGGGGGTTGTTCGAGTAAGCCAGAGGGCCTTTGGTGTTCAGCCTTGACCTTCGAGCAAGTCAGGCACTTTCCAACGTAGAGGGCGATATCTCTTTTCATGCCCGGCCACCAGTACTTATAGCGAAGGTCCTGGTACATTTTATAGGCACCGGGATGAATGGAATATTGGGATTTGTGGGCTTCGTCCATCAGAGTCTGTCGTAAATTGGTCCGTTTAGGGATCCAAATTCGGTCCAGGAAGTGGAATATCCCATTCGACTTATTCACAAGCCGAGCTCCATCGTGGTAGATTCTTTCCTTATCCAGAGTGCGCTCATTAAAAAAAGTATGCTGGGCTTCGCGGATGAGGGTTTCGAGATCGTATTGGGCTTGGGTTTTACGAATGCTAAGCAAATAACTCTGTCTGCTGAGAGCGTCAGCAACGACATTTGCTTTGCCAGGGTGATAACGAATCTCACAGTCATAATCGTTGAGAAGTTCCACCCATCTGCGTTGACGCATATTAAGTTCCTTCTGGTCAAAGATATGTTGTAGGCTCCTATGATCGGTGAAGATCGTACACTTTGTACCATACAGGTAGTGTCGCCAAATCTTTAACGCAAAAACAACTGCGCCTAGCTCGAGATCATGGGTTGTATAGTTCTTTTCGTGGATTTTGAGCTGACGAGATGCGTAGGCAATAACCTTGTCTCGTTGTATGAGAACGCAGCCAAGACCAAGGTTTGAGGCATCACAATAGACAATAAAGTCGTCGTTTCCGTCGGGCAATCTGAGTACGGGAGCATTGCAAAGCATGCGCTTGAGGGTTTGGAAAGCGGACTCTTGTTCGGTTCCCCAAACAAAAGACTTGTCTTATGCGTGAGAGCGGTAAGCGGCACAACGATTTTTGAGAATCCTTCGATAAATCGTCGATAATAGCCCGCTAGTCCGAGAAAAGAACGGACTTCAGACGGGTTCTTAGGTGTAATCTAACTCTTAACGGCTTTAATCTTCGCGGGATCGACGTGAATACCTTGACTATTTACAATGTGACCAAGGAATTGAACCTCCTCCAGCCAGAATTCGCACTTGGAGAACTTGGCATAGAGTCGATTCCCTTGGAGTAGCTCGAGAACCAAACGTAGATGTTGCGCGTGTTCGATTTTCGACTTGGAATAGATCAAGACATCGTCGATAAACACGATGACGAAACGGTCGAGATAAGGTTTTCACACGCGATTCATCAGATCCATGAAAACCGCGGGTGGTGCGTTGGTTAAACCAAAAGGCATAACAATGAACTCATAGTGGCCGTATCGAGTGCGAAAAGCGGTTTTGGGCATATCTTCCTCCTGAATGCGTAGCTGGTGATAGCCTGAGCGTAGATCGATCTTGGAGAAACACGTAGCACCTTGTAGCTGATCAAACAAATCATCAATGCAAGGCAGGGGATAGCGATTCTTGATAGTTAACTTATTCAATTCCCGATAGTCAATGCACATCCGGAACGACCCATCCTTCTTTTTGACGAAAAGGACTGGCGCGCCCCGAGGAGAGGTGCTCGGGTGAATGAAGCCTTTCTCAAGTAATTCCTGAAGCTGACTCGAGAGTTCACGCATTTCGGACGGTGCGAGTCAGTAAGGAGCTTTGGCAACAGGGTTGGCTCCAGGAATGAGGTCGATACGAAAGTCGATATCACGACTTGGCGGTAGTCCGGGAAGATCCTCAGGAAAAACGATAGCAAATTCTTGGACCACTAGAACATCGTTTACACCAGGTCTTTCTTTCTTTTCCTTCTCCGCTACTACAATGTTAGCCAAGAAAGCTCTGTATTCCTTGCGGAGATACTTGCTAGCTTGGACACATGACATGAGCTTGAGACCTTTCGAATCAGTTTCGCTATAAACACACAATAAATCACCATTCGCGAGCGAGAATCGAATCATCTTATCGAAGCACACAACTTCAGGATGGTTTTCGCGAAGAAAGTCCATGCCTACTATGATGTCAAAACTTCCGAGTTGCATCGGAATAAAATCGATTGGGAAGATGTGATTGTTGAGCTCAAGAGTACAATCATGAAGAACAGAATTAACGGCGACAGTTCTTCCGGTGGCGACTTCAACATCGAACGTCGAGGGGAGATGGGAGCGCTTACGACTAAGGAGTTTCTCGAATTCAAACAACACAAAACAGTTATCGGCTCCAGTATCAAACAAACACGATGCATAAATACCATTCACAAGGAATGTACCATTGACCACATTGTTGTCAGCCTGGGCTTGGCGCACGTTGATGTTGAAAGTTTTGGCGCGGGCGGCTTGTTGCTGTTGAGGCTGTTGTTGCTGCTGCAGCTGAGGCTCTTGTTTCACAACCCTGTTCGGGCACATGTTCGCAAAGTGGTTGGGATCACCACATGCGAAGCAGACTCGGGTGTTGACCGCGGGTGCCTGAGCCGCTTATTGGCCTTGTGGGGTTGGGAGCAGAGCTTGATGGGCAGTGGCTTGAGCTGGTACTTGTCGGGGACCAATACGGTAATTTGCAGTGAAGTGGCCGTACATATTGTAGTGAGCACAAAAACGGCAAGCTAGACCCACCGGGTGATGATAAGTGCATGTCGGGCAGGCAGGGTGAGGGCCTGTGTATGCACGCTTTGCAGGCGGTGCATAGGTAACTGGTGCTGGGCGGTGGTGTGATTGCTGCTGAGCTGGTATGGCTTGAAGTGGAGCAGCAGTGGTAGTGACAGGACAGTTCTTGTTGCTGGAGCTGCTATTGTTGTTCTTCTTCTTGCGGCGAGAGGCTTTTGATGACTGAGCGGCGGCGGTTTCGGCGGTTGGTGCGGCGGTGACTTGATGCAGGTTCTTTAAGGTTCTATCCCAAAAACCAGCTTTTACTCGCTTGTCGTTGATTTCCGCGGCAAGCAAGTAAGTTTCTTCGATTGTTGCTGGCTTTGCGGCATGCACAAAATCTGCAACACAGTCGGGTAGAGCTCGAATGTACTTCTTGATCGTCATGTCGGGCGTCTTCACTTGATCGGGACAGATGATGCTGAGCTGCTTAAAGTGAGAAGTCAGGGCAGCGTTGTCACCTTCTTTCTGCTTAATTTGCCAGAACTCATCCTCCAGCTTCTGGCGCTCATGGGGAGGGCAGAACTCCTCGAGCATAACGTTCTTCAACTCGTCCCATGACAGACCATAAGCTGCATCATTTCCGCGCTTGTTCCTTTCGGCCGTCCACCAGTCTAGAGCGCGGGACTAGATGACGCCGGTCGCGTTCAGTGTGCGAAGATTATCAGGACATCCGCTCTGTCGCAGGGTGACTTCGATTGAGTCGAACCATTGAAACAAAGTCGTAGGGCCTTCTTCGTCGATGAACTCTTTCGGTCAACATGCCTTGAACTGTTTGAAGCTGAAAGCAGCTTTGGGAGTCTCGGTCCTGGATTCTTCAGACGATTTGCTCATGTTTTTGTAAAGTTCACTGACGACTTGGGGTACAACCTTTTCCATTTGCTTAGTAATCATGGCAGCGAGGCGTTTGTCTGCTTGCTTTCGGCGAGCATCTCGGGTAGCGCGAGATCCAGATGACGACATTGTCTGCATCAGACATCGCCACAGGACTCAACACAATATAATCGAATCTCACCTCACACGCCTATTACTTACTAAAACTCAGGAACACGTACAATCACGTAAGCACATAGGCACATAATCACAGATTCACATAGGCACAGAAGCACATAAGCACGTAAGGCACAGAAGCACATAAGCAAGTAGGGCATAAAACACAGAAGCATATTAGCATGTAACTTGTCTAGATGCACACAGAGGCGGTCAGAATACAGAAACCTATCATTCATAAGCGTGTTAGTTGCTTTGTTTCTTGTTTGCGAGAGAACTCTAGTAATGGCATGTCATTCTAGAGAATTGAGGTGTACATTATTCCTCACTTGTTTTTTTTTTGGTTGATGAATGAAATTTAACCGGGGTAACCCTTTACCCAAAAAAAAAACCTATCCTTCAAAGTTCGTGATCGTTCGAGAAGACCGTTCGCGCATAGCATAGCGAGTAGTATAGTATAAGCGAATAATATAGCAAGCAACATAGCGTACGGTGGTTCCTCATGGTAGTAGCGATTTGTTAACATTTTGAGATAGTGTGTAGTGCGATTCGTGTGTGTCGATCAAAGCGATAGCGAAATTGATAAATTCCAAAATTTTCGAAAACATGTAATCAGGTAAATACACACATAACACATAAAATTGACGAATATCAGAGTCTGCGGTTGCGGGCTCAGAATCGAAGCACATAAAAATCGAGAAATAGATTATCTGCGGCTATTTAGACATTGATTACCCAAAGTGATTCGACTATTCATAGGGACCTGTTGTACACACTTTGACTTTCAGGACTGTGCTTTTGCCTCGAATCTTGTGCTCGGCACGCATCCTTTTAGTCATATCGTGACTTCAAGTCGTTGGAGTCCGTCGAGACTTTGGTGAGAGTTTTGTAAAAGCCAAGTAGAGGTCGGAACAAGTCGTCAAGGTTCGGGTTTCACCCCTGACTTAACAACTTTGTTCCTGTTTTGATAAAATAAAAGAGAATTATGCGTCAAAGTATGGATTTCACTCCTATTTCAACGCAATTTCTCGTGTTTATAGATAAAAATGTGGGTTGAACAAGCAATTTAGTAGAGAGTTCGCGGTTTTCACACCTAATCTTGACTTAATCGCTCAATCATATTTGAAAATTCGAGTGAAGTGATAGTGTAGCGTATGCGAGAAATAGCAAGTATGCTCACACATAATCCCTACTGGACATGCACGAGTCGGTCTGTTGGTTCCTAACTATAGACTAGGTTTATAAGACATCGACCCAGACTAGGTCGAGTCTTGCCTAATTCCCTATAGTTATGGCTCTGATACCAATCTGTCACACCCCAACCGATGGCGGAAACATCGGGGCGTGGCACTGAGCGAAACAGATTGTCCAGAAGTTTCCATAACAACTATATTTACCAAATATTTAAAGCAATACGTCCCATACCATGTCATAAATGATAATATAATTATTACAGAAAAGATCTAGTCAAATTGTTCTGTTCTGACAACTCAGATTTTCATTATAGACAATTGTTTATTGTTGACCTAGGTCTTTCCTAGCCTCGATTTCACAGCAAAGTAAGCAAATAAGCATCCTAAGCACCTGTCACATACGTTAAAGTAAAAGTCAATACACATAGTGTAAAGGTGAGCATACAAATTTGATAATAGCATATAGAGTTTGAAATCGTTACGCATAACCAGCACGTACACAGTGTAAAATGAGGCATGTTAGTTATCGACATGAACCTATCGATACCAATGACTGCGGGTTGACTGCCCAAGGCAATTCGCAATACACACTCACCACTGTGAGCCATGTAACTAATTGTCCTTAACAACCCCTGAGTGAACAGGTGCTGAGTCCAAACTATAGTACTATCGTTGCTAAGGCAGGTAGACAACATTCCATGTGTAAACATAACAAACAAGCATTCATTAAGTCACGTATAACATGCAATAACGGTTAGTGTTTAAAGTATTGCGTAGTGTGTTTGATGTGATTTTGTATAAGTAACGTATGTAACACCCTAAAGTGCATAAAGCAAAAAGGGATCGAGTATACTCACAGCGGTTAATGGATTGAAGGGAGCGCTAGAGAGTAGGGTTAGCCTGAACAGATTGATAGCCTAACGATAAGTGACGCGTAAAAACGGAACAAGCGATAGTTGGTCGAACTGCAGTTCGATCGGATGGTAGTCCGATCGGACAGCCGGTTGTTCGGTTGCCAGTCCGCTCAGATGGTCATCCGGTCGGGTAACCTTTCGAGTGGATTGTTTCTTCTTTTGGGAAGGATGTGTTTGTGTATGATGGTTTGACTTTTGAAGTTTTCGTTGTAGTATTTTGAAAACATAGAAGTATCTCTACCTTTCAGGTCGATCGATCGAACGACCGCTCGATCGGGCGACAGTCCGATAGGTTGGGCACTTCAGCGAGAACAAGTTCTCAGCAGGTTGTCACTCGATCGGACGGTTGTTCGATCGGGTGGCATCCCTTGTGCATTGAACATGTTGAAAATTGTTAAGTGTTGAAGTTTCGAAACATCACATAGTCGGATGGTAGGTCGATCGAGTGGTAACTCGATCGGACGTCAATCCGTTTGGTGTTCCCAAAACTCTTGAGGGTTGATTTGAAAAATTAATTGTGGGGCCAAGGTGCAAGTCGATCGAATTACCGGTCGTTCGGATGGTTATCCGATCGGACATCAGTTCAATCGGACGACACTCCGTCCTGGTCGACCTGTTCATCTTACACTTGGTTGTTTTGATTGTTTGCCGTTTTATCGAGACGTTTTGATAGCGTATTAAGCAACAGAAACCTTGTCAATACTTGGTACCCCTGATCGGACAGGAATCACCCAAATCCGACTAGTTAACTATTCGAGACGGTGTTCCATGTTTAACCCGAAATCGGTAGTCTCGTGGATAGAATCCAGATCTTGAACCATCACAACCACAAGAATGAGTAGTAAGTCGGCACAAGCTCCGATTCTATCAGTTTTGAATGCATTGAGTGTAAAAGAGTTGAAAGAAAGTTGGAAATCCATCTTTTAATCCTTTTCATTGTGAATATGTTTATATCTATGAAAGATCTTTGTTTGTTTATGTGGAAATCGGTTAGATCTAAGTTGTTCTTGGTGGATTGAGGCCAAAACATGAAGTTCTCAAGAACACATGATGACGTCATCCTAGAACACTTTAAATCTTGATGATTTCATGGTTAAAAGTTAAGATCAAAAGATTGAAACGTGTAGGACTGCGCGTAGATTAAGGAAGTACAAGATTTAGGATGAGATCTTACCAGAATCGCGAGAAATCTGAAGAAAAGTGGGGAAGATGAGCTGGTCAGAGGAGAGTTGCCAAAAGTGGAAAGTATGATGGTGACAGGTGGTATTTATAGGGTTTCCCGAAAAGGAAAGGGAGGAGAGGGGCTGGTCGATCGGTTGGCAGCCTGATCGATTAGTTGGCCGATCGGCTGGCCACCTGCTCGATTGGCCACTTGTTCAAGTGTTTGGTGCGATGAGTTTTGCCGTTTCGATTGAGATTGCGAGCGTTGCGATGTGAGAGAATTTCCTAGTCAAATTACTTTTAATCCCAACTACTATATCAACATACAATCATCCTTATTTCGTATTTGTTTAGCATTTGCGATTCGATTGCGATGGGTTTCGTTTGCGTTTCGATTGATTATCATAAATAAACATGCACAAGTAACACATAAGGCACACACACACGTATAACAATAACCAAAATGCGTAATTCAAGTTGCGAGTGCGATTGCGATAGCGATAAGGCGATTAAACATGCGATAACAGCGACTACTATGCGATTATTAATAGGTACTCCACATAATACAACTAAAGCGATAATAAAATTGGCAAATTACAAGTCAGAGAAGTCAAAACAGGAATTGAGCAAGGAGAGACAGGTCGCAATTAACAATCTTTTCTTCCTTTGACTTCAATCTTGACTTTGACTTCAATCTTGACTTTGACTTTGACTTTCGAAACACGGGGTGTTACATCAGTTGTACTTAAAAGTCTGTCCACTGCTGAAAGTCAACCCCTGTTCTCTCATTTCCTTGATAAGCATTGTTGTTCAAAATCAAAGTTTTATCCACTAATACTAAAAATCACCTACTGCCTTCATTTGTTACCGTTACAACCACTGATTTTATTCCATCAGTGGATTTCATAAAAACACTTGTCCTTCATTTCATCAGGGGCTGGCACGTGGACAATACATAGCGGTCAGATCTTTTGTAACCACTGCCACATCAGCATTCACTTTTTCCTTTATAAAACCCTCTTCAAAACTCAAACAGGGTTTTATTGTCGAATTGAATTCACAAAAATTCCTTTCTCAAATTAGTTTCCATCTCCTTCTCTCAAATCCTTCAAATCCTTCTTTGATCTTCTTCTTCAAAATGACAAAAGCAAAGTCATCTGCGAAATCCACTTCAAAATCATCTCCTAAAAAGGCCACTCAAATGGCTACCACACCCATCGACATACCATACAAAGCTCCTCACAATTATCTGGGTCTCCTTACAAAACCTGGCACCATCGATACCTTCGATTCCATCATTGACACTATGTCTGCATCAAAGTACAAAACTTTGTTAACAGCAGATGCTCCAATTTATCTGAAAACCCAGAGAGAGTTTGGAAAAATGTTACTCTTGAAAAACAAGGAGAAGACGTCATAGCCATTAACTCTTCTCTAATGGGTAAAGCAGTCAAAATCACACCACAATCCATCTCAGAAGTCTTTGAACTCAATGATCAACAAGGTAAAATTTCTTTTCCCAAAAAATGAGTTAAAAACTGATTTCCTTGAAAGGGGGTATGCAGATTCAATGAAAAAGGATACCTTACAAAAAGGTAGTTTTCCACCTGCAACAAGATTTTTGTTCCATACCCTTTTAAAGTGTGTTTCAAACAAAACAACTGCTTTCAATGAGATACCATTAAAGATTCAAAACCTGGGATATGCTATTCTACAAAATAAAAATCTTAATTACTCCCAGGAAATCTTTAATGATTTTGTTAAAAATGTTGATAAAAAGCCATTCTTACTTTTTCCAAGATTTCTAAGTTATTATTTTCAAAAGAAATTTGGTAAGGATGATGCTCATATAATAACACAAGGTGACTCTTTTAAAACAAACAGCTTAACTGCTGAAACTTTCACAAGAATGTCAACACCTTGCAAAACACAAGCAGAGGTGCCTGAGCAGAATATAACAGCTATCACTGCTCCTCAGGTATCTGCTGCTGAGCCCACTGCTCTAGGTGATCACAGCAGCAAAACAACTGTTGTGAAACCCACACCTAAAATCACCAAAAAGCCAAGACAAAAGAAAACTCAAAACCCCCCCAAACCTACAAAAAAGGCAACTCTGGAAGATGAGATCCCAGAGCAACTGCCAGTGACAACACAAAAGTCACAAGAAACCAATGCTGCTACTTCCTCACAGAAGATGGTAGAAAGATCTCAACCCATGCCTAAAACTCCTCCTGCTTCTTCTCAAAAAGAACAGGTTATACATATAGGGACACCACAATATGATGCTCTGGAATCACTTGCTTTCATCATCCACAGCCCAATGCCCGGGGCCAATTCTCTTTCTACACCCAACCTCACCTCCACAATTCCCCCACAGACAAAAATATTGTTGGATGCTCTTGATCTGAACCAGGCACAAACCAGTCCTTCTCAATCACCTGTCAATGAGAACATACCTCAACAAGTGACTGGGTATGATGTATCAATCATTGCTAACCCACCAACAACACCTGAGGAGGTTACACCCCTTGAGTTATAAGTAACTCTTGGTGGTAGTCCAAGCGAAGCTGCCACTACAAGTGTTGAACTCACTGGTTTGCATTTGGACAGTGGTTACATCAATAAGACTTCCTTGGAGGCAATTTCTTCTCTAGGAACACTTGTGTATCCAGTCTTCACTGGTTCACTAAAAAGGGTTTCTCAATTTGAAGAAAGAAGTCCCCAGTTCCAAGACAAAGGGGCATCAGTGGATGACTTTTGGAATACATTCCCTGAGTCAACCACTGTTACAACCACTGTTAATGGGAAATCAGATGATCCCATTAAGTTGGGTGATGGTTTAATGTATCGAGAATTGACGGACAGAATTGACAAACTGGATACTTCTGTTGCAGAAATTAAAGATATGTTGCAACAGTTGTTGAAAGTTCAAAAGGTACCAACCACTGCTGCTCCAGCTCAAGCACCTCACAACCTGCACCTGGTGCAAATGAGTTATGGACTTTGTTTCAACCTATGCTCATCCAACAAAGAGAACTGGCTGATCAGCAGCATGAGATACATGTTCAAAAGCTGATAAACATGATGGAAGCTAGGTTTATGGATACACAAGCTGATATCAAGGCTATAAAGGCTCACTTACTAAACACAATTGGCACTGCTCCTCCCTCTATTATCTTTGTGGATAACCCACCACCAGCTAATGCCAAAAAGGGGGGGGGGGGAGAAAATAAAGCAGTGGAAGAAAAGGGGATATGAAGATGGGTTGTACATTGATGGGTCAAATTCAAGCATGCTTGCAGAAATTCCCTTGCCAGATGGTAGTAAAAAGATTGATGTTACCACAAATGCACTTGCTGAAGCAAAAACAAGTGTAAAAAGGGATAGAGAGGCTAAGGATATATCCAGGTGGAATGAGGAGAAAAGAGCATTTATGGAGCTGAATGAGCAGGGTATTTCTGAGCCAAAGGATGATAAAAATCCTGAGCCAAAAAGAAAGAATCTCACTAGAAAAGTGAGGGAACCCAAACACACACCATCTAGACCCACAAAGGATGCTTCCAAACCACCTTCCAAAAGCTCCAAACATCAATCTTCCACCCAAACAGTTGTTGTAACTCCTGCTGTATCAACAACTGCTGATACTTTAGTAGTTTCAACAACTGCTAGCCAAACAACTGCCACCATCTCAACACACACCACAACCACTGCCTTACCACCACCACCAAAAATCACCTCACCACCTAAAACATATTCACCATCATCATCACCTCCTACTAAAATGCAGAAGACAACAGATGTTACAACATCTGTTGTAATGGCAACAGTGGTTGAAACACCAGTTGTTTCAACAAGTGTTAGTCAGCCATCTTCCACCACTATAACCACCACTCAAATCACCACCACTGATCCACCCAAAACATCATCAGCCTCTCCTCAACCTAAAAGGAGAAGGCTAATTCTGAAAGATGATGATCCTTCACCACCACCAACATCTTCACAACCTCTATCACTTGTTACTATACCAAACCCTGTTCCTCTCTCATCAGCTCAGGTCCAACAACCAATCACTACCATCACTCCTGCAGGTTTTTAGTATCCTCTTGAACTCATAGCAGCCAGAGAAGAAATAAAGTCCTTCTACTTTGAGGATGATCCTGCTAAAAGGAGTTTGCCATCAGTTGAAGGATATCCTAGGCCTAATAACATTGAAGAATACTTGAAAGTTAAGGCTCAACAGGCAGAGGATATTTCCAAAAGAAACTCACAAGGAAAAACTGACAAAGAAATTCAAAGGCATTATCAATTTCTACTCACTCAAGTCAGATCCTTGGAGCAGTTTGCAAAGAATGTATGTCAACAGATATCAGAAAGAGCAGATGAGTCATTAAGAAAAGACTACATTGACAACATCATGGCATACAAGAAATACAAGGGGGGAAATACATGTATAAAGATTGGACCATTCCTGAGATTGAAAGTGAAGCAGCCAGGATTCAAGACATGATTAAAAACAAGGTCAAACACACTCCTCCTGATTGGGCAAAGTACAAAAAGAATGTACCTAAAAGACATTGGAGCTGAAGAGAATGAAAGAGGAATTGATCACTGCTGAATTTGGGTCAAAGAATCAAGTGATGAGGTGGAAAGAAGACAAAGTCAGGGTCACTTATAAAAAGTAGGAGGAATTAAGGAAGAAAAATCCAAAAATTCCACAAAAACCTGACTATCCTGAAGCAGAGGTTTCAACAAGACCACCAAAGCTGCAATTCAGGAGATCCACTGCTCCAGCTGGTGCTGCCATCTATAAAAGAAGACAACAAAAACAGTTGGATGCTGAAACAGTGGAAGAATTAATGGCAGGAGATGACCTTGTAAAAGAGGGTATTAAGAAGATGATAGCAGAAACTCTTGGATTGAATCAACCTGCAAACACTGCTCAGTCAGTCATCACCAGGCCAGCATCACCAAACTCCTCATCTAATAAAAATCTCCCAAGAAACCCACCAGACTCAAAAGTACTAAAATGGAAAACTGACAAACAGACCCATGTACTGACTGTGATCAAGTCTAGTGGAGAAGTGAAGAAAATAACAAGGGAACAATCACTTGGCCTAAGTATTGAAGATTTGCGGGATCTCCTTGATCTTCCACTTTGCAGGGATGAAGATGACATAGATGCCTTTGACTTTGAGTTACAACTCAAAGGGAAAATAAGAGAACTATTGATGAGGTAATAAAGATCTACAAATAATGAAGGGTTTTGGCATTATCTGTTCTAGGGGGAGATTGTTGGGATTGAACCCTATCAGAGGAACAGATAATTAAAGTCAAAACCGAATCAGAGTAGTGGATCCAGAATAAGCAGATGTTATGTATACAAGTCTCTCCCCTTGAAAGTGGTTTCAACATCTGATGACCTCCAATCCACTGATCGTTACAACTGCTGACTTACAACTGTTGATCAAGTCAAAGACTGATGAGGACTAAAGCCCTGCTGTTCAATCTACTGCTATGGGTCAAGCACTGCTGAATATGTCAAGTACTGCTGGGTTCACATCAGTGGAAGGATTCATCAGTTGTTTAGTTTGTTTTTATGTAATGTATTGTAATCAGTAGTTAACATAAGCAGTGTTTGTATTAGATCAGTTGTTAGAGTTTGTTAGGAGGTTAGATGTCACTTTCATGGTGACGTCAGCAAAGATGCGACAGTGGTTTGTCTGTGCCTATAAATAGAACAGTACCCTGTACTGTTCTATTAGCTCTTCACCATCTTTCTTCCTGTACGAACAAACCACTGTGAGCTCAGGCTGAGGGGGAGTTTGTTACATGCATGCATTGTAATCGTTGATGAAATAAATTCAATCATTCGGTTCTTTGTTGAAAATGTGTGTTGAAAGCAATTCTCCTGTTTGATTATGTGCAAAGTTTGTTTCCATTTATATTCCACTGCATTACTTGTTTATCTTTCATTTTATTTCAAACACAAAACATAATCAATCCAAACTCAGATCCTAACAATCTGTTAAAGGCTAAGCACTGTTATAGCGTGCTTTAACAGGCCTTATGAGCTGTTGATCATCATCTATTAAAGATCTTATATTATAGATCTTCTGTTGAATTGTGTAATATCTGTTGGTGCACAGCAGAACTTAGGTTCATAATACATTTTGCTTCATCAGCAGAGGTTCTCTTTAGCAGACCTTTGCTTCAGCAGTCTTTGTCTTAACAGACCTTTTGGTTCATAAGCAGAGTTTGTTTGGCTCATGAACTGAGGTTGTTTGGTTTAAGTAACAGACTTTTCTTTCAACAGTGGTTGTCTTCAACAGACGTTTTGGTTTGCAAAGTTTAGCAAAACAGATGTTGAGTTTGTCCCTTTGGTAGGAGCAGTTTTTAAAACACTGTTATTTGTAATTACAAGTTGTATACTATTTTATTAATTTTGAGTCTTATATTTCTTTTTGTTGAGTGACCGGAAATGTAATGGAAAATAGTAATGTTTAGATGCAAAATATAGTAATGTTTAGTTGAAAAATATAAAAAGGTAAAATCACAAAGTTTTGAAAGTATATACTAAGACTACATAACTTCATTCTTAAGTTAGTTTCCAAAGAAGAAATTTGTCCATCAAACATGTCAACTAAAACATAAATTATTAAAGGCTGAAAAGGTGTTCAAAGATCATGTCAACAAACTTCAAAGTGTATTTTATCTCCTCTTACACTTTTTTCTTCGACTATCTCAAACCTCAGCTTTTTCCCCACATATATTCCCGTTTCATTCATGATACGCTGCCAGTTTATATGCATCAATAGATGGTTGTTGTCGTCAGGTCTTCTAGGATCTCTCCTAACAACCAGCTGTACCAAAAACTTCACATGACCAAATGACAGCACAACTCTATGGTAATCATTTAGCTGGTGTTCTCGAACAAAGTTCCTTGGTATTGCCTGTAAAGGAAAATTCTTTCTTTAGTTATTCATTCAAAACAGCATATACTTTAAGTAATAACAGATAGATCCAAGATTATAAGTAAAATCAACCATATTAAAAGTAGATACGTAAATACCAAGCTGTGTGTCTCTAAAACATGGTATTCAAACTGTTTTTTATAATGTGGACGCTTTTTGCGGTGATGGTGACTGGTACGGCTGCAGTGATGTTTTGTCTCCCCGTGAAGTCTAATCCCGTCTTTGTTAAAAACCTTCACAGTGAAGTTAAAGTCGTCTTCAGGAGTACTTCCCATCCATTGAAACAGCAGTTGGCAGCTTTCCTCAATGTCATTTTCGAAGCAAAAAGTTGTCCATCCTGGTCCCATAAAACCAGCAGCTATTCCCTTTTTGTTTTCAGGAGAGAAAACATAATGCACATCAACTTTACTACTCTGTTTTAGTCCATGTACTTTTGCAACAAAGTTATCAATTGTTATTCTCCTCTGCGACAACAGCTTTAGCAAATCGTGTGGTAAATGCTATAATTTTCATACATTTCAGAAATGTCATATTAGATTTTATATAGGATACAAAATATAAATTAGAAGTTTTTCTAACAGTCCAAAAGATACACTGGCAATATATAAAAATAAGGTAGCAATTTTTAACCTGCTTGCAGTATGTTTCTTCTTCAGCCTGTATCAAGCAACCATGAACATAATCTCTGTTCGAGCTATCGTTTCTAATCTCCAATCATTCATTGTTCAAAACATTTATCTCAAATTTTGCTTCCTTCAATTTTTTTAAACACAACTTGTCTATGTTGTTATTTCTATAAGTTTCAACAAACCGAGTCCATTCTGGCCCGTTTATCCTCTTACTTTTATGACCGATGCTCTGTACTGCAATCTTATACTTAAAACCCGTATAATCAACCAACTTTATTACTTCACACTCTCTTGGTAATTGGTTAGTCATTATCCTTGGAAGTACCTATATATATAAAATACACAACATTTTATATATCTTTAATTTTATAAATAGAGTTTTTAGCATACAATTATGATTTGAGCTAATTTGTTCTAAGAATATAGCTTACCAATCCCTCATTTAGGTCTGCCAATTCAGAGACGTTGATAATTATCATAAACTCCATCTGAAAGTAAAAAATACAATAACAGTTAAATACTAAAACATAAAATCAATTGTATCTGAAAAACATTCTATTTAAGGTATAAAAAAATCCAACACTCTGTAGGACCAAACTTATATGTTGTGTACTTCAATATGGTCCCTACAACCAACAATATGAATCTAACACTATGTAAGATCAAATTTTTGTTCTTGTATAATAAAAAAGTATTATATGGCAATAAAGTTTTCAAATATCCATGTTTGTGTGAACTTCAAACTTCAGTTTTTTTTCAGCAGACAAGGCTATATTCACTTATAAATCAGACATATAAGTACTATAAACTAATTGCAGAATATTTTATCAAAATTAATATTGATAGAACAAATGTATCAACACTACATGGCAGTTCATACAATAATTCTAAAAACATTCGTAAAATTTACAACCAAATATTTATGAAACAATAATATTTCAGATTGTTATTTAGATGGAATGAATCAAAATGTAACTAAATAGGTTGATATAAATCTTATTATAAAATAAAGAAAACAAGTTCATATAAGTTTATCTATTTTAACATCAGTAGATTATGATTTTCATGTTTATATAATTTGAAATGAGGAAACTGAAAGGAACATGTCAATGCATACCTGTAAAATACACAAGAGAACAAAAAAAAATACCTGATCTAAAACTTTAAACTTCTGATCGTCAAGTCTGAGGAAAAAGAAACTGTAGAGTTTTTTCGCCGGAGAAGAAGAAGTGAGATTGTATTGGGATTGTTGAAAATAAGATATTTATCTATTAACTTGTAATTGTTTATTTATTTAACTTATAATAATCTTTAATATCGGGATTTAAAAACTATTTTTAATTATATAAATATATTAAATTAACAGATAAGTTTTTCGTATTTAACATTTTAAATTTACAGTCAAGCAGTGGTTATTGTTGTGCAAAAATTTCCATGTTTTAATGTAAAAGGGGTAAAGTATAAATTTTACAAAACTTAATTTCAACCAACCAATGTAAATGTAACATCTATATTAACTCCATTTAATATACTTTTCATCTCCATTATTGAATATAAGCTCCAGAAAACATATTCGGAAGTTTTCTCAAATAACTTTCTTATCAAAATCAGCAAGGTTCTATTGCATAATATAGATTACACGCTATAAAATCAAGTATTGTTTCTTTGAATTTATTGTTTGTATTATATATGTTAGATTAATCATTGCTTGATGTTATGAGTATGTATTTGTCACTGACGGCGTTTCGTATTCTTTCTTGAAGCAAATAATAGTTGCTGTAATCCGGTGTATTTTTATCGATTAAGTACAACATTAACTTAAATGAAGTTACTGATAGCATTATCTGTCACAATTTGTGCATGCATCTTCGTGATGTTGTTTTCTACATTGTTAGTGCATATCTGTTGACTTCGTCTTGTATCGAGTCATGTAATAGAATTGATAGGCCAAGACGCGTAGTTTGAGAGAAACGGGAAACAGGTCTGAACCAGCCACCTCATGCGAGGTGACCAGTTTGTGTGACCTGGCCAGGTCGTGTAGGACTGTTTGGTGCGACCTGGTGATTCCTATATATAGTGGGTCTTGTGATTTCATTTGTGACTTGGAGAACTTTCTGATTCCGGTAGCGAAGCTCTGCCGAAGTGTCGCCAGCTTGTGAAACGTTGTGAAATCAATACACTCGACATTTAAAGTGATTCTAAGTGCAATTCAAACTGATATAACATCGATACGTTTGATTCTGCCTTTCGTATTGATCTAGAACTCTTCTGATCGACTCATTTGATTGATTCAACGATCCTACAAGTGGTATCAGAGCTCAGGAGGAAGAGTTCTTACCATTTCAGCTTGTTTTCACCGATAAATTAGATTTCTACTCATTCTTATACACTTTTTCTTCAAAATTTCAACGAATTTACAGTCAAAATGATCTGAATTTCACATATAACACGTAAAACTGAGTTTTAATCAATCCTTGAAAAAATCAGATCTAAATTCAACCTAAAACTTGATAAAATTGACCAAACCGCGTGAAAAACTGTTCAGATCATTCGAAATGCTTTCAGTTCGTGTGAAATTGGTCCAGTTCATTTGAAATTGGACTCCGGGTCGTTTGAAAGTTACAAGGTCGTTTGAAATCGTACTTCAAGTCACACGGTTTGAATCAGATTGCGTGAGAGTATATCAGGTCGTGTGAAATCACCCCAGGTCGTACGAAGTTGACTTCAGGTCGTTTAAAATGTAGTCAGATCGTTTGAAAAACATGCTCGCACGGTTTGAATATCTCCAGATCATTTGAAATCTTCCCATTTTGTTTGAAAAGTTTGTTTTTGTGAAATCTCAATACCGAAACATGGTCAATGAAATTTATAATGCATTTGCTACTGCCCCGGGTACTCCTGTTACAGTTGCTCAGAATGTAAACATGGAAAATGAAACGGGAACGTTATAGAAACCCCCAAAGCTGACGAGCATTGAAGAATATTACTGTTGGCAAGAACGTTTCGAAAACTGGGTTCATGCAAATCATTTAAGGTCTTGGGAGTGTATTGAAACTAAGTACGTTCGACCTTGTAATAATGTGGGAGTTATAAAGAATATTTCTGAATTTACGAAAAAGAGAGAGAAATGTACAAGGCAAAAAAAATGATGATCAGTTTACTTCAACAAAATTCGAAGGAAGTACGGAGATGATCAAGAATAAAAAGTCACTATTAAAGAAAGAATTTGAATTATTCTCAAGTTTGCCGGGTGAAACTACAAAGACTCTTATTGAGAGATATTGTCATTTAGTACGTTCAATGAGTTGGTTGGATATCAATAAAGATCGAGAGGAATGGGCTGAAAAATTAGCCGATGCTTTACCTCAAAAAGGATGGGGTACATATCTTATGATTTTGAAAAATACCGGAGAGTATGATAGATTGACAATTGCTCAATTCATTGAAAAACTTGAAGGACAGGATCTTGATCAACAAAAGATCGATAGAATGAACAATTCAAGTGGTCAACAAGATATCAAAATGTATTTCAAAGGTAATGTTCAAAATGTTGAAGCAAGTCCGAAGATCCAAACCACTTTCAGCGCAGAAAACTCATCCGGATCACTCAATCAAAGCTCAATCAACAACAGTGGATTTTCTTCATATCCGAGTGTTAATCCTAATGTTTCAACTTCAAATTATCAGTCTCAAATCTCAAACAATGGTAATGGTCATGTGATATAATGCAACATCGCGTTGCATCTTCAGAACGGTCAGAATTTCTCTGAAGAAGTCGCTAAAGGTCATATGGCATTACTAGTTACTGTGTTAGAATCATATGAGAGTTTGGTTGCGGGAAGGATCGGAAATCCTATGTTAACAAAAGAGGACTACAATCAGAATGATGCTGAGGAATTGGAGCTAATGGATATTAAGTGGTGTTTAGCGAGCGTGTTGAGGAGAGCTGAGAAATTTAAGCAAATTACCGGAAGAGATGACTTACGTGATGCTAATGTTTCTACTTTAGGTTTTGATAAGTCCAAAGTTACTTGTTTTCGATGCAGGGAAAAGGACATTTCAAGAGGGAATGTACCAACCGAGAAGCACGTGGAGCTCAGAATCCGTTCGGGAACAATGAATATTATCGGAAAGCAATATATCACTAGGTGGCTCAATAACCGTCAATTGAAGATGGAAAGAAGAAAGCTTGTATTACTATGCCTCCAGATCAAGAAGATGAAAGATTGCCAGAGGGATTTAGCTGTGATAAATACATTCCGGCTGAAAGTAACTATATGTTTAGAGCATTTGTTGCAAAGATCATTCAAGAGCCAGAGTTGATGAAAGAATTGATGGATGTGTTTGAAAATGATGAGAAAAGTTAGGATGGAGAATCTGTCTCTTCAGAAGAAAGTTCAGAAAAGACACCAGTCTTTGATCAATCATCAAGTGATAGCAGTGATGATGATGAAGAAATTAATCAAATAAACATTGGTAAAACTTATCTATCTCCTGAAAGTTTCAAATTTTATTTTGCAGATAAATTGGAGAAGCTAAAGGAGAAACGAGCAGCAAAAGAAAAGAAAGTGGTAAAATGTGAGAATGTTGCTCAGGAAGAGAAGTATGAACAGAGTAAAGAAGCTAAAGTAATTGAAAAGATTGTAGAGGTCACAAAACCTTGTCTGAAATGTTTGGAACCATGCAAACATTGTGAAGAAAAAGATAAGAAGTATAGTGAGCTAGACAAGATGAAAGAAAAATTGTTGTTTGATGTTAAGTATGTGAAAGAATCTTATGATGTGTTGAATAGAACAATAAACCAGTTGGAAAAGACAAACTCAGAAAGGGAAGATGCTTTGACAATGATGAATGCAGTGATGATGTCTAAGCAGAAGGCCATCAATCACTATATTGAAGAGTGTGAAGAGTTGAAGCAGGAATTGGAGACTGAAAAGATTGAGAATGAAAGAATCAGACGATTACTTATGAGTTACTCAAGTTCTGATTACATAATAGATAGAATCTATCCAACAGTTGCAGGTTTTGAAGCCTTTCAAGATAAGAAGTCGGAAGATATAGATACTGGTAAGAAACAAAGTGCAAATTATAACAAGTGTCTGCCTCCAATCTGGGAAGGTTATTCTCCCAGAAAACCAAATTCGAAACAAGTCAAAAAGGCAGTCAATATAAAGTTAAAGTCTGAAATAACTGATGAGTTACCAGACAACATTGACGTCACATTCACATCGTCTGACATTGATCATGAGTCTGAGTTAATAAAGAAAGTGGTCGATCAGGTGTTGGATAAGGATGAGGAGTCAGAGTCAAAATCTGAATCTGAGAGTTCAAGTGCATCAGTGGACAGTTCGAAATCATCGGTCAAAAGGGTTTACAATAAAGATTTTCTGATATCAAAAAATAATTTGAATGAAGAAACATTCAAATTAGCATATACTTTGAATGATTCGGACAAATTATATTCTGATGAGGAATTTCCAATTAAAAATGTGAAAATTGAAAATATTAAAACAGTTTTTAAATTAATAAAAATAAAATTTTCAGAAATAAAAGATAAAATTGGTTTTTCAAAACCTAAATATACTTCTAGAGTTCAACAACGTTTAAACAAGAAGAAAGGTTTCAGTCCAGGTCATCAAAAGAAACCGAATCATAAAAACAATTTTTAAAAAGAAGGGGTTGGGTTTTGATGTTGAAAATAATCAAAATATTAAAGATTTTAAATCAAAAACTGTATTTGTTTCAGGGGCAAGTTCTGAAGAAGAGAAAAAGAGCTCATTCTGGAAGCAATCGAACAAAGCGTTTCTTGCAGAAAAACATAAACATGAGAAGAATGAAGCTAATCAGAAAAAGGAGACAAGAACCTGTTACCGATGCAAAAAAGTTGGTCACATCGCCTGGAACTGTCCAATGGCAACCAACACACAACAGGGAGTGTCTTCTAAACTCAAAGAAAAAGTTGTTGAAAATGAACCACCAACGGACAAATTCAAAGTGTTTAAAAATTCTACATTTGAAGTTGGTGAGTGTTCTAAAAGGTTTTACAAAAGAAGAGTGAATCTTAACAACCAAACGTGGGTTGCTAAGAAATTGAAGGTTAAATCTGGCGATGAATTTGTTTCTTCGGAAGCAAAGGAGCCACTTTCTGGGGATGAATCTGACTCGTCAAAGTCAGAGGAGCCACAAGTTGAAGTAAAAAGAGAAAATTCAGTTCCGCCAATGGATGACGCAAACTTTCCACCATTGCGGACTGAAAATTTTAAACAAAAAGTTGGAAAAGTAGAGATTTCGAATCAATTCTATTCTGAAAAGAAAGAATTTGATGTCGAAAAAGCGTTTAATGGCAAAGTGAAACATATCTTTGGTAAGATGGTTGATGGAAGGGCTAAAGGGGTAAAAGAATTTTATGAAGCAAAAAGGAATGTTCAAAGACCAAGTGAAATTGAACAGGTTACACCCAAAGCTGGTTAGGCTTGGGTGTCTGTATTCTTTGCTTAAAAATCCTAACTTTCCGGAACTCCCAGGTTGGTAATTGGGGAGTAGGAATCAGCATCTTTCTTGAGAAATTCACAACTGTGATATTTCGACTTACAAGTTATATTATTGATATGAACCTACAAGTAGTTTATCAAGGTCATTAAGTTGAACTTGATTTAACTGTCATATAAGTGGTTAAAGAAAAGGAAAAGTGAACTTACAAGTGGTAATTTGAAAATAATGTGATGAAACCCCATGTTTGTGAAATGACAAACAAACTAATTTTCCGGAAAAACCATTTTGATTAAAACAAACTTAAGTGTTTTGAAATCATAATGGGAAAATAGTTTGTTTTCAGGGGGAGTTCTGATTGTTTATGCCAAGTGGATGGCGAATTGAAGCAATTCACATCAGTTTGTCATTTTATTTGTACAGTTTATTGCGTTTACTTTCAAATTTTCCCATAAAATCAAAAATTGAAACATATTTTTGATTTTAGGGGGACTAAAAAAAATTGAAATTTTGAAAATTTGAAAAAACCAAAAACATGATAAAATCTAAAAACCAAAAACATCGAAAAATCAAAATGAGTTTTGTTGTGAAAAAGAGGAAATGATAGTACATCAGTAGACAATCACAGTACGCTAAAGAATTGGAAAGTTAAAATGTGATAAACGGTCTCACTGATGATATGCCAGTAGGTTTTTACACGCTTAGTAGATTGTTTTCGAGATATAAACCTAAATATCAAATACTTACTTATCTCGTGGGGAACATCTCTCGGATATATGGGTAACCCCCGAAATCTTGTTTGAAAGGCTTACTATTTCTGACATACTAGGTCTTTGTACGTGATGATATTTGGGGTATTATACCTGGACTTCTGATTTTGCGTGAGCAATAGCCTAGTCCTTGTATAATACTTTGCCCTGTTTTATTCTTAAAGCTCACCCTCAGCATAAAAAATGATGAAACATCGAAAAATGATAATCATGTGCTGTTGAAAAGAAGATCCCCAAGGGGGACCCAGCTAAAGTCGAGCCATCATCTCTCTGATTTTGCGGAAGCAATAGCCTGAGCTCTCATGGCCTCGCATTTACCCCTTACAGATATTATTAGTGTGCACTCACCTGTAACACTGAATATAGGAGTATGGATATGGGAGTATATTCTGAGGTGGGACACGCGAATAAGTTAAGTCCTTAAAACACTAATTTCGTATCTCGAAACAGTTGAACTTTGTGTGAAAATTTAAGTGGATCAGTATACTGACAATCTAAGTGAATCGTTTAGATCTTAAAGTGTTTAAAGCTCAACGGTACTAGTGATTTGTCATAAACTGATATGATCCTCTTACACAAACTCACAAAAATATTGTCTGTAAATATTTCTTTATTGCATTGTAACACACTGAAAATCTTAGAAAAAACCAAAAAGAGTGTGTTTTAGCATAAAATTTTGAAAAATCAAAAAGATTTTATTTCATCTTATTTTCGATAACTGATGTTGGAAAGCTGATTTTCAAAATTCCAAGTGCTAAACATGATGGACAACAGGGTTGGGAGAGTTTGTTTGAAATGAGAAATGATTTTGAAATGATTAAATGGTTCATTAATTTGAAACCAAATTTGAGTGTTACAAATACAAGTGGTTAAGCAGAGATTAAAATTGTTATAAATAAAAATACCCAAAACATAAGCTATGAAAAATGATATCTACCAGTGGTTTCTAAAATTGTTAAATTTTAAACAAGTGTGAAATTTACTTTTGGGTAGAGTTTGTGCAGGTAAAAAGCTTTGAAAGAGCTAGGTTTCGACTCCTGAGGATTTCTGCGTAAGCATATGCATATTAGAGCCAGATTTCTGATTATGTTGCTACGGAGAGCCAGGAGACGTTCCTGAACCTGTGAAAGATGTAGATAGGAGATTCCAGACTGCGATCCCAGCTTATCGAAAGGGGGAGTCTGAAGACAGAAGAATATAGAGATTGACGAGGATACTTACAGAGAAAGATACTTTGGAAAAAGCGAGAAGACTAATCAAGACTGAAGACTCAATACACTGAAGACTCGTCATCATCCAAGGGGGAGTTTGTTAGTGCATATGTCTGTTGACTTCGTCTTGTATCGAGTCATGTAATAGAATTGATAGGCCAAGACGCGTAGTTTGAGAGAAATGGGAAACAGGTCTGAACCAACCACCTCATGCGAGGTGACCAGTTCGTGCGACCTGGACCAGGTCGTGTAGGACTGTTTGGTGTGACCTGGTGATTCCTATATATAGTGGGTCTTGTGATTTCATTTGTGACTTGGAGAACTTTCTGATTCCGGTAGCGAAGCTCTGCCGAAGTGTCGCCAGCTTGTGAAACGTTGTGAAATCAATACAATCGACATTTAAAGTGATTCTAAGTGCAATTCAAGCTGATATAACATCGATACGTTTGATTCCGCCTTTCGTATTGATCTAGAACTCTTCTGATCGACTCATTTGATCGATTCAACGATCCTACATACATTACGATTGATAAATCAACCATATAATTTTTGGTTGATGCTCATTTGTTTAACTGTTGTGAGAGATGATGGTTTTCGTTTTGTGCTTTGTTTTTATAATACCTTAAGTTTGTGATTGTTTTTATATAAATAGTCCGATTAATATTTGGTACTTTTGTTTTTTAAGTGTTGATTTAGTTTAAGGGATGTTAGTGATGTCTATTTTATAATGTTGTTTGTCTATGACTTTTGTTGGATGCTTTTCATCTTTATAACTTGTAAGTTTAAATTGTTTATTGCAGATATGAATCTACCCAATCAAACATCATCCTTTTTACAATTCCTTAATGTATTGGTGAAAGCTATTGGACGTTTATTGCAGATATGAATCTATCCATTGTTTGAAAACGAAAGATGATGTATTGGTGAAAGCTATTGGACGTTTGTCATTCGTTGTCTCATGTTTTAAAGAAAATGTCTACGAGAAATCTCACATTTCAGCAAATATTATACCTGAATGTGGCATGACTGTAAGTAACGATATATTATTTTGTTACTGTAAACATTTTTTGCTAGCTCAACAACTTGCTAACATATGTTTGCCCTTTTAACGTCTGTTTCCTTATAATCTTAACATCTGTTGACTAACCTTTTTAACTAAGTGTTTTAACCTCGGTTGACTAACATCTGATATTTAAGATCTGTCCACGTTGCAACCTCTGCTGGACATAATGGAGGACAGTTGTTACGAAACCTCTGTTGGATAGCAACAGAGGTATGTAACAGTTGATAGCTAAATAGTAGTTAGGTTGTGTGTAAATAATGTAACTACTGTTGACTAACCCTGTTGAGTAATTGTCATTTTAACTTTTGTTGACTAAATACTGTAGCTCAACAACTTGCTAACATTTGTTTGCCCTTTTAAAGTCTGTTTCCTTATAATCTTAACATCTGTTGACTAACCTTTTTAACTTCTGTTGACTAAGTGTTTTAACCTCGGTTGACTAACATCTGATATTTAAGATCTGTCCACGTTGTAACCTCTGCTGGACATAATGGATGACAGTTGTTACGAAACCTCTGTTGGATAGCAACAGAGGTATGTAATAGTTGATAGCGAAACAGTAGTTAGGTTGTGTGTAAATACTGTAACTACCGTTCACTAACCCTGTTGAGTAATTCTTATTTTAACTTTTGTTGACTAAATATGTGTCACACCCCGATATTTCCACGTATTACCGGTGGACCCGGTGGAGAGTATCGTGACGTAGTTGATATCATCATAGTCAAACAACACAATTTTAAACGCACAGCGGAAGCAAAAGATAAATATATTACAGTCCGATATACGTAATATCAAAGTATTACAAATGGAAAGTAAAGGATCCACAGGTGGATCGAAAATAAAATAAAACATTGTTCAACAGACTTTAGGCATCTAAGCTTGCGAGACTCTTTATTGATGCTAGGAGTAGCCAGCCTATTCCGATTAGTACCTGCACTTAGCCTTTTTGGAAAATACGTCAGTTTACACTGGTAAATACAATTAACTGACTCATTTTGAAAAGTTTAATAAAATTGGTTTGGATGCACGTGGCACAAAACTCTTTATAACTTGGGATAATTATTTGAATATAATACTTGTAAATGAATTACATGTTTCTTTTGCGTTCAGTAGCCCGGTTCGTGCCGGGTTAAAGATCAATAGACACACCACATTATTTGTTTAGGCACTGACGGGTGTACGCCTACACCCCGTGCTTAGGTCGTGGCCATTTCGTAAAATGATGCCAAGGATATCCGAGACATGGTCATTAACCCCCCCCCCCCAAAGGCGTTTAAGCAACAAAACATTTCCAACGGAGCATTTCAATGATTTAACCTCTATCCGATTAAAGATTCAATGCCCGACCAAGTGGTATTTTATATACCATACCCCAAGCCCGTATAGGGAAAATAAGTTAAAAGTATTTACCTGAGCTAAATATAAATTCAATCCCAGCCGTATAAAATCAGCAAGTACAGATAGCTTTTACTGGGCACCTATATCTGGAACGAAGGTTTTTAATAACCTATTAGATTCCTAACGGGTCTTTAATTAAGCCTATGCTTAGACCGGTTAGTTTTAAAGGAAGATACGGTTCAAAATGCATGATTAAGCGAGAACCGGATTAGAATGTAGTTTAGACTCGACAAGCTTGTATACTTGTATAATAAGGGTAAACTAAACACATTCTGGATTTTGAGATAAAAATGATATGGTTTGACCCGTTTCGGCTAATTTATGTAATCTAGTTACATAAGCCGATCTGAACGCGAAAAGTGCGTAACGGTAACCAAAAGAGTCATGAACAGGTTCCCTAAGTTAATATGCCTTAAATATGTTGTGATATCAGTAAGATACCTTTCATTATGCCCAAAACGAGTTTAATCTCAATTTAAGCCCCGTAGGGGTATTTTGGTCATTTTAAAAATTATAAAAGAGATTAATTATAATTCTGAGATTCGGGTCTGAAATAATCAGTAAACAACTTAATTTAATAGGTCATATCAGTTGGTGATAAGTCTAATATGTCAAAATGGTTTTAAACCCGTACTAGGTGTTTAATATGCGTAAAAAGCCGTTTTAAGCGATTTCCGGGTTATACAGGAAATCTGAGTTTCCTGACCAGGTTATAAAGTTCAAAATACTTCATTTATTATATAAAATCAGTAGCAATTGGATTGGTGTCCAAATATTATGTAAAACTCATTTTACAAGCAAAAAGGGTATAATTGGTAATTACCGAATTAAGGCAATAACCTTACGTTATTGTCACACCCCCAAAATCCACCATGCGGAGTACCACCGCTTGGAGGCGTGACGTGACCAGGATCGAGCCACCAATCATATTGAACATCATAATTAAGTAAATAAGACCAACCACAATACGATTGGTGACCAAAGCTAGTTAACCATGTTTAGTTTAAACAGTGGAAGCATAAAGGTAAATCCAAAAGCACAAGTCCATAGTTTATAAGTTAAAGATCAAAACGCAAGTTTAATAAGTTCATAAGGATTTAAATAGTAAGCACGGAACATAACAGTCCGCACACCACAACGACTCCTTCCTCGTGCAAGCTCCAAATGTTTAGCGACCTGTAAGGCATGTAACAACGAGTCAACAACAAAGTTGAGTGAGTTCACGTTTGGTTGTTTAGTTTTAAGTTGTTTTCTGAAAAACGTGGTTTGACTTTCGTTGGCGTAATTGCCGTGGGGGTTACCCCGTAGTTGAAAGTATGTTTAACCAGTTCCTTTTTCATTACCCAAACCATAACCATAATCAGTGGGGGCTTTCCCCGTTTGAACTACTAGACGGTATGATATCGACTGCTACGCAAATAAGTTGTGCCCTATATCAGTGTCTATCATCACTGACAATCTGCCATAGTCCATTAGTACACGCTCGTCCGACTGGCACGGTGTGAGGTTTGTTAAACCTAATAGCGCTATTAACTAATGACCCACTCGCCATTGGCCTCGGCTATTAAGTCGATATAAATTGAGGGACTTCATGATAGAGTTTTGTCTAGCTATTTTTAAGGTTGTTGTCCTGCACCAGGAGGACGAACGTACGTATTCTGCACCAGGAGAATTCGTAGGATTAACAATGGCATCCTATTTATGTAGGATGGCCGTACATATCTTCCCAAAGGGATATGTAGATTTAGTTTTAAATTCTTTAACCCATTCCCAAACCACCGGGAATCCCATGCCTTGTAGAAAGTGTGTGAACTCACCTCGGTTTGCTCGGTTAGATTCTCAATATAGCTAACAGTCAAGGTCGGTCAATCACGTCCTAGTATGATTTACCAGTTAGTCATTTAGTGGCTTTCAAATAGAACACAAAGTTCCTACACGTATCTATCACACAACATGCATCACTTTAACGGTTTATGCCCATCTAAGTTTCCCATCCATTCCCCACTCAAAATCAAACATACGATAATGCACATAACATATATAACATGTTAGATCATTCACAGATAGCATACTCGACATTTAGACACGCGAGTCACAACTTATGTCATTTCAGCATTTATATTCAAAACCGGCTGTTTTCGGACATTTTAATAAAATAGTTAAATTATTCCAAAAATTCCCAAATTTTTACAGGATGTCTTAAACGTTCCATATTTTATTGTGTAAAAATATCGGGGTCCGGTTCATTACCAATATTTTATAAAAATTCATATTCCGGACTGAACTCAGATTTATGTATTTCTGACCACAGTCCACGGAACAATTTATTAAAAATTCATCGAGTGTCCGATTTACGAAATTCCAGTGGGGTAATTACAAATGCATCATTTTTCATCTACTGTACAAATTTCATGGTCTGATTCATCACAAAACTCAGGTTATGACTGAAACTATGACACCCATTTATTGCTGTCCAAATTCAGCTTAAGCTGTTGTTACAAATCGACACATTAAAAATAGTAAACGAAGTCCAAAAATTACGATTCCGGTGCCATTAGAACCGTATTTTATAATAACATATTTTAGATTCTAAATATCGGTTTTTCGTTGAGTTTATGACCTGTTTACAGCCAACTGAAGTTGGCTGTAAAACCGGGACAGATTCTGTTTTCACTTTCTAACTTACTAACTTGTGTTCGATTGATTCCGTTAATCATGTTTAGTGACCACAACAACATCACATATTAATATTAATCAGCAAAACATCAGATAATCAACCAATAATCATATTCACACAAGGTCTACATGATTTACACTAATATTCATCCATTAACCACCTTGTTCGTCACTTTAGTAGACTTTTAGTTGGTGATCTTATATGTTAGTGATTTTCAACCGACGAAACTCTTATTAACCACTTTAGAATAGATCAAGAAGATGTTTAGAGTCACTTACTACTAGCTCGAGGCTAGGGAAGATCAAAGGCGTAAAAGTGGTGGATAAAAGCAATCTAGAGAGGTCTTTGAGCTTCCGAGTGCACCGAGCTTGTTTGTAGGACACCTTACACCCTTGTATGTATGAGAAATGGTTAGATCAAGACTTGAAAGTGGATGTATGGTGGAGGTTGGTTTCAGCCGAAGTCACAAGGGAGGAGGAGAAGGAGAGCAATTTCAAGTTATGTTGAGGTGAGATAGTGAAGAACTATCATACATATTTATAAACCATTTAATCCCTATTAACCATTATGTAATATGTTGTCAAGATTTTAGACAACACCACTTAAAATAATAATAAAAATAGTGGGGTGTGTCCACTAGGGGGAACCAAACGGTTCATGGGGGGAGGGGTAATGTGGTTCAATTTCAACTACTAGTTAGTTAATTAGGTGATTATTTAGTGTATTAGTGTGTTGTAATTTATAACGGGTGTTAGGGTATTCGGGGACCCTAACTGGCTCAGAAAGGAAAAACAATGTCATTGTCATTATTTTTATGTTCCGGGTGAAGTCCGGTTGTTCGGTTCGGTGTTGTTCCGTTAAACTGCTTAATTAATCCGTAGAGCGTCCTATATATATATATATTTTTGTAACGTTTTTACTTTTCAATACTCAGGAAAGCACACAGGACTTTTTAGTAACTTTTCTGTATGCTACTAGTATGTTGACAAGCGCATGTAAATATAACACAGATATCAGAAAGCAGTTAAGTAATTCCACACAGTCGTCAAGCACTTTAATTATCATTAATGAATTGTACGGAATACATGGGATTTTGAGGGTTGTCACATTCTCCCCCTGTTAAGAGAATTTCGTCCCGAAATTTAGCGCGTGGTTACTAAGGAAGCTAGTTAAGTTGCGTTGTTTTCCTGATTTTCCTGGGGTGTCACAGTTATGATCAGTTTAAAAATAATTAAAAATCTTCAAAATCCCAAAATATTATATTACATCAGTGGGTAAAAGGTTTGGTGTCAAAAATTTGGTTTAGATAGGCTTTACGCTAATTATGTCGTTTAATTAACAAAAGACCTTCTAATTACGCTATTGAGCATAACTCCTAATCTAGACCTCCAACTGATGTGAAAATTTAGGGACATGTTTATAAATCAGTAACAAAGATTATTGTTCTTTCACATTTCCTAAATTCTCGTTTTATGGTAAAAAGGGCATTATGGTCAACATTAAGCATTTAACGGAAACGTGTAAGCGAATCGGACAAACAACGAACCAATCACAGAGGGTTATACTATCATGTAACCTGGTCCTAATGAAGCTTTAAGGCATTTCTAAATCCATCTAGATCGGGTCAGAACTGAAGTCAAAGCAAAAGTTAAAGTTTTGCGACTTTCGGTTCCGAACCGAGCCTAAACAGAAAATTGTCGGATCAAACAAGCTTAGACCAGTTCTTATACTAATTACCAAGTTATATGAGTGATAAAATAGGTTACACGTCTTCTACATTGCTAATTAGGTGTTAATTCGAAAATTAATATTCTGTTAACTTTTTACAAACAACTTTGACCCGACAAATGTCTTAGTCAGGACGGGAATCAGAGGGTGCCCTTTTAAGGGTTTAATGCCCACATAATTACCAACTTATAACTACTATCAATTTGACTAATCACTGGACCATTAGTGATTAATCGATAAGTCAAACCTTAATTATGATGGTTTGACTTTTAAGCTATAAACTAAGCAAAACTCAATTAAGGAATGTTGAGGATACTTACCAAGGTCTAATGCACGATTAGAGATGCTTAGGGAAGGTCCTTGTGCTCCAGAAATGATCAGAAGTGAAGAGTGAATGATTGATCAAATGGTGCACAATGTGGGTCTTTATATAGTGAGTTTGATCTCTCAAGATCATGCCAAACAAGTCTACAAGTGATCCAAGATCAATTATAAGTGTCCCTAGGGCCTAATAATCCATTAAACAAGTCCCTATAATCAGGAATTGGCAAAATGAGGCGGTTACATGGGCTGAAAAGCCACCTTATGAGTTTCTGCATCTGGGAGTCGCTTACGGACTGTAAGGGTCCTAGCATACGGTCCGTAAGGACCAGGCCAGCATGACATAACTTTCAAAAGTTGACAGTTTGGCCCCTGAACTTCCAAACTTGATTTTTAACATAGTTTCTTGCACTTGAAACCCCCAAACTTGACTTTTAAGCACCCCAATTCATAAACCAACTTTGTTAAGTCCCCGGTTATTCATACGATCACCGAAAAGTCTTAAATTTCAACGTCGACGCTTTTAACCCCTCGTATACAAATTCTATCATAACTTTCTCATACGATAACGAAACTTGATGAAATTTTTATCACGCATTCTAGTGAGCATAATTAATCGTTACAAAGCTTTGGGTTTGCTAAAAGGTCACTCAGAGGTATATTTTAAACATGTTGACACATTTAACCCCTGTAGTTTGTAATCTCTCACTTTCTTTCACAATTAGCTTCGTATGATCCATGAATCATTCGTTTAAGGGTATAAACATCATGTAGGGTTATTGTAAAGTATTTTTATCCATTGTTGACATTTTGAACCCTTATATTCGCATACTTTCCTTGTTTGTCAACTCTAGTCCTTCTAAAGTAATCCTTTACACGTTTAAAGTTTATGACACATGTCAATACATCATTGGACATGAATTTTTGAGGTGTTACATCCTCACCCCCTTAAAAGAAATCTCGACCTCGAGATTTGCTAAAATGCTGGAAGTACTTTTTGTCGCATAATGGACTTAACTTCTATAACATATCTGGAGTCTTTCCAAGCTCCCAAAGTGACCCCTATATTAGGTACATGTATCCTTTTTGGAGCTTCTTAACCTGTCGATCCTCAATCGATACAGGATGCTCATCACATCATAAATTTGCATATCATTATGTGATAATGCTTCTTGACTTATTGGCGAAACACATCCTTCAGTCACTAGTGTGCAATGCATTGCGAGCTCCGCCAAGCTCCTTAAATAGGTTTTAGCTTATAAGCTACTTGATCTTGATACATTTGATTTCCTTCGAATGATTCTATATATTCAGAGCTTAACTAGCCTGATAATTTAACAAATTTGGCACACCCTTCATGGGTGATATCTTTTGTTGAACCTTATTCCTTAATAAGAATTTAGGAGGGTTGCTACTTTCATTAATTCTTGATTTTCTGCCGAATACTGGCAACTTACAGATGATTAGGGATTTGTATGATCTTATTCGTTGTTTCCAATGCAACTTTCAGATCCTGATAAGTGGACTTCCCAAAGTCTCGTCCATCCAACGGATGTTTTGATATTTCATATGTACAAGGTCTCCAAAGGAGCCACCTTGATACTTATATAACAACTATTATAGAAAAGCTTATCTTAAGGTGAGATGGTTATTCCAACCATTGCTCAAAACTAATCTTAAGGAATAGCTAATCCTTACTGTTAGTCGAACAAATCGACGATCCTGGGCAGCTAATGGCGATTCTTAATCGTTGCCTAATTAGGGTTGCGGTAAACAATGCATAAGCAAAATGAACCGTCTTTCATAATTAACTATACCCAATTCTCAGGATATTGAGTTAGGCTATATGAACCCTCTACTTTAAAACTTAGTTAATCAGGGTTTCGATTCTTCCAATGATGGTACTAGCCGTCTTGGAGATTTCATAATAATACTGCCTTAAATGGGATATAAACCTTAACTCTACCTGCTTCTCAGGGGTAAACAGGGTAATCTTAGGAGAAGATAATCAAGATACAAGGAGGTTACAGAGATTTTACAAATCTCAGGCTCCAATTCATCCATCATTGCTTGTGTCAATTAAGTGACACATTTACGTTACGAGTCCACGAATTCCTTGATCTGGAACATTTACTTGGACAATTCCATTCTGGATATCTCCTTTGAATACCATTAGCTGACTTTAGTACTTTATGACCATCGGAATATCTTTGTGGTCCCATGCATTAAACCTCCATACTGATCAGGCATGGAAGCAATCTATGGAACATATTAAGATATACCAATCCTCATATGGCGCTTTTTATCATACCGTTTGGTTTTCGCAATCGTCAGAGATCAAAGAGATATCAACTCTAAATGCTGACACATTACACCTAGAGAGAGGATACTTCTAAAATTCTGCGCCTGAAGGTTTCTAACAGGAACAGAAGGAATGGTTCTTATGATTTTACCTGTAAGTTTAATCTTACACTTAATATTTGGGGTTCTTACAGGAAAATTTCCAAAAGTTTGCTAAGCTTAAGATCTTATGAGAGACTTAGCAGCACCTGAACCCAAACGTATCTCCTAGCAATCAAATCATAATAAGGGATTTATCTGGTGTCATTATTAACATGAATTGCCTCTAATCATTCATCAGGAGAGTTAAACGCCTCCATTCTTAATCCTTTTAAACTTAGCTGCAAAATCTTTGACAAATTTTTGGGCAGTCTCAGCTTTGACTGGTTATTTCTTAATCTATGTAACATGAGTAGCTGAGGTAGATCCATAATGGATTTATAATAAGCAGGCTTTGAATCCTTAATGTGCCCTCTTATTATCGTTGCTAACCACCAGTAATTATCGCATTAAGCTTAGATTTTTGGGTAACTGGATAGGGCACTATCTCAGTCAATGAGTTAAAATTTGTAAAATATTGTCGACAGTCTAGAACCTTTTATGGTGAGGGTCATAAAGTTCTTATTCCATTTTTTCCCATTTCGCGAAGCGGATACTAGGTTTTTCTAATAAGGTCCTTAAAACTTGGACCATCCCACAATGTATAAGAGGATCTTTCTTGAGGATTTCATTAATGTCCTCACTAATTAAGGGTATTGGCATCGAATGACTGTGATGTATACCTTACCATGTCCTTTCCAGCATAACCGCTGGTATACCTAATGGTTTCTACTTCATCCAACAATTTCCTGAAATCGATGGCCCCTTTTTACTATTGAAGTCTCTTGACTTCCAAGAGACGAAGTACTTTTAAGTACATCCTAAAAGGAGAGGGGCTTCTTGCCACATATGATTATGTTTGGGTTATTCTTCGCACTTGAAGTATGAACATAGCTCTTCTCTTGAGCAGCGACATGTGTTTTAAAGCGAACATCATTCGGCTTCTTAAACTTTTTTATGACTTTTCTCATAGCCTTTCTAACAGCTGCGTTAATTACAATTTTGGAGATTATCTACTTCAACAATGAGGTTCATATTTGATGCACCATTGGCATTTGTCACATCTCTAGCATCGCGACTGTTGTTTGTCTCATCTGAGTTTTCCATACTCGAAGCTTTGGTATTAAATACCAAATTCAACAAGTGCTTAGGCACTCCATGCCCAGTATCTCCTTGAATGGTCAAAGGCTCACCAAAAGGAGTCTTGATAACTACTTGCTTCTTATCATACACAATATGGGCTTGATTTTTTTTAAGACGACCAATTCATTCCTATCACATATCGAGTCCCTATTATTTTAATGGAAACAAGGATAGCAGAAAAGAATGGTTCCTAATGGATATGAAGCATCCATCTAATATTGATGAAGCAGTCTCTGAGGTACTATCAGCCAATTCTACTTTATACTTAACGCTTAGAGTTTTAACAGGCAGATTTAATGATTTACAAAATCTATTGTCTATGAAAGACTTATCTGAACCTGAATCAAATAATACTCTAGCATGAACGTTATTGATAAAGAAGTACTTGTTGTTACATTGTCATCCTGAATAGCCTCTTGAGCATTCATCTGAGAGCTTCCAGCTTTGGTCTTTTTAGCCTTGCCAGACTTCTTGGCTTTATTAGGGCAATTAGTTTTGATGTGCCCCATTTCATTGCAACCATAGCAGGTTGCGTCCTTTATGTCTTGGCACTCCAAAGTCTTGTGCCCTTCTTATTACAAATTCCACAAGGCTTAGCTTGCGCATTTAAAGTGCCTTTTCCTTTAGTCGCCTTCTTTGGGCAGCGGGTCTTTATGTGCCCTTTTTCGCCACAACCATGGCAGGTCGCATCTTCCAACTTCTTTCAATCCAAGGTCTTATGCTCCTTGGACTTGCAGATTCCACAAGATGAAGGCTGAGATTCAAATCTGCATTTCCCGAGGTGGTATTTCCTACAGGTTTTGCATCTGGTCTTTTCACCGGTCTGCTGGTTGTCCTTCAAATCTTTGCATTCATGGGTCTTGTGATACGTCCCCTTACAGATGACACATCCCCTGGTCTGATCATAGAAACATTTTCCGAAGTGCTTCTTCCCGCAGGTTTTACATTCGGGTTTTGCCTCCTTTGGTTTGGACTGGTTATAGCTTTAACCGGTCTTACCCTTTTTGTAACCCTTATTTGGAGTATTATCGCATTTTCGCTTATGATCCTTTAATACACGGTCCACAGCGTTGTTTACGGCTGTATCTATCATAGCTTGTAACTCGGTGTCCGTTAAGTTCAGTCTTGCATTATCATTCTGATCAACTGGATGATTGTGAGCTTCAGAGGAGTCAGCCATGGTGAAGCTTTGAAGGCTACAAACCAAGTAGTAATAATTGGTTTAATTGTATGGTGAATTGTCGAATTTGATGATTAAATAGCTATGGTGTAAATAAACCATATAGGCCAATAGATAGTATTTAATTTATTTGATTATGTTTTGCCTAGGTTTTTAAATAAACCATCCTTGGCGTGTAAACGGAATATAATCCTTCATATTTATTAGACAGGGGACATAAATCACGACTGTCAATTTCGTACCGACATTTTATATAGCACAAGCTTTTTCCAAAGTATTCTTGATGGCACAGGGGCCTTGTCACTAGGGAAAAATTTAAAACATAATCGATGATTCCTTTGGATCGGAAAATTTCATAGTTCATTGTCTTGACAAGAAGCTATGAAATAAAACTATCTTTTTCATGCATTCATCTTTGCCCGTAGGTATACATCCCAAAATGGATGTTTTGATGTGTACATCATGTTCGACGTTTATTAGCCATGATTCCTATTGATCGCTTATGCTAAAAGGGGTTTGGAAGTTCCTAATATAAAGATGACAAGTGTGATTTTATTGCATCACCTTTGTCAGGAGTGTTAACATGTTTTCAGATGTTAACAAAGATCTGAATCTCTTTTAAACAGGTTTTACCATTGTAGCCAGGTCTTTAATGACATTCAAGCTAGGTTATACCTTTTAAGATTCTCTTTTAACATGTATACTGGCAGGAAAGGAATGATACTTATTTTATTCAGGATTTCATTATAATTATCCTAAATTTAATTAAAATATAACTATGGCACAAAAGGCCAAGTCACTAGGGCAACTTTAAATTATAGACCATGATTTTGTAGAATCAAGGTATTCAGGCTTTGAACGTTGTTCATTGCCTTTTCTTGACAGGGAGTTGTAGGCTACGACTGTCTCTTGTCTTATATGACAATGGATATGGCCCATATGCTTTATATCCGTAATGGATGTTTAAATCACAAAATAAGGAAGGATTTCGGGAGAATCCAGTATGAGGATGATTTATGCGATTTTACCGAACCACGTCTGCCAAGAATGTTAACATGTTACAGATGTTAACAAGGAATTGAATCTTTTGAATAGGTTCTACCATCTTGGCCTTGTCATACAGGCTAGGTTTACCTTTAAGATTCTTTTAATACTTAACGCAGAACAATCCTGAATTGAGATGTTAATAAGGATCTAAATCTAATTGAGGAACTGCCATCTTGGCCCTGTCTTAAAATGACACATAGGCTAGGTCTTGTCCTTTTTAGAATTTGCCATTTTATTAGGCTATAGGGTATGGTCATGACACTCATGATCACCATGACCCTCCACATCAGCGCCATATCACCTACTTCTAATCCATCATTCAAAACCACTATCCTAAGGGTGTGGTCATGACTCAAACCACTATTATATTACTTTAATTCATTTTTTTGTAAAAAGGAAAGAAAATATTAAATAAGGAAAGGAGGTCCATGGTTGCCATGGTTTAATCCATGGGAATCATGGTGGATGAGACAAGGGGGTGGTGTAGCAATCAATTAATGATCCTACATGGCTATTAATGACCCAACCATGCCCCTCACACCCTATAGCCTTATAATGGTAGATCTTATAAAAGGAATGTTACTATTCATATTTTATGTTCATATATAATGATGTAAATAACCTTTAGATAAAACGTTCCAAGGATTTCTAAAAGAGGTACAGAATTGCCCTGGACGGGACTTGAAAGGATGATGTTGTCCATGAAGGGGCTGAAAGATAAGTATGCCCTTATAAGGACTTACTAAGGAAACGAACTTTAGTAAAAGGAGTTTCTTCTTCATATTATTTCTGAATGTTTTCTCCATGGTTGCACGTTTATCCTAGTCGTTGCACGAAGCTCGGCCTTCCCTAGGCTCCAATTGGGGAGAATTTCCACTATGGCTTCTTTGCTTAGCGACGTATTAAAAATATAGAATTTAAAGCAAAAAAATTCTCCGAATAGAGATGAGGGTATTCCTATGTTAAGTCTAGACTCAGTGTAACAAGTGTGCTTGTAATCACTATGAACAGTTCTTTTATCAATAAAACAATGTTATTTGATCCCAATGTTTGTTTGGTTGTGTTTTACATTTTTCATGTTTTGACTTTTATCCAATTTCAAACTCTACATCGCTTTCTGGAAAGTTATACGCAAACTGATGCATAAACGTACTCAGTTTAACGCGACAAATACTCCGGAACATCAACATATGCTTAACATACCTTAAATAACCTTTAAATAACTTAGAAATAAGTTTTGAAGGCTTTGGTATGGCAAAAACAAGTTAATTCGCTTACAGGGACTAAACTTGACAAACTGCGAAAGTATGTCAATTTGAACTGTAACGAACATTCCGGAACATGACCATAAGTTAAACATACCATAAATATCCTTTACATAGCTTAGAAATAGGCTTTGAGGGGTTCGGTATGCTAAAATAAACTTACGTTCTGAATACATCCGGACATCCAAAAATTTATGAAAGCATGACTATATTATGCTTTAGTGTTTGGCATAAGAAAAATCCATTCGTCGCGTCATTTGGATCGTTTTTCGCGCTTGTGCGCATTCCGTCGTAATTAAGCGAACATCGCGTTCGTACGACCAAACGAACCATCATCCGGCATATTTTTGAGCATGTTTTGAGTTCCCTATACTTTAACTTCATTTTAGTGCCTTTAAATGAGGTTAACGGGGTTCAAACGCATCGGAAAAGGCCTTAAACACGTGCAGGGACCATTTCTGCCAATTCTGAAACTTTTCTGATTCAGGGGGGTGCTAGCGTAGCGCGAGCCCTATAGGCTTACCAGTCGCGCTACGCGACTGCCTATCAGACCAGATGCAGTGTTTTTAACAGCAGATTTCAGCTGTTTTAACCACACCCACACATTCTAAATTATCTAGTCAGCTGATAAGAACCATTTTCTAGTCACCATAAGGTTCCAACACTTGTACGGATGGGATTAAGGCACGTTTTCCATGAAACGATCTTAACGGTGGACCGAATACTATAAATACCCCACCCCCCATGCTTCAAAATCACAAGAACTTTGATTTGAGAAACTCTAAGTTGAAACTATTGTTTCATACCTGAGATTTTTGAATCGAAGTTAGCATTCGGGGACCCTTCGTAAGTATTCTTTCGTTCTTTTCCTTATTTTATTGCTTTTCGAGTCAGAAAGTCAAACTTTGTTTGACTTTCAGCGTTGACCAGTAATGGTCAATGCGAAGTTCGTTTGAACTTCGCAACGTGATTGTAATCACGATGGTCATAGTCCCTTGGGACTATGCCTACTGATTACCACGTTGTCTAGGGTCGTAGGGTAAGCGATCTAATAAATCGCTTATTCCTCGAACCCGACCCATTTGGTCGATCATTAGGATCCGACCAAACACATTAGGTGACCATAGTAGGTAGGGAATAACTTTCCGAGGTTATACCCTATGGTCACATCGTTTAAGTAGTTGTATGATAGGTAGTTTATATGCCTTAGGTAAATTACCAGAATACCCTTTTCATGTATAATTGGTAATTAAGCATATGTAACCTAAACCTTTGTCACATAACTGATTATGTAACATTTTTAGGCATATAACACTTGTCATAGGGCTAGTTAGGCGGTCCGAACGCGTTTCACGCGAACGACGCGTTAAAGTAGCATAAGCTACCTAAACGGGTCGTAATGGGTCGTAAACAATTATGTTAGGTTTCAATTAGTATGTAGGCTTTGTTGAACCATACTACACGAGTCTCAATACTCGTTTGGTTTACAAACCCTCATGCTACCCGATCTTCCGATTTAGGTCCGGTTTATTAACATAGTTACCTATATTAGGTGCCGTTTGATTCCGTGATCTCTAGCATTGCTTGGTGGTTATCTTAGGACTACTGAACAATCTCAAATGAGTATATAGACCCCTCTTTTACTGTTTTCCAAACTGTTTTGGGGTGGAACACATGTGCCTACTTGTTACTTTCATGCTTTCCTGTTTTCACATCATATACATGCTATGTTCGTTAGTACATTATAGTACATGATTTCATTACATCTTATGCTAGGTGTGCCCATTGTGTGCATTACTTAGTACATTGTTTCACATTACATTTCATGCTAGGTGTGCCCATTGTGTGCATTACTTAGTACATCGTTTTACATTACATTTCATGCTAGGTGTGCCCATTGTGTGCATTACTTAGTACATCGTTTTTCATTACATTTCACGCTACGTATGTTCATTTGATTACATACTTTGTGCATCGTTTGCACATGCTTACATTTTGGGTATGACATTTGGTTTGTTTAACATGGAACAATACATTCATTAACATTGATCATGCCATTCGTTAGTAGGTAGTGGTACCATAGGAATTGACAACTCCCGTTCCGGACATCATGGGTATGGGGATGAAAGGAATGACTGAATTCGATATACATAACTCAGATGACCCTTTAATTTGTTTAAGGGTTTATCGCCACAGTCTCAAGGCTTGGATGTATGCATTATAACAATACCGCATAGATGTTTGTATCAGTAAAGCATGCATTTGTTACACAAAACATAACTTTGATTTAAACTATGCTTTACTTCAATACCTTGTTTTTGTGCATTTTACATATGGTTTAGTTGATACATTTCACTTACCATACATGACATTTTGGTTACACATCACATGATTTACATTGAACATAAACATTTTGACATTGATATACACATTTGGTGGTTTACATTGGACATAGACATTTTGATATGGTTTACACAATAACACTTGACAATTGATTTGTACATGAACAAGTTACATTGGTGGTTGTTTGGGTAAGTGATCTGAGTAACGATGCGTGTGTAATATGATACAAACATGGTGGATACGCCGCTGGTACTTCCTATATATAAGTGTTTGTATAATATTACATAGCGTAACGTTATTTAAATCATTTCAGTATAGACATATTACATTGTATACAAATAACATACTTTTCTCAAGACATTGTTTTACAAAACAGTTTATTTTATACAACTCATTTTAAATGGTTATTCATTTAACCTTACATTTATTTATACATATCAACGGAACTTATCGTTTTTCAAATGATTTACAAGACAAAGCAAAGTACGGGGTTCATGATTAAACATTTTCTTAAACTCAAGTCATGAATCCTATTTTCACAAAACCTATGTATCTCACAGGCATTTTTATGCTGACGTACCTATTTTCACATGTGTTTTCAGGAGCTTTTCCGTAGGATGTTGATCATGATTCTAGGGCGGACCTGTGCCTTAGAGACTAAAAATGGAGATAGACTTGTTTAATTATGTTATAAACTCTTTTGTTTACTGTTCAAGACAATGTAACACTCTTGTTTAATAAATAAAATACAACTTTGAATGCCATGGTTATGAAACAATTAATTCTGTTACAACACTCCCCGATGTTTCCGCCACGTTTTGTATGTTACACGTGGTCGGGGTGTGACAGAAGAGTTGGTATCAGAGCCAATGGTTATAGGGAATTAGGTTATTAGTAATGCTTTGACCTAGACTATAACTTTTCTAGGACCCTAACACAAGTTATCTTGTGTTTAGATCTTAAAACATGTACATCACCTATCCTTAGGTGATTATCAAAACAAGAACCAAATTTTCCGAAACGATTTTTGAAAAAACAATCTTCTGTTTTTGAATGATTTATTACAAGGTTTTGAACCCTCTGTTATATGGTTTTGAACCCTTTTCAGTTTGGTTTTTTGGCCTTGTGCCTTCAAATTTTCAAAATCCCGTCAAACGTTTTGGGTTTTAAATAATGTGAACACGTGCAAACTGGAAGGGTGAATGCCTGTATTCTGGGTTTTCTGTCTAGGCAAGCACTTCGTATATATCTCATCAGACGCGAGACCAGTTGTGCTTACCTGGGAATTCTTGGGATGAGTGTTTACTTATAGGCGAGCATGTCTTCATTATACATTATTTTTGACCCATTTACTTTGATTAGTCACTGTGATTCGTTTGTTTGCTTGGTAATGCGGACGAATGATCACCATCTTTGCCTTTGTTGATTTTGTTTCATCTCATTCTCTTCATCCAATCATCTCACTCGTCTCCTTTCATTGTTTTCCTCTTTTAGAATGCCTCCTCGACGCGAGAACCAAATAGCAACTGCCGAGCTGGCAGAAATCATTGCGCAGCAGATGGCTGCTCAATTTCCAAATCTCTTTGCTCAATGGAACCAGGCCAACAACAACAACAATGTTCCATGCAAATACAAGGATTTTAACCAGGCTAAACCACTCAAGTTTAGTGGTTCTGAAGGAGCAACTGGGCTTCTTCAGTGGTTCGAAAGCATTGAGAATACTTTTCGCCACGTGCAGTGCCCGGATAATCGCAAGGTCGAGTTCTCCTCGAGCGTGTTTCAGAAGAGGGCTCTTACATGGTGGAATGGGGTAATGAGAGACCGAGGTGCGGAAGTTGCTCTCGCACAGACATGGGCTGAACTTAGAGCCCTTATGATGAGGGAATTCTGTCCTCGCCATGAACAGCGGGCGTTGGAGAAAGAGTTTGATGTATTGAAGCAAGATAGTGGTGAGCACATGGCGTACACTGATAGGTTTGAGGAGTTGAGTTTGCTTTGCCCGACTATGGTTACCCCACTCGACAAGGCCATCGAAAGATACATCGACGGCCTACCTGACTCGGTACAAGACATTCTTACTGGTAGTGAACCTGCCACACTCCGTCAGGCAATCGAGTTATCAGCGACATTGACTGAGTCGCAGATTAGAAAGGGAAAGCTACACAGGAAGGGTGACAAGGGCAAGAAGCAGTCGGCTGACAAGGAAGATAGCAAGAAAGGTCAAAACAGGAATGGAAAGGACTCTGGTTCTTCGAAGAGGTCAAGGAAGCGTAAGGCTTCCCAAAATTTTGCTATCACTGCCCAAGCTAATCAGGCAGCTCTCAACCAACCCGCACAGCTTCCAGCAAAGAAACCCTATTCAGGGAATGCACCTTTGTGCAATAGATGCAACAGTCACCATCAGCCGCAACATCAGTGCCGTTTCTGTACTAGCTGTGGGAAGTCAGGTCATCTTGCCGATGTTTGTCGGTTTGCTCAGAATCGTGCAGTTCAAAACCCGGCTCAACAAGTTGCACAGCCTCCTGCTCAGCAACAGGGTCAAGCTGCACGACTACAATACCCACCAGGTGCTTGTTACAATTGTGGGGATCTGACCCACTACAGAAACCGATGCCCAAGGCTAGCTAACCAGAATCAGGTTCAGGCTCCAGCTCGAGGCCGAGCCTTTAACATGAATGCCCAAGAGGCACAGGCTGACGATAATGTGGTGAACGGTACGTTCTTTATTAATAATCAGCCTGCATCTATTCTTTTTGATTCGGGTGCCGATAAGAGTTTCGTGTCATTGTCTTTTGAGCAAATGCTTCGTGTGTCTAGAACGAAACTAGGAAAACCTTTGACAGTAGAAGTTGCTAGTGGTGAACCCATTATTCTTGATTCTGTTCTTCGCAACTGCCAGTTGAACCTTAACGACCATCTTTTTCCTATTGACCTCGCGCCTATGCAACTTGGAAGCTTCGACGTTATTGTGGGAATGGATTGGTTATCCAAGCATCACGCAGAGATAGTTTGTTCTGAGAAGATTGTTCGTGTGCCGCTTTCGACAGGCGAGATCCTGCAGGTTCAAGGTGAGAAGCCTACCGGTGGTCTCGAACTCATGTCTTGTTTTAAAGCTCGGAAATATCTGCAGAAGAATTATGTGGCTTTCTTAGCACATGTTACAGCAGATAAAGGCAAGGGTAAGTCTATTTCAGATATTCCTGTCGTTCGGGATTATTCTGAAGTATTCCCTGAAGATTTACCTGGTCTACCTCCAGCACGCCAAGTCGAGTTCCGCATTGATCTCGTACCTGGTGCAAATCCCATTGCCAGAGCTCCATATCGTCTTGCACCATCTGAGATGCAAGAGTTGTCTAAGCAGCTTCAGGAGCTCTCTGACAAAGGTTTTATACGTCCTAGCTTTTCACCTTGGGGTGCTCCCGTTCTTTTTGTCAAGAAGAAGGATGGATCCTTTAGGATGTGTATCGATTATCGTGAGCTTAACAAGCTTACCATCAAGAATCGATATCCCCTACCTCGCATCGATGATCTCTTTGATCAGTTACAAGGCGCTTCTTATTTTTCGAAGATTGATCTGTGATCTGGATATCATCAACTTCGGGTGCATGAAGAAGACATTCCGAAGACAGCGTTCCGTACTCGGTATGGGCATTACGAGTTCACAGTCATGCCATTCGGTTTGACTAATGCTCCGGCTGTTTTCATGGACTTAATGAATAGGGTCTGCAAACCTTATTTGGATCAGTTCGTCATTGTTTTTATTGACGACATCTTGATTTACTCTAAGACGCGAGCTGATCACGAGCAGCATCTTCGTCTTACTCTGGAACTCCTAAAGAAAGAGCAACTTTTTGCCAAATTCTCCAAGTGCGAATTTTGGCTTAAAGAAGTTCAATTTTTGGGGCATGTTATAAACGAACGAGGTATTCATGTAGATCCCTCCAAGATCAGTGCGATTAAGGATTGGGATACACCTTCTACTCCTACTGAAGTTCGTTCTTTTCTTGGTCTAGCGGGTTATTACCGCCGCTTCATTGAAAACTTCTCAAAGATTGCAGTTCCTCTAACTGCTCTAACTCAAAAGAACAAGCCCTTTAATTGGGGATTCAAACAAGAGGAAGCTTTTCAACACTTGAAGCAGAAGCTTTGCGATGCGCCTGTTCTATCATTGCCTGAGGGTGATGATGATTTTGTCGTGTATTGTGATGCATCGAAATTGGGTCTTGGCTGTGTTCTAATGCAAAGGAACAAAGTCATAGCCTATGCATCGAGGCAGTTGAAGATACATGAGAAGAACTACACCACTCATGATCTTGAGTTGGGTGCAGTTGTTTTCGCTCTAAAGATCTGGAGACACTATTTGTACGGTACAAAATGTGTGGTTTTCACAGACCACAAAAGTCTTCAACATATCTTCAATCAGAAAGAACTCAACATGAGGCAACGACGTTGGGTTGAGCTTTTAAACGACTACGACTGCGAAATTCGCTACCATCCTGGTAAGGCGAATGTCGTAGCTGATGCATTGAGTCGTAAGGAACGTACTAAGCTTTATTGTATACGTGTTCAATATGTTATTCAAGCTCGATCTGATATCCAAGCACGCATTTCTCAAGCTCAACAATCTTGTGTTTCACAAGGTTTGATGGATAAGGAATTTCCTTACCACATAACACCTGCTCTTGAACTGAAGGACAATGGATCATATTATTTCATGGACCGTTTGTGGGTCCCAAGCCAGGATGATCTTCGTACCTTGCTTATGGATGAAGCCCATAAGTCTCGTTATTCTATTCATCCAGGCTCAGACAAAATGTATAAGGATCTTCGTATTCACTATTGGTGGCCTGGTATGAAGAAAGACATTGCCTTATACGTGTCAAAATGCCTTACTTGTCTAAAGGTTAAGGCTGAACATCAGCGTCCTTCTGGTTTATTAGTGCAACCAGAGATCCCAGTTTGGAAATGGGAAAACATTACTATGGATCTCATTACTAAACTTCCACGTACAAAGAAAGGTCATGATGCCATCTGGGTAGTCGTTGATCGTCTTACGAAGTCAGCTCATTTCTTGCCAATCCGCGAGGATTTTCCTGCTGACAGACTTGCTCAAATCTATGTAGATGAAATTGTAGCACGACATGGTGTTCCTTTGAACATCATTTCTGACAGAGATGCTCGTTTCACTTCTCATTTTTGGAGAACCATGCAATCTGCTATGGGGACCCAACTTAATATGAGCACAGCTTATCATCCGCAAACGGATGGTCAGTCTGAGAGAACAATCCAGACTCTGGAGGATATGCTTAGAGCTTGTGTGATCGATTTTGGTGGTAGCTGGGATTCACATCTTAAATTGATTGAATTCTCCTACAACAACAGTTATCACACCAGCATCAAAATGGCTCCTTTCGAGGCTCTCTATGGTCGAAAATGTCGTTCACCAGTCTGCTGGAATGAGATTGGCGAGGCTCAACTTACTGGACCTGCCCTCATTTTAGAGACAACTGACAAGGTCAAGAAAGTTCGCAATAACCTTCAGACAGCTATGAGCCGTCAGAAGAGTTACGCGGATCCAAAACGCAAACCCTTGGAATTTCAAGTCGATGATCGAGTATTACTTAAGGTCTCACCTTGGAAAGGAGTGATCAGATTTGGAAAGAAAGGAAAACTTGCACCTAGATACGTTGGACCATTCAAGATCGTCGAAAGAATCAGAATGGTAGCCTACAGACTTGAGTTACCTCCTGAACTTGGAAATGTTCATCCAACTTTTCACGTATCCAATCTCAAGAGGTGTTTAGCTGATGAGAACCTCCACATACCGCTTGACGAAATTCGTGTTGGCAAAACACTGAAATTTGTTGAGAAACCTGTGGAAATCATGGAACGTGAAGTCAAGTGGCTTAAACGCAAGCGCATTCCTTTGGTCAAAGTTCGCTGGGAAGCTAAACGTGGACCTGAGTTTACTTGGGAACGCGAAGATCAAATGAAGGCGAAATATCCGCATCTTTTCCCACGAGTTTCCTCTAAATAAATTTCGGGATGAAATTTCCACAAGTAGGGGAGACTGTCACAACTGTGCTTGTAATCACTATGAACAGTTCTTTTTTCAATAAAACAATGTTATTTGATCCCAATGTTTGTTTGGTTGTGTTTTACATTTTTCATGTTTTGACTTTTATCCAATTTCAAACTCTACATCGCTTTCTGGAAAGTTATACGCAAACTGATGCGTAAACGTACTCAGTTTAACACGAAAAATACTCCGGAACATCAACATATGCTTAACATACCTTAAATAACCTTTAAATAACTTAGAAATAATTTTTGAAGGCTTTGGTATGGCAAAAACAAGTTAATTCGCTTAAAGGGACTAAACTTGACAAACTGCGAAAGTATGTCAATTTGAACTGTAACGAACATTCCGGAACATGACCATAAGTTAAACATACCATAAATATCCTTTACATAGCTTAGAAATAGGCTTTCAGGGGTTCGGTATGATAAAATAAACTTTTGGGTCATTCAGGGACTAAAAGTGTCAAAAAGTGCACAAGTTTGCACTTTTGCGCATAACTTACGTTCTGAATACATCCGGACATCCAAAAATTTATGAAAGCATGACTATATTATGCTTTAGTGTTTGGCATAAGAAAAATCCATTCGTCGCGTCATTTGGATCGTTTTTCGCGCTTGTGCGCATTCCGTCGTAATTAAGCGAACATCGCGTTCGTACGACCAAACGAACCATCATCCGGCATATTTTTGAGCATGTTTTGAGTTCCCTATACTTTAACTTCATTTTAGAGCCTTGAAATGAGGTTAACGGGGTTCAAACGCATCGAAAAAGGCCTTAAACACGTGCAGGGACCATTTCTGCCAATTCTGAAACTTTTCTGATTCAGGGGGGTGCTAGCGTAGCGCGAGCCCTATAGGCTTACCAGTCGCGCTACGCGACTGCCTATCAGACCAGATGCAGTGTTTTTAACAGCAGATTTCAGCTGTTTTAACCACACCCACACATTCTAAATTATCTAGTCAGCTGATAAGAACCATTTTCTAGTCACCATAAGGTTCCAACACTTGTACGGATGGGATTAAGGCGCGTTTTCCATGAAACGATCTTAACGGTGGACCGAATACTATAAATACCCCACCCCCCATGCTTCAAAATCACAAGAACTTTGATTTGAGAAACTCTAAGTTGAAACTATTGTTTCATACCTGAGATTTTTGAATCGAAGTTAGCATTCGGGGACCCTTCGTAAGTATTCTTTCGTTCTTTTCCTTATTTTATTGCTTTTCGAGTCAGAAAGTCAAAATTTGTTTGACTTTCAGCGTTGACCAGTAATGGTCAATGCGAAGTTCGTTTGAACTTCGCAACGTGATTGTAATCACGATGGTCATAGTCCCTTGGGACTATGCCTACTGATTACCACGTTGTCTAGGGTCGTAGGGTAAGCGATCTAATAAATCGCCTATTCCTCGAACCCGACCCATTTGGTCGATCATTAGGATCCGACCAAACACATTAGGTGACCATAGTAGGTAGGGAATAACTTTCCGAGGTTATACCCTATGGTCACATCGTTTAAGTAGTTGTATGATAGGTAGTTTATATGCCTTAGGTAAATTACCAGAATACCCTTTTCATGTATAATTGGTAATTAAGCATATGTAACCTAAACCTTTGTCACATAACTGATTATGTAACATGTTTAGGCATATAACACTTGTCATAGGGCTAGTTAGGCGGTCCGAACGCGTTTCACGCGAACGACGCGTTAAAGTAGCATAAGCTACCTAAACGGGTCGTAATGGGTCGTAAACAATTATGTTAGGTTTCAATTAGTATGTAGGCTTTGTTGAACCATACTACACGAGTCTCAATACTCGTTTGGTTTACAAACCCTCATGCTACCCGATCTTCCGATTTAGGTCCGGTTTATTAACATAGTTACCTATATTAGGTGCCGTTTGATTCCGTGATCTCTAGCATTGCTTGGTGGTTATCTTAGGACTACTGAACAATCTCAAGTGAGTACATAGACCCCTCTTTTACTGTTTTCCAAACTGTTTTGGGGTGGAACACATGTGCCTACTTGTTACTTTCATGCTTTCCTGTTTTCACATCATATACATGCTATGTTCGTTAGTACATTATAGTACATGATTTCATTACATCTTATGCTAGGTGTGCCCATTGTGTGCATTACTTAGTACATTGTTTTACATTACATTTCATGCTAGGTGTGCCCATTGTGTGCATTACTTAGTACATCGTTTTACATTACATTTCATGCTAGGTGTGCCCATTGTGTGCATTACTTAGTACATCGTTTTTCATTACATTTCACGCTACGTATGTTCATTTGATTACATACTTAGTGCATCGTTTGCACATGCTTACATTTTGGGTATGACATTTGGTTTGTTTAACATGGAACAATACATTCATTAACATTGATCATGCCATTCGTTAGTAGGTAGTGGTACCATAGGAATTGACAACTCCCGTTCCGGACATCCTGGGTATGGGGATGAAAGGAATGACCGAATTCGATATACATAACTCAGATGAACCTTTAATTTGTTTAAGGGTTTATCGCCACAGTCTCAAGGCTTGGATGTATGCATTATAACAATACCGCATAGATGTTTGTATCAGTAAAGCATGCATTTGTTACACAAAACATAACTTTGATTTAAACTATGCTTTACTTCAATACCTTGTTTTTGTGCATTTTACATATGGTTTAGTTGATACATTTCACTTACCATACATGACATTTTGGTTACACATCACATGATTTACATTGAACATAAACATTTTGACATTGATATACACATTTGGTGGTTTACATTGGACATAGACATTTTGATATGGTTTACACAATAACACTTGACAATTGATTTGTACATGAACAAGTTACATTGGTGGTTGTTTGGGTAAGTGATCTGAGTAACGATGCGTGTGTAATATGATACAAACATGGTGGATACGCCGCTGGTACTTCCTATATATAAGTGTTTGTATAATATTACATAGCGTAACGTTATTTAAATCATTTCAGTATAGACATATTACATTGTATACAAATAACATACTTTTCTCAAGACATTGTTTTACAAAACAGTTTATTTTATACAACTCATTTTAAATGGTTATTCATTTAACCTTACATTTATTTATACATGTCAACGGAACTTATCGTTTTTCAAATGATTTACAAGACAAAGCAAAGTACGGGGTTCATGATTAAACATTTTCTTAAACTCAAGTCATGAATCCTATTTTCACAAAACCTATGTATCTCACAGGCATTTTTATGCTGACGTACCTATTTTCACATGTGTTTTCAGGAGCTTTTCCGTAGGATGTTGATCATGATTCTAGGGCGGACCTGTGCCTTAGAGACTAAAAATGGAGATAGACTTGTTTAATTATGTTATAAACTCTTTTGTTTACTGTTCAAGACAATCTAACACTCTTGTTTAATAAATAAAATACAACTTTGAATGCCATAGTTATGAAGCAATTAATTCTGTTACAACACTCCCCGATGTTTCCGCCACGTTTTGTATGTTACACGTGGTCGGGGTGTGACACTCAGAAGGTCAAGGAATGTGCTACTGTGTCACTGAGATTAAACACAAAAGACTAGTGTTTAATTCACTCAATGTTGGCTCTGATGCCAACCTGTCACACCACGGTATTTCCACGTATTACCGGTGGGCCCGGTGGGGAGTATCGTGACGTAGTTGATATCATCATAGTCAAACAACACAATTTTAAATGCACAGCGGAAGCAAAAGATAAATATATTACAATCCGATATAACGTAATACCAAAGTATTACAAATGGAAAGTAAAGGATCCACAGGCGGATCGAAAATAAAATAAAACATTGTTCAACAGACTTTAGGCATCTAAGCTTGCGAGACTCTTTATTGATGCTAGAAGTAGCCAGCCTATTCCGATTAGTACCTGCACTTAGCCTTTTTGGAAAATACGTCAGTTTACACTGGTAAATACAATTAACTGACTCATTTTGAAAAGTTTAATAAAATTGGTTTGGATGCACGTGGCACAAAACTCTTTATAACTTGGGATAATTATTTGAATATAATACTTGTAAACGAATTACATGTTTCTTATGTGTTCAGTAGCCCGGTTCGTGCCGGGTTAAAGATCAATAGACACACCACATTATTTGTTTAGGCACTGACGGGTGTACGCCTACACCCCGTGCTTAGGTCGTGGCCATTTCGTAAAATGATGCCAAGGATATCCGGGACATGGTCATTAACCCCCCCCCCCCAAAGGCGTTTAAGCAACAAAACATTTCCAATGGAGCATTTCAATGATTTAACCTCTATCCGATTAAAGATTCAATGCCCGACCAAGTGGTATTTTATATACCATACCCCAAGCCCGTATAGGGAAAATAAGTTAAAAGTATTTACCTGAGCTAAATATAAATTCAATCCCAGCCGTATCAAATCAGCAAGTACAGATAGCTTTTACTGGGCTCCTATATCTGGAACGAAGGTTTTTAATAACCTATTAGATTCCTAACGGGTCTTTAATTAAGCCTATGCTTAGACCGGTTAGTTTTAAAGGAAGATACAGTTCAAAACGCATGATTAAGCGAGAACCAGATTAGAATGTAGTTTAGACTTGACAAGCTTGTATACTTGTATAATAAGGGTAAACTAAACACATTCTGGATTTTGAGATAAAAATGATATGGTTTGACCCGTTTCGGCTAATTTATGCAATCTAGTTACATAAGCTGATCCGAACGCGAAAAGTGCGTAACGGTAACCAAAAGAGTCATGAACAGGTTCCCTAAGTTAATATGCCTTAAATATGTTGTGATATCAGTAAGATACCTTTCATTATGCCCAAAACGAGTTTAATCTCAATTTAAGCCCCGTAGGGGTATTTTGGTTATTTTAAAAATTATAAAAGAGATTAATTATAATTCTGAGATTCGGGTCTAAAATAATCAGTAAACAACTTAATTTAATAGGTCATATCAGTTGGTGATAAGTCTTATATGTCAAAATGGTTTTAAACCCGTACTAGGTGTTTAATATGCGTAAAAAGCCGTTTTAAGCGATTTCCGGGTTACACAGGAAATCTGAGTTTCCTGACCAGGTTATAAAGTTCAAAATACTTCATTTGTTATATAAAATCAGTAGCAATTGGATTGGTGTACAAATATTATGTAAAACTCATTTTACAAGCAAAAAGGGTATAATTGGTAATTACCGAATTAAGGCAATAACCTTAGGTTATGATCAGTTTAAAAATAATTAAAAATCTTCAAAATCTCGAAATATTATATTACATCAGTGGGTAAAAGGTTTGGTGTCAAAAATTTGGTTTAGATAGGCTTTACGCTAATTATGCCGTTTAATTAACAAAAGACCTTCTAATTACGCTATTGAGCATAACTCCTAATCTAGACCTCCAACTGATGTGAAAATTTAGGGACATGTTTATAAATCAGTAACAAAGATTATTGTTCTTTCACATTTCCAAAATTCTTGTTTTATGGTAAAAAGGGAATTATGGTCAACATTAAGCATTTAACGGAAACGTGTAAGCGAATCGGACAAACAACGAACCAATCACAGAGGGTTATACTATCATGTAACCTGTTCCTAATGAAGCTTTAAGGCATTTCTAAATCCATCTAGATCGGGTCAGAACTGGAGTCAAAGCAAAAGTCAAAGTTTTGCGACTCTCGGTTCCGAACCGAGCCTAAACAGAAAATTGTCGGATCAAACAAGCTTAGACCAGTTCTTATACTAATTACCAAGTTATATGAGTGATAAAATAGGTTACACGTCTTCTACATTGCTAATTAGGTATTAATTCGAAAATTAATATTCTGTTGACTTTTTACAAACAACTTTGACCCGACAAATGTCTTAGTCAGGACGGGAATCAGAGGGTGCCCTTTTAAGGGTTTAATGCCCACATAATTACCAACTTATAACTACTATCAATTTGACTAATCACTGGACCATTAGTGATTAATTGATAAGTCAAACCTTAATTACGACGGTTTGACTTTTAAGCTATAAACTAAGCAAAACTCAATTAAGGAAGGTTGAGGATACTTACCAAGGTCTAATGCACGATTAGAGATGCTTAGGGAAGGTCCTTGTGCTCCATAAATGATCAGAAGTGAAGAGTGAATGATTGATCAAATGGTGCACAATGTGGGTCTTTATATAGTGAGTTTGATCTCTCAAGATCATGCCAAACAAGTCTACAAGTGATCCAAGATAATAATCCATTAAACAAGTCCCTATAATCAGGAATTGGCAAAATGAGGCGATTACATGGGCTGAAAAGCCACCTTACCAGTTTCTGCATCTGGGAGTCGCTTACGGACCGTAAGGGTCCTAGCATAAGGTCCGTAAGGACCAGGACAGCATGACATAACTTTCAAAAGTTGACAGTTTGGCCCCTGAACTTCCAAACTTGATTTTTAACATGGTTTCTTGCACTTGAAACCCCCAAACTTGACTTTTAAGCACCCCAATTCATAAACCAACTTTGTTCAGTCCCCGGTTATTCATACGATAACCGAAAAGTCTTAAATTTCAACATCGATGCTTTTAACCCCTCGTATACGAATTCTATCTTAACTTTCTCATATGATAACGGAACTTGATGAAATTTTTATCACGCATTCTAGTGAGCATAATTAATCGTTACAAAGCTTCGGGTTTGCTAAAAGGTGTGACACCTGTGTCACTTCAACCATCAAAAAAATACCAAACCAATGAAATATTGTATTTCATACTTGGGATTTGTATAAATATGTGTATCGTTTGCACATATCAATTCTTGTTCGATTTCAGGCTCTAAATCGCTTTCTGGAAGGTTATACGCGCACCGATGCGTAAATATAACCAGTTTAACACAAAAAATACTCCAGAACATCAACATAAACTTAACATACCTTAAATAACCTTTACATAACTTAGAAATAAGTTTTGAAGGCTTTGGTATGGCAAAAACAAGTTAATTCGCTTACAGGGACTAAATTTGACAAACTGCGAAAGTATGCCAAGTTGAACTATAACAGACATTCCGGAACATGACCATAAGTTAAACATACCCTAAATATCCTTTACATACCTTATAAATAGGCTTTGAGGGGTTCGGTGTGCTAAAATAAACTTTTGGGTCATTCAGGGACTAAAAGCGTCAAAAAGTGCATAAGTTTGCACTTTCGCGCATAACTTACGTTCTGAATACATCCGGACATCCAAAAATTTATGTAAGCACTAAAATATTTTATTTTAGTGTTTGGCATGAGAAAAATCCATTCGTCACGCAATTTGGATCGTTTTTCGCGCTTATGCGCATTCCGTCGTAATTAACCGAACAACGCAATCGTACGGCCAAACGAACCGACATCCGTGATGTTTTCAAGCATATTTCATGTTCCCTATGTCTTAACATCATTGTGGAGCTTGAAATTGGGTTTGACGGGTGTTAGAAGTGCCGTTACGCAACGAAACAAGGTGCAGGGACTGAAACTGACATTCTGCCAAACTTGATGGCTTACGGACCGTAAGCCATCACCCTTACGGTCCGTAAGCAGGGGTCAGATGCAGAAACTCGTTTTGACTGCTGATTAACAGCTTTTAAACACTCCAAAGGCCAATGCCACATGTTAATCCCTGATGGTGGGGGCAAATGATGCACCATAACTTATTTTCTAACTTAGTTAAGCATGTTTTAACGTGCTTAGCTCGTCACTTTTAGTTTTGTGCTTGTCTAGGGTCGTAAAGGTAAGCGATCTAATCAATCGCTTATACTTTCGAACTCGACCCGTTTGGTCGATCATTAGGATCCGACCAAACACATTAGGTGACCATAGTATATAGGGAATAACCTTCCGAGGTTATACCTTATGGTCGCTTCGTTTAAGTAGTTGTATGATAGGTAGTTTATATGCCATAGGTAAATTACCAAAATGCCCTTTTTACGCCAAAATTCATATTAAGCATATGTAACATAACTTTTGATATCTAAACTGATTTGGCAACAATATTAGACATGTTAAGGCATATTGTACTTATCATAGGGCTAGTTAGGCGTTCCGAACGCGTTTTACGCGAACGACGCGTTAAAGTAGCATAAGCTACCTAAACGGGTCGTAATGGGTCGTAAGCACTTAGGTTAGGTTTCATTTAGTATGTAGGCTTTGTTAAACCATATTACATGAGTTCTCATACTCATTTGGTTTACAAGCCCTCATTCTATCCGATCTTCCGAATTAGGTCCGGTATATTAACATAGTTACCTATATTAGGTGTCGTTTGATATCCGTGATCTATAGCATTGTTTGGTTGTTACTCAAGGACTACTAAGCAATCTCAAGTGAGTACATAGACCCCTCTTTTACCGTTTTCAAACTGTTTTGGGGTGAAACACATGTGCCTACTTGTTACTTTCATGCTTTTCCATGTTTTCATATCATATGCTTACTATGTTCATTAGTACACTATTAGTACATTGTTTTACATTACATTTTATGCTATGCATGTCCATTGTGTGCATACTTAGTACATTGTTTTACATTACAATTTGTTGCATATGCTCATCCAGCATAGGAACACATTATATTACATTATGTGAACCATTTGTATCTATTGAACCATGTGAACCATTTGACAATAGACATTTGACTATACCTAAACATTTCTACAATTGTTAAACATTACATCTTGATGGTTTGGGTTGAGTAAGTGATTTAAGTAACGAGGCATGTGTAATATGATACAAGCACGGTGGATACGCCGCTGGTACTTCCTATATATAAGTGTTTGTATGGTATTACATATCGTAGCGTTATTTGAATCATTTCAATTTAAGACATATAACATTTTATACAAATAACATACTTTTCACAAGACATTGTTTTACAAACAACTTACCTTATACAAACTCATTTTACATGGTTATTCATTTAACCATACATTATTCTCTTATTTATACATATCATCTGAACTTATTGTTTTTCAAATGATTTACAAAACAAATCAATTTACAAGGTTCATGACTAAACTTTATTAAACAACTCTTTCTAAACTTACAAGTCATGAAACCTATTTTCACAAAACCTATGTATCTCACAGGCATTTTTATGCTGACGTACCTATTTTCACATGTGTTTTCAGGAGTTGATGCATAGGACTTATCGAGACATACTTAGGCGGACCTGGGCCTTAGTGACTTAAAACAAGACAAGAACTAGTTAATTTATGTTATGTACTCTTTATTTCTGGTTTAAAGACATTGTAACTCGCTTGTTTGATGAATAAAACGAAACTTTAATTTTCCATGGTTGTGAAACAATTAATTCTGTTACAACACTCCCCGATGTTTCCGCCACGTCTTGTTGTTTTACGTGGTCGGGGTGTGACAGAAAAGATGGTATCAGAGCCAATGGTTATTGGGAATTAGGTTATTAGTAATACTTTGACCTAGTCTATAACCTTCCTTGGACCCTAACGCGAGTTTACTTGCGTTTAGTCATAAAACAATACCGTCACCTATCCTTAGGCGACGACCACAACAAGAACATAAATTTCAAAACCGCTTTGAAAACTAATCATCTGTTCTAGGATGATTGATTACTAGGTTTTGAACCCTCTGTTATAAGGTTTTGAACCCCTTTGAATTTTCAAAACTCTCGTCAAAGTTTTGGGTCCTAAATAGTGTGAACACGTGCAAACTGGAAGAGTGAATGCCTGTACCCTGGGTTTTCTGTATAAGGCTAGAGTGTTCGTACAAATCCACATAATCAGACCAGTCACTCATACCTGGGAACTCTTGGGGTGAGTGTCCACTTATAGGCGAGCATGTCTTCGCAATACATTATGAGGATCTATTTGCTTGGACTCAGCCTTTGTGTAGTTTGTTTGCTTCGTGGTTCAAACAAATGACCATCACCCATGATTTTGGTCGGTAATTGTAACATCCTATTCTTACCCAATGCCATTTCATTTGTTTTATCTCTTGTTTCCCCTTTTAGAATGCCTCCCCGACGCGAAAATCAGGTATCTATTGAGGAGCTGGAAGCTGTCATTACACAGCAAATGACTGCTGCAATCCCGAACATCATTGCTCAATGTAACCAAGCCCTCAACAACAATAATGCCCCCTGCAACTTCAAGACGTTCAACTCGGCTAAGCCATCAAAGTTTTCTGGGTCTCAAGGAGCGACTGCACTTCTGCAATGGTTCGAGAGTTTAGAGAGCACCTTTAGACATGTTCAATGTCCAAACGAGCGAAAGGTAGATTTCGCATCTAGTGTCTTTGAGAAACGAGCTTTGACGTGGTGGAACGGTGTGATGAGAGATAGGGGTGCCGAAGTGGCACTGGCTCAAACATGGGAAGAACTTCGAGCACTGATGATGAAGGAATTATGTCCTCGTCACGAGATCAGAGCCTTGGAAAGGGAATTCGACGATCTTAAGCAAGACAGCGGGGAACATCGAGCATACACTGATCGATATGAGGAGTTGAGCCTGTTGTGTCCAACCATGGTTACGCCTTTGTATAAGGCGATCGAAAAATACATTGATGGTCTCCCTGACCCAGTTCAGGACATTATTACTGGTAGTAATCCTACCACAGTTAGACAGGCCATTGAATTATCTGCTACCCTAACCGAATCTCAGATCAGAAAGGGCAAACTTTTTCGGAAGGGCGACAAGAAACAAGCAGCTAATGTTCAGGAGGAAACCAAGGAAAGTAAAACCGAACCTTCTAAGAAGGGTAAGGCTCCGCAGAATTGTGCGATTGCTGCTCAACCCAACCAAAACACCCGCAACCAACCAACTCAACCTCCTGCAAGGAAACCTTATGCCGGTACTGCACCGATATGCAACAAATGTAATGCACACCACTTAGCTCACCTACAGTGTCGTTTATGTGCTTATGTGTTCCCTTTTTATGTGATCCGAATTTTTGTTATCCAAATCCTCGTAGAATCTTTCATATCTTCGTATAAGGGATTCATAGTAGGATACCCAAAGGTACTACCTTAAATCCTTGATGGGCTTCAACGTTATAGTTAAAGATTCCTCTTGAATAGTTTAGTTAAAGAGATTGATTCGTCAATCTAGTTAAAGACATCCTCCGTTGATGTAGTTAAAGATTCCTCTTGAATAGTTTAGTTAAAGATATTGATTCGTCAATCTAGTTAAAGACATCCTTCGTTGATGTAGTTAAAGATTCCTCTTGGGTAGTTTAGTTAAAGAGATTTATTCGTCAATCTAGTTAAAGACATCCTCCATTGATGTAGTTAAAGAGATCATTTGTTGATCTAGTTAAAGAGATTGATTCGTCAATCTAGTTAAAGACATCCTCCGTTGATGTAGTTAAAGAGATCATTTGTTGATCTAGTTAAAGAGATTGATTCGTCAATCTAGTTAAAGATATCATGTGTTGATATAGTTAAAGAGGCCCTCTGGTGGTCTAGTTCAAGAGATTGTCCGTTGATCTAGTTAATAAATCCTTTGGTGATCTAGTTAAAGAGACTATTGTAGTCTAGTTAAATCACCACAGGATAATTCGTTTGATTTTTTCCCCTACGCATTTTGAAATGAACCGTGCGGACTATGCAAGGAATTACGTAATTATGGAGGCCTACATAATTATGGAATTCAGTGCACAGAAACCACAGAAAGTTTTGTCATGTGTTAAGACCGATAGTGACAAGAGTAATGATACGAGAGAAGTCTTGGACCTCGAACAATGTCATTTATTCTTACACTCCCCAATTCTGATCTCAATCACACACCAAGTTTCCTATGATGAGTCTTCATAAGAAACATTTTTCAGCCCGTAGTTCGAAACTCCATGTTTTGTTACTACAAGGACTTCACTTTGAGGGTTGACATTTTCGCTAAGAATCCTAAAATGGCCCAAAGTTTTACTTAAGGGTTCAATGGATTTGTCTGAAAGCGAAACCGTCACAGCTGTCTTCACAAGTTTCCTCTAAAACTAAATTTCGGGACGAAATTTCCCAAAGTAGGGGAGACTGTGACACCTGTGTCACTTCAACCATCAAACAAATACCAAACCAATGAAATATTGTATTTCATACTTGGGATTTGTATAAATATGTGTATCGTTTGCACATATCAATTCTTGTTCGATTTCAGGCTCTAAATCGCTTTCTGGAAGGTTATACGCGTACCGATTTGTAAATATAACCAGTTTAAAAGCGTCAAAAAGTGCATAAGTTTGCACTTTCGCGCACAACTTACGTTCTGAATACATCCGGACATCCAAAAATTTATGTAAGCACTAAAATATTTTATTTTAGTGTTTGGCATGAGAAAAATCCATTCGTCACGCCATTTGGATCGTTTTTCGCGCTTATGCGCATTCCGTCGTAATTAACCGAACAACGCAATCGTACGGCCAAAAGAACCGACATCCGGGATGTTTTCAAGCATATTTCATGTTCCCTATGTCTTAACATCATTGTGGAGCTTGAAATTGGGTTTGACGGGTGTTAGAAGTGCTGTTACGCAACGAAACAAGGTGCAGGGACTGAAACTGACATTCTGCCAAACTTGATGGCTTACGGACCGTAAGCCATCACCCTCACGGTCCGTAAGCAGGGGTCAGATGCAGAAACTCATTTTGACTGCTGATTAACAGCTTTTAAACACTCCAAAGGCCAATGCCACATGTTAATCCCTGATGGTGGGGGCAAATGATGCACCATAACATTTCAACACATGTACGGATGATATTCGATCACGATTTTCAAGAAACGATCCTAACGGTGGTCCAAATACTATAAATACCCAACCCATCACTTGCAAAAACCTACAAATCTGATCTAAAAGCTCTAAGTTGGAGACATTGCTTCATACCTGAGCTATTCGATCAAGATTTACTAGCGGGGACCCTTTGTAAGTGTTCCTTCATTCTCTTTATTCGTTTAGCGTTAAAAGTCAAACTTTGTTTGACTTTCTGAGTTGACCAGTTTATGGTCAATGCGAAGTTCGTATGAACTTCATAACGTGAGCGTAATCACGATGGTTATAGTCCCTAGTGACTATACCTACCGATTACCACGTTATCTAGGCTCAGTGACGAGTCGTAGTTTCGGCCAGAATACGTATTCTTGCGTATTTTGTAACCAAAATACTTATAGGTATCAAAACCGTTTGTTTTGATACCAAACTTATTTTCTAACTTAGTTAAGCATGTTTTAACGTGCTTAGCTCGTCACTTTTAGTTTTGTGCTTGTCTAGGGTCGTAAAGGTAAGCGATCTAATCAATCGCTTATACTTTCGAACCCGACCCGTTTGGTCGATCATTAGGATCCGACCAAACACATTAGGTGACCATAGTATATAGGGAATAACCTTCCGAGGTTATACCTTATGGTCGCTTCGTTTAAGTAGTTGTATGATAGGTAGTTTATATGCCTTAGGTAAATTACCAAAATGCCCTTTTTACGCCAAAATTCATATTAAGCATATGTAACATAACTTTTGATATCTAAACTGATTTGGCAACAATATTAGACATGTTAAGGCATATTGTACTTATCATAGGGCTAGTTAGGCGTTCCGAACGCGTTTTACGCGAACGACGCGTTAAAGTAGCATAAGCTACCTAAACGGGTCGTAATGGGTCGTAAGCACTTAGGTTAGGTTTCATTTAGTATGTAGGCTTTGTTAAACCATATTACATGAGTTCTCATACTCATTTGGTTTACAAGCCCTCATTCTATCCGATCTTCCGAATTAGGTCTGGTATATTAACATAGTTACCTATATTAGGTGTCGTTTGATATCCGTGATCTCTAGCATTGTTTGGTTGTTACTCAAGGACTACTAAGCAATCTCAAGTGAGTACATAGACCCCTCTTTTACCGTTTTCAAATTGTTTTGGGGTGAAACACATGTGCCTACTTGTTACTTTCATGCTTTTCCATGTTTTCATATCATATGCTTACTATGTTCATTAGTACACTATTAGTACATTGTTTTACATTACATTTTATGCTATGCATGTCCATTGTGTGCATACTTAGTACATTGTTTTACATTACAATTTGTTGCATATGCTCATCCAGCATATGAACACATTATATTACATTATGTGAACCATTTGTATCTATTGAACCATGTGAACCATTTGAAAATAGACATTTGACTATACCTAAACATTTCTACAATTGTTAAACATTACATCTTGATGGTTTGGGTTGAGTAAGTGATTTAAGTAACGAGGCGGGTGTAATATGATACAAGCACGGTGGATACGCCGCTGGTACTTCCTATATATAAGTGTTTGTGTGGTATTACATATCGTAGCGTTATTTGAATCATTTCAATTTAAGACATATAACATTTTATACAAATAACATACTTTTCACAAGACATTGTTTTACAAACAACTTACCTTATACAAACTCATTTTACATGGTTATTCATTTAACCATACATTATTCTCTTATTTATACATATCATCTGAACTTATTGTTTTTCAAATGATTTACAAAACAAATCAATTTACAAGGTTCATGACTAAACTTTATTAAACAACTCTTTCTAAACTTACAAGTCATGAAACCTATTTTCACAAAACCTATGTATCTCACAGGCATTTTTATGCTGACGTACCTATTTTCACATGTGTTTTCAGGAGTTGATGCATAGGACTTATCGAGATATACTTAGGCGGACCTGGGCCTTAGTGACTTAAAACAAGACAAGAACTAGTTAATTTATGTTATGTACTCTTTATTTCTGGTTTAAAGACAATGTAACTCGCTTGTTTGATGAATAAAACGAAACTTTAATTTCCATGGTTGTGAAACAATTAATTCTGTTACAACACTCCCCGATGTTTCCGCCACGTCTTGTTGTTTTACGTGGTCGGGGTGTTACAAAAGGTCACTCAGAGGTATATTTTAAACATGTTGACACATTTAACCCCTGTAGTTTGTAATCTCTCACTTTCTTTCACAATTAGCTTCGTATGATCCATGAATCATTCGTTTAAGGGTATAAACATCATGTAGGGTTATTGTAAAGTATTTTTATCCATTGTTGACATTTTGAACCCTTATATTCGCATACTTTCCTTGTTTGTCAACTCTAGTCCTTCTAAAGTAATCCTTTACACGTTTAAAGTTTATGACACGTGTCAATACATCATTGGACATGAATTTTCGAGGTGTTACATCCTCACCCCCTTAAAAGAAATCTTGACCTCGAGATTTGCTAAAATGCTGGAAGTACTTTTTGTCGCATAATGGAATTAACTTCTATAACATATCTGGAGTCTTTCCAAGCTCCCAAAGTGACCCCTATATTAGGTACATTATCCTTTTTGGAGCTTCTTAACCTGTCGATCCTCAATCGATACAGGATGCTTATCACATCATAAATTTGCATATCATTATGTGATAATGCTTCTTGACTTATTAGCGAAACACATCCTTCAGTCACAAGTGTGCAATGCATTGCGAGCTCCGCCAAGCTCCTTAAACAGGTTTTAGCTTATAAGCTACTTGATCTTGATACATTCGATTTCCTTCGAATGATTCTATATATTCAGAGCTTAACTAGCCTGATAATTTAAAAAATTTGGCACACCCTTCTAGGGTGATATCTTTTGTTGAACCTTATTCCTTAACAAGAATTTAGGAGGGTTGCTACTTTCATTAATTCTTGATTTTCTACCGAATACTGGAAACTTACAGATGATTAGGGATTTGTATGATCTTATTCGTTGTTTCCAATGCAACTTTCAGATCCTGATAAGTGGACTTCCCAAAGTCTCGTCCATCCAACGGATGTTTTGATATTTCATATGTACAAGGTCTCCAAAGGAGCCACCTTGATACTTATATAACAACTATTATAGAAAATCTTATCTTAAGGTGAGATGGTTATTCCAACCATTGCTCAAAACTAATCTTAAGGAATAGCTAATCCTTACTGTTAGTCGAACAAATCGACGATCCTGGGCAGCTAATGGAGATTCTTAATCGTTGCCTAATTAGGGTTGCGGTAAACAATGCATAAGCAAAATGAACCGTCTTTCATAATTAACTATACCGAATTCTCAGGATATTGAGTTAGGCTATATGAACCCTCTATTTTAAAACTTAGTTAATCAGGGTTTCGATTCTTCCAATGACGGTACTAGCCGTTTTGGAGATTTCATAATAATACAGCCTTAAATGGGATATAAAACTTAACTCTACCTACCTCTCAGGGGTAAACAGGGTAATCTTAGGAGAAGATAATCAAGATACAAGGAGGTTACAGAGATTTTACAAATCTCAGGCTCCAATTCATCCATCATTGCTTGTGTCAATTAAGTGACACATTTACGTTACGAGTCCACGAATTCCTTGATCTGGAATATTTACTTGGACAATTCCATTCTGGATATCTCCTTTGAATACCATTAGCTGACTTTAGTACTTTATGACCATCGGAATATCTTTGTGGTCCCATGCATTAAACCTCCATACTGATCAGGCATGGAAGCAATCTATGGAACATATTAAGATATACCAATCCTCATATGGCGCTTTTTATCATACCGTTTGGTTTTCGCAATCGTCAGAGATCAAAGAGATATCAACTCTAAATGCTGACGCATTACACCTAGAGAGAGGATACTTCTAAAATTCTGCGCCTGAAGGTTTCTAACAGGAACAGAAGGAATGGTTCTTATGATTTTACCTGTAAGTTTTATCTTACACTTAATATCTGGGGTTCTTACGAGAAAATTTCCAAAAGTTTGCTAAGCTTAAGATCTTATGAGAGACTTAGCAGCACCTGAACCCAAACGTATCTCCTAGCAATCAAATCACAATAGGGGATTTATCTTGTGTCATTATTAACGTGAATTGCCTCTAATCATTCATCAGGAGGGTTAAACGCCTCCATTCTTAATCCTTTTAAACTTAGCTGCAAAATCTTTGACAAATTTTTGGGCAGTCTCAGCTTTGACTGGTTATTTCTTAATCTATGTAACATGAGTAGCTGAGGTAGATCCATAATGGATTTATAATAAGCAGGCTTTGAATCCTTAATGTGCCCTCTTATTGTCGTTGCTAACCACCAGTAATTATCGCATTAAGCTTAGATATTTGGGTAACTGGATAGGGCACTATCTCAGTCAATGAGTTAAAATTTGTAACATATTGTCGACAGTCTAGAACCTTTTATGGTGAGGGTCATAAAGTTCTTATTCCATCTTTTCCCATTTCGCGAAGCGGATACTAGGTTTTTCTAATAAGGTCCTTAAAACTTGGACCATCCCACAATGTATAAGAGGATCTTTCTTGAGGATTTCATTAATGTCCTCACTAATTAAGGGTATTGCCATCGAATGACTGTGATGTATACCTTACCATGTCCTTTCCAGCATAACCGCTGGTATACCTGATGGTTTCTACTTCATCCAACAATTTCCTGAAATCGATGGCCCCTTTTTACTATTGAAGTCTCTTGACTTCCAAGAGACGAAGTACTTTTAAGTACATCCTAAAAGGAGAGGGGCTTCTTGCCACATATGATTATGTTTGGGTTATTCTTCGCACTTGAAGTATGAACATAGCTCTTCTCTTGAGCAGCGACATGTGTTTTAAAGCGAACATCATTCGGCTTCTTAAACCTTTTTATGACTTTTCTCATAGCCTTTCTAACAGCTGCGTTAATTACAATTTTGGAGATTATCTCCTTCAACAATGAGGTTCATATTTGATGTACCATTGGCATTTGTAACATCTCTAGCATCGCGACTGTTGTTTGTCTCATCAGAGTTTTCCATACTCGAAGCTTTGGTATTAAATACCAAATTCAACAAGTGCTTAGGCACTCCATGCCCAGTATCTCCTTGAATGGTCAAAGGCTCACCATAAGGAGTCTTGATAACTACTTGCTTCTTATCATACACAATATGGGCTTGATTTTTTTTAAGACGACCAATTCATTCCTATCACATATCGAGTCCCTCTTATTTTAATGGAAACAAGGATAGCAGAAAAGAATGATTCCTAATGGATATGAAGCATCCATCTAATATTGATGAAGCAGTCTCTGAGGTACTATCGGCCAATTCTACTTTATACTTAACGCTTAGAGTTTTAACAGGCAGATTTAATGATTTACAAAATCTATTGTCTATGAAAGACTTATCTGAACCTGAATCAAATAATACTCTAGCATGAACGTTATTGATAAAGAAGTACTTGTTGTTACATTGTCATCCTGAATAGCCTCTTGAGCATTCATCTGAGAGCTTCCAGCTTTGGTCTTTTTAGCCTTGCCAGACTTCTTGGCTTTATTAGGGCAATTAGTTTTGATGTGCCCTATTTCATTGCAACCATAGCAGGTTGCGTCCTTTATGTCTTGGCACTCCAAAGTCTTGTGCCCTTCCTTATTACAAATTCCACAAGGCTTAGCTTGCGCATTTAAAGTGCCTTTTCCTTTAGTCGCCTTCTTTGGGCAGCGGGTCTTTATGTGCCCTTTTTCGCCACAACCATGGCAGGTCGCATCTTCCAACTTCTTGCAATCCAAGGTCTTATGCTCCTTGGACTTGCAGATTCCACAAGGTGAAGGCTGAGATTCAAATCTGCATTTCCCGAGGTGGTATTTCCTACAGGTTTTGCATCTGGTCTTTTCACCGGTCTGCTGGTTGTCCTTCAAATCTTTGCATTCATGGGTCTTGTGATCCGTCCCCTTACAGATGACACATCCCCTGGTCTGATCATAGAAACATTTTCCGAAGTGCTTCTTCCCGCAGGTTTTACATTTGGGTTTTGCCTCCTTTGGTTTGGACTGGTTATAGCTTGAACCGGTTTTACCCTTTTTGTAACCCTTATTTGGGGTATTATCGCATTTTCGCTTATGATCCTTTAATACACGGTCCACAGCGTTGTTTACGGCTGTATCTATCATAGCTTGTAACTCGGTGTCCGTTAAGTTCAGTCTTGCATTATCATTCTGATCAACTGGATGATTGTGACCTTCAGAGGAGTCAGCCATGGTGAAGCTTTGAAGGCTACAAACCAAGTAGTAATAATTGGTTTAATTGTATGGTGAATTGTCGAATTTGATGATTAAATAGCTATGGTGTAAATAAACCATATAGGCCAATAGATAGTATTTAATTTATTTGATTATGTTTTGCCTAGGTTTTTAAATAAACCATCCTTGGCGTGTAAACGGAATATAATCCTTCATATTTATTAGACAGGGGACATAAATCACGACTGTCAATGTCGTACCGACATTTTATATAGCACAAGCTTTTTCCAAAGGACTCTTGATGGCACAGGGGCCTTGTCACTAGGGAAAAATTTAAAACATAATCGATGATTCCTTTGGATCGGAAAATTTCATAGTTCATTGTCTTGACAAGAAGTTATGAAATAAAACTATCTTTTTCATGCATTCATCTTTTCCCGTAGGTATACATCCCAAAATGGATGTTTTGATGTGTACATCATGTTCGACGTTTATTAGCCATGATTCCTATTGATCGCTTATGCTAAACGGGGTTTGGAAGTTCCTAATATAAAGATGCCAAGTGTGATTTTATTGCAACACCTTTGTCAGGAGTGTTAACATGTTTTTAGATGTTAACAAAGATCTGAATCTCTTTTAAACAGGTTTTACCATCATAGCCAGGTCTTTAATGACATTCAAGCTAGGTTATACCTTTTAAGATTCTCTTTTAACATGTATACTGGCAGGAAAGGAATGATACTTATTTTATTCAGGATTTTATTATAATTATCCTAAATTTAATTAAAATATAACTATGGCACAAAAGGCCAAGTCACTAGGAAACTTTAAATTATAGACCATGATTTTGTAGAATCAAGGTATTCAGGCTTTGAACGTTGTTCATTGCCTTTTCTTGACAGGGAGTTGTAGGCTACGACTGTCTCTTGTCTTATATGACAATGGATATGGCCCGTATGCTTTATATCCGTAATGGATGTTTAAATCACAAAATAAGAAAGGATTTCGGGAGAATCCAGTATGAGGATGATTTATGCGATTTTCCCAAACCACGTCTGCCAGGAATGTTAACATGTTACAGATGTTAACAAGGAATTGAATCGTTTGAATAGGTTCTACCATCTTGGCCTTGTCATACAGGCTAGGTTTACCTTTAAGATTCTTTTAATATTTAACGCAGAACAATCCTGAATTGAGATGTTAATAAGGATCTAAATCTAATTGAGGAACTGCCATCTTGGCCCTGTCTTAAAATGACACATAGGCTAGGTCTTGTCCTTTTTAGAATTTGCCATTTTATTAGGCTATAGGGTATGGTCATGACACTCATGATCACCATAACCCTCCACATCAGTGCCATATCACCTACTTCTAATCCATCATTCAAAACCACTATCCTAAGGGTGTGGTCATGACTCAAACCACTATTATATTACTTTAATTCATTTTTGTAAAAAGGAAAGAAAATATTAAATAAGGAAAGGAGGTCCATGGTTGCCATGGTTTAATCCATGGGAATCATGGTGGATGAGACAAGGGGGTGGTGTAGCAATCAATTAATGATCCTACATGGCTATTAATGACCCAACCATGCCCCTCACACCCTATAGCCTTATAATGGTAGATCTTATAAAAGGAATGTTACTATTCATATTTTATGTTCATATATAATGATGTAAATAACCTTTAGATAAAACATTCCAAGGATTTCTAAAAGAGGTACAGAATTGCCCTGGACAGGACTTGAAAGGATGATGTTGTCCATGAAGGGGCTGAAAGATAAGTATGCCCTTATAAGGACTTACTAAGGAAACGAACTTTAGTAAAAGAAGTTTCTTCTTCAAATTATTTCTGAATGTTTTCTCCTTGGTTGCACGTTTATCCTAGTCGTAGCACGAAGCTCGGCCTTCCCTAGGCTCCAATTGGGGAGAATTTCCACTATGGCTTCTTTGCTTAGCGACGTATTAAAAATATAGAATTTAAAGCAAAAAAATTCTCCGAATAGAGATGAGGGTATTCCTATGTTAAGTCTAGACTCAGAAGGTCAAGGAATGTGCTACTGTGTCACTGAGATTAAACACAAAAGACTAGTGTTTAATTCACTCAATGTTGGCTCTGATACCAACCTGTCACACCCCGATATTTCCACGTATTACCGGTGGGCCCGGTGGGGAGTATCCTGACGTAGTTACTATCATCATAGTCAAACAACACAATTTTAAATGCACAGCGGAAGCAAAAGATAAATATATTACAATCCGATATAACGTAATATCAAAGTATTACAAATGGAAAGTAAAGAATCCACATGCGGATCGAAAATAAAATAAAACATTGTTCAACAGACTTTAGGCATCTAAGCTTGCTAGACTCTTTATTGATGCTAGGAGTAGCCAGCCTATTCCGATTAGTACCTGCACTTAGCCTTTTTGGAAAATACGTCAGTTTACACTGGTAAATACAATTAACTGACTCATTTTGAAAAGTTTAATAAAATTGGTTTGGATGCACGTGGCACAAAACTCTTTATAACTTGGGATAATTATTTGAATATAATACTTGTAAACGAATTACATGTTTCTTATGTGTTCAGTAGCCCGGTTCGTGCCGGGTTAAAGATCAATAGACACACCACATTATTTGTTTAGGCACCGACGGGTGTACGCCTACACCCCGTGCTTAGGTCGTGGACATTTCGTAAAATGATGCCAAGGATATCCGGGACATGGTCATTAACCCCCCACCCCCCAAAGGCGTTTAAGCAACAAAACATTTCCAACGGAGCATTTCAATGATTTAACCTCTATCCGATTAAAGATTCAATGCCCGACCAAGTGGTATTTTATATACCATACCCCAAGCCCGTATAGGGAAAATAAGTTAAAAGTATTTACCTGAGCTAAATATAAATTCAATCTCAGCCGTATCAAATCAGCAAGTACAGATAGCTTTTACTGGGCTCCTATATCTGGAACGAAGGTTTTTAATAACCTATTAGATTCCTAACGGGTCTTTAACTAAGCCTATGCTTAGACCGGTTAGTTTTAAAGGAAGATACGGTTCAAAATGCATGATTAAGCGAGAACCGGATTAGAATTTAGTTTAGACTCGACAAGCTTGTATACTTGTATAATAAGGGTAAACTAAACACATTCTGGATTTTGAGATAAAAATGATATGGTTTGACTCGTTTTGGCTAATTTATGCAATCTAGTTACATAAGCCGATCTGAACGCGAAAAGTGCGTAACGGTAACCAAAAGAGTCATGAACAGGTTCCCTAAGTTAATATGCCTTAAATATGTTGTGATATCAGTAAGATACCTTTCATTATGCCCAAAACGAGTTTAATCTCAATTTAAGCCCCGTAGGGGTATTTTGGTCATTTTAAAAATTATAAAAGAGATTAATTATAATTCTGAGATTCGGGACTGAAATAATCAGTAATATCAGTTGGTGATAAGTCTTATATGTCAAAATGGTTTTAAACCCGTACTAGGTGTTTAATATGCGTAAAAAGCCGTTTTAAGCGATTTCCGGGTTACACAGGAAATCTGAGTTTCCTGACCAGGTTATAAAGTTCAAAATACTTCATTTATTATATAAAATCAGTAGCAATTGGATTGGTGTCCAAATATTATGTAAAACTCATTTTACAAGCAAAAAGGGTATAATTGGTAATTACCGAATTAAGGCAATAACCTTAGGTTATGATCAGTTTAAAAATAATTAAAAATCTTCAAAATCTCGAAATATTATATTACATCAGTGGGTAAAAGGTTTGGTGTCAAAAATTTGGTTTAGATAGGCTTTACGTTAATTATGCCGTTTAATTAACAAAAGACCTTCTAATTACGCTATTGAGCATAACTCCTAATCTAGACCTCCAACTGATGTGAAAATTTAGGGACATGTTTATAAATCAGTAACAAAGATTATTGTTCTTTCACATTTCCAAAATTCTCATTTTATGGTAAAAAGGGCATTATGGTCAACATTAAGCATTTAACGGAAACGAGTAAGCGAATCGGACAAACAACGAACCAATCACAGAGGGTTATACTATCATGTAACCTGGTCCTAATGAAGCTTTAAGGCATTTCTAAATCCATCTAGATCGGGTCAGAACTGAAGTCAAAGCAAAAGTCAAAGTTTTGCGACTTTCGGTTCCGAACCGAGCCTAAACAGAAAATTGTCGGATCAAACAAGCTTAGACCAGTTCTTATACTAATTACCAAGTTATATGAGTGATAAAATAGGTTACACGTCTTCTACATTGCTAATTAGGTATTAATTCGAAAATTAATATGCTGTTGACTTTTTACAAACAACGTTGACCCGACAAATGTCTTAGTCAGGACGGGAATCAGAGGGTGCCCTTTTAAGGGTTTAATGCCCACATAATTACCAACTTATAACTACTATCAATTTGACTAATCACTGGACCATTAGTGATTAATCGATAAGTCAAACCTTAATTACGACGGTTTGACTTTTAAGCTATAAACTAAGCAAAACTCAATTAAGGAAGGTTGAGGATACTTACCAAGGTCTAATGCACGATTAGAGATGCTTAGGGAAGGTCCTTGTGCTCCAGAAATGATCAGAAGTGAAGAGTGAATGATTGATCAAATGGTGCACAATGTGGGTCTTTATATAGTGAGTTTGATCTCTCAAGATCATGCCAAACAAGTCTACAAGTGATCCAAGATCAATTACAAGTGTCCCTAGGGCCTAATAATCCATTAAACAAGTCCCTATAATCAGGAATTGGCAAAATGAGGCGGTTACATGGGCTGAAAAGCCACCTTACGAGTTTCTGCATCCGGGAGTCGCTTACGGACCGTAAGGGTCCTAGCATACAGTCCGTAAGGACCAGGACAGCATGACATAACTTTCAAAAGTTGACAGTTTGGCCCCTGAACTTCCAAACTTGATTTTTAACATGGTTTCTTGCACTTGAAACCCCCAAACTTGACTTTTAAGCACCCCAATTCATAAACCAACTTTGTTAAGTCCCCGGTTATTCATACGATAACCGAAAAGTCTTAAATTTCAACGTCGATGCTTTTAACCCCTCGTATACGAATTCTATCTTAACTTTCTCATACGATAACGAAACTTGATGAAATTTTTATCACGCATTCTAGTGAGCATAATTAATCGTTACAAAGCTTCGGGTTTGCTAAAAGGTGTGACACCTGTGTCACTTTAACCATCAAACAAATACCAAACCAATGAAATATTGTATTTCATACTTGGGATTTATATAAATATGTGTATCATTTGCACATATCAATTCTTGTTCGATTTCAGGCTCTAAATCACTTTCTAGAAGGTTATACGCGCAACGATGCGTAAATATAACCAGTTTAACGCAAAAAATACTCCAAAACATCAACATGTACTTAACATACCTTAAGTAACCTTTACATAACTTAGAAATAAGTTTTGAAGGCTTTGGTATGGCAAAAATAAGTTAATTCGCTTACAGGGACTAAATTTGACAAACTGCGAAAGTATGCCAAGTTGAACTATAACAGACATTCCGGAACATGACCATCAGTTAAACATACCCTAAATATCCTTTACATAGCTTAGAAATAGGCTTTGAGGGGTTCGGTGTGCTAAAATAAACTTTTGGGTCATTCAGGGACTAAAAGCGTCAAAAAGTGCATAAGTTTGCACTTTCGCGCATAACTTACGTTCTGAATACATTCGGACATCCAAAAATTTATGTAAGCACTAAAATATTTTATTCTAGTGTTTGGCATGAGAAAAATCCATTCGTCACGCCATTTGGATCGTTTTTCGCGCTTATGCGCATTCCGTCGTAATTAACCGAACAACGCAATCGTACAGCCAAACGAACTGACATCCGTGATGTTTTCAAGCATATTTCATGTTCCCTATGTCTTAACATCATTGTGGAGCTTGAAATTGGGTTTGACGGGTGTTAGAAGTGCCGTTACGCAACGAAACAAGGTGCAGGGACTGAAACTGACATTCTGCCAAACTTGATGGCTTACGGACCGTAAGCCATCACCCTTACGGTCCGTAAGCAGGGGTCAGATGCAGAAACTCGTTTTGACTGCTGATTAACAGCTTTTAAACACTCCAAAGGCCAATGCCACATGTTAATCCCTGATGATGGGGGCAAATGATGCACCATAACTTGTTTTCTAACTTAGTTAAGCATGTTTTAACGTGCTTAGCTCGTCACTTTTAGTTTTGTGCTTGTCTAGGGTCGTAAAGGTAAGCGATCTAATCAATCGCTTATACTTTCGAACCCCACCCGTTTGGTCGATCATTAGGATCCGACCAAACATATTAGGTGACCATAGTATATAGGGAATAACCTTCCGAGGTTATACCTTATGGTCGCTTCGTTTAAGTAGTTGTATGATAGGTAGTTTATATGCCTTAGGTAAATTACCAAAATGCCCTTTTTACGCCAAAATTCATATTAAGCATATGTAACATAACTCTTGATATCTAAACTGATTTGGCAACAATATTAGAGATGTTAAGGCATATTGTACTTATCATAGGGCTAGTTAGGCATTCCGAACGCGTTTTACGCGAACGACGCGTTAAAGTAGCATAAGCTACCTAAACGGGTCGTAATGGGTCGTAAGCAATTAGGTTAGGTTTCATTTAGTATGTAGGCTTTGTTAAACCATATTACATGAGTTCTCATTGTCACACCCCGACCACGTAGAACATACAGAACGTGGCGGAAACATCGGGGAGTGTTGTAACAGAATTTATGTTTCAAATCCATGGCAATTGAAGTTTCGTTTTATAATTAAACATGAGAGTTTACATTGCTTTAAATAAGAAACAAAGAGTACATAACATAAATTAACTAGTTCTTGTCTCGTTTTAAGTCACTAAGGCACAGGTCCGCCTAAGTAAGTCTTGATAAGTCCTACGCATCATGTCCTGAAAACACATGTGAAAATAGGTACGTCAGCATAAAAATGCCTGTGAGATACATAGGTTTTGTGAAAATAGGTTTCATGACTTATGTTTGAGAAAATGTTTAGTCATGAACCTTGTAATTTGCTTTGTCTTGTAAATCATTTGAAAAACAATAAGATCAGATGATATGTATAAATAAGTGAATAATGTATGGTTAAATGAATAACCATGTAAAATGAGTTTGTATAAGATAAGTTGTTTGTAAATCAATGTCTTGTGAAAAGTATGTTATTTGTATAAAATGTTATATGTATCAAACTGAAATGATTCAAATAACGCTACGATATGTAATACCATACAAACATTTATATATAGGAAGTACCAGCGGCGTATCCACCATGCTTGTATCATATTACACACGCATCGTTACTTAATCACTTAATCAAACCAAACCAACAATGTAAGATGTCTATGTCTAGACCAATTGTCAAATGTATTGGATCATGTGTCAAAGTGTTTATGTCAAGATGTAAATCATGTAGTGTAAAACAAATGTCAAACATGTTTATGTGTCAAATGTAAATCATGTCAAAATGTCCATGTCAAATGTCTTTGTGTAAAATGTCTATGTCAAAATGTCATGTATGGCAAGTGGAATGTATCAACTAAACCATATGCACAAAAACAAAGTATTGAAGTAAAACATGGTTTAAATCAATTTATGTCTTATGGAAATGCATGCTATACTGAATATGAACATTTATGCGGTATTGTTATACCAAAATGTAAGCATGTGATGAAAATAACTGTACTAAGTATGATGAACATACATAGCATGTGAATGAATAATAAATGTACTAAGTATGATGAACATACATAGCATGTGATGTGATGAAATGTAAAACAATGTACTAAGTAGGCACACGATGGGCATACATAGTATAAAATGTAATGAAATCATGTACTATAAGTGTACTATTGAACATAGCAAGTATATGATGTGAAAACGGGAAAGCATGAAAGTAACAAGTAGGCACATGTGTTTCACCCCAAAACAGTTTGGAAAACAGTAAAAGAGGGGTCTATGTACTCACTTGAGATTGCTCAGAAGTCCTAAGATAACCACCAAGCAATGCTAGAGATCACGGAATCAAACGGCACCTAATATAGGTAACTATATTAATAAACCGGACCTATAATCGGAAGATCGGGTAGCATGAGGGTTTGTAAACCAAATGAGTGTAGGAACTCATGTAACATGGTTTAACAAATCCTATATACTAAATGAAACCTAACCTAAGTGCTTACGACCCATTACGACCCGTTTAGGTAGCTTATGCTACTTTAACGCGTCGTTCGCGTAAAACGCGTTCGGAACGCATAACTAGTCCTATGATAAGTAAAATATGCCTTAACATGTCTAATATTGTTTCCATATCAGTTTAGATACCAAAATTTATGTTACATATGCTTAAAATGAATTTTGGCGTAAAAAGGGCATTTTGGTAATTTACCTAAGGCATATAAACTACCTATCATACAACTACTTAAACGAAGCGACCATAAGGTATAACCTCGGAAGGTTATTCCCTATATACTATGGTCACCTAATATGTTTGGTCGGATCCTAATGATCGACCAAATGGGTCGGGTTCGAAAGCATAAGCGACTGATCAAGTCGCTTACCCTTACGACCCTAGACAACGTGGTAATCAGTAGGCATAGTCACAAGGACTATAACCATCGTGATTACAATCACGTTGCGAAGTTCTAATGAACTTCGCGTTGACCATAAACTGGTCAATGCAGAAAGTCAAACAAGGTTTGGCTTTCGGACTTGAAAAGCAATAAAAGAACGAAGAAACACTTACAAAGGGTCCCCGAATGCTAATCTAGATCCAAATAACTCAGGTATGAAACAATGGTTCCAACTTAGAGTCTTTTGGATTAGATTCTTGTGAAGAAAAGTGAAGGGTGGAGGTGGGTATTTATAGTAAATGGTCCACCGTTAGGATCGTTTGTCGAATATCGTGCCTTAATCACATCCGTACATGTGTCGGAACCTTATGGTACCCAAAATGGCCACTCACCATAAGAGATCAACATGTGGCAAGGGGTTAGGGAGTGGTTAACAGCTGTTAACAGCTGTAAAAAAAGATATTTTGCTGCATCTAGCCCCTACTTAGGGACCTAGTTTGGCAGATTTACAGTTTCAGTCCCTGAAACCTCAAAACTTGGTTTACGATGCGTGTTTTTGACACGTTTAAGCCCCGTTAACCCCATTTCAAAGCTCTAAAATGAAGTTAAAGTATAGGGAACTTAAAATGTGTTCAAAAATATCTCGGGTGTCGGTTCGTTTAGTCGTACGGTTACGTTGTTCGGTTAATTACGACGGAATGCGCGTAAGCGCGAAAAATGATCCAAATGGCGTGACGAATGGATTTTTCTTATGCCAAACACTAAAATAAAATATTTTAGTGCTTACATAAATTTTTGGATGTCCGGATGTATTCAGAACGTAAGTTATGCGCGAAAATGCAAACTTGTGCACTTTTTGACGTTTTTTGTCCCTGAATGACCCCAAAAGTTTATTTTAGCATACCGAACCCCTCAAAGCCTATTTATAAGCTATGTAAAGGATATTTATGGTATGTTTAACTTATGGTCATCTTCTGGAATGTCTGTTCCAGTACGAATTGGCATACTTTCGCAGTTTGTCAAGTTTAGTCCCTGTAAGCGAATTAACTTGTTTTTGCCATACCAAAGCCTTCAAAACTTATTTCTAAGTTATGTAAAGGTTATTTAAGGTATGTTAAGTATATTTCACTATTCCGGAGTGTTCGTTGAATTAAACTGGTTATATTTACGCATCAGTGCGCGTATAACCTTCCAGAAAGCGATTTAAAGTTTGGAATCGAACAAGAGTTGATATGTGCAAAAGATACACATATTTATACAAGTACAAAGTATGAAATACAATATTTCATTGGTTTGGCATTTGTTTGATGGTCGCAGTGACACAGGTGTCACAGTCTCCCCTACTTTAGGAAATTTCGTCCCGAAATTAATTTCTAGAGGAAACTTGTGAAGACAGATGTGACAGTTTCGCTTTCTAATAAATCCATTGACCCTTAAGTAAAACTATGGGTCATGTTAGGATTCTTAGCGAAATTATCGACTATCAATGTAAAGTCCTTGTAGTAACAAAACATGGAGTTTCGAACTACGGACAGAAGAATGTTTCTTATGAAGACTCATCATAGGAAACTTGAATTCAGGATTGGGAAGTGTAAGATAATACGACATCGGTCAAAGTCCAAGACTTCTCCCGTATCATTACTCTTGCCACTATTGGTCTTTACACATGACAAAACTTCCTGTGGTTTCTGTGCACTGAATTCCATAATTATGTAGGCCTCCATAATTACGTACTTCCTTGCACAGTCCGCACAGTTCATTTCATAATGCGTATGGGAAAAGTAAAACGAATAATCCTGTGGTGATTTAACTTGACTGTAATAGAGTCTCATTAACTAGGTCACCAAAGGATTAGATAAACGAACAATCTCTTCAGCTAAACTACCCCAGAGAAATATTTAACTACACCGACGTAGGATGTATTTAACTTTAGATCGACGTAGGATCTCTTTAACTCAACTACCTAAGAGAAACATTTAACTACACCGACGTAGGATGTATTTAACTTTAGATCGACGTAGGATCTCTTTAACTCAACTACCTAAGAGAAACATTTAACTACACCGACGTAGGATGTATTTAACTTTAGATCGACGTAGGATCTCTTTAACTCAACTACCTAAGAGAAACATTTAACTACACCGACGTAGGATGTATTTAACTTTAGATCGACGTAGGATCTCTTTAACTCAACTACCTAAGAGAAACATTTAACTACACCGACGTAGGATGTATTTAACTTTAGATCGACGTAGGATCTCTTTAACTCAACTACCTAAGAGAAACATTTAACTACACCGACGTAGGATGTATTTAACTTTAGATCGACGTAGGATCTCTTTAACTCAACTACCTAAGAGAAACATTTAACTACACCGACGTAGGATGTATTTAACTTTAGATCGACGTAGGATCTATTTAACTTTAGATCGACGTAGGATCTATTTAACTTTAGATCGACGTAGGATCTATTTAACTCTATCAACACATGTTGTCCTTAGACTTTGGAATAGTACTTTATAATCCAAGGGACTTAATCTACAACGTAGAAGTCCATTAAGGATTTAAGATAGTACATTTTTGAATATCCTACTACGAATCCCTCATATGAAGGTATGAAAGATTCTACGAGGATTTGGATAGCGAATATCCAGAGTATACACGAACACAAAATGCATAAATGGAAAGACAAGATGCATAAACACATAGTCACATAACCACAAAATTGTTTATCTAGATCTTTAATTTGTAAGTTTTGTTTTGTTAATTACGTACATTCATCTAAAGCACACTAGGAATTCCATTTCATGGATTTCATTCGGTACTTTAAACATTAGCGAGAATCTAACTATGAAGATAGAAAGATCTTCCAAAAATTCGATTTCGTTTTCAAGAAAACGCAATATTCGAATTAAGGTGTAATAATTTTTGAATATACGAAAATACCCTTAGGTACCCTATTAAGAATTTATAATGGTACCTTGGGTATTCGTACAGAGTTGTAACTTGCGCCTTGTACTTCGTTTCCTTGGAAGAAACGGGTATTTTGGATTTCCGTGGAAAACGCAAGAGATAATAAAATGGAAGAAATTACGGGGTAGTATGTTCTTCAAGGAATACGGTTCCTTGATTGTCGGTATTGTAGAGGATACGTTGTTTATACCAGCCATCACATTTGTACATTGCAATGTAAATAAAAAGATTTATTTATTAACAATGATAACAACTGTTTCATGGACCTTGACAACAAAAGAAAATAATACATAAGGCTTGATTATTTCTAAACAGCATTGTCTTCTAGTTGGTCTGATGCTCATCCCTGAGCCGGATTCGCATTAGCAAGCCTTGGGCAATTCCTTCGGAAATGGCTCATCTCGCCACAGTTGAAGCAAGGACCTGGTGGAAGACGAGCTTGAGCAGGATTTACTTGAGGTTGGTTTGGACCACCTTGGTTTGGGGTAAATCGACAAGCATTTGCCAGGTGACCGAGTCGCCCACATGATGCACATAAACGACACTGTAGGTGAGCTAAGTGATGTGCATTACATTTGTCGCATATCGGTGCAGTACCGGCATAAGGTTTCTTTGCAGGAGGTTGAGTTGGTTGGTTGCGGGTGTTTTGGTTGGGTTGAGCAGCAATCGCAAAATTCTGCGAAGCCTTACGCTTCTTTGACTCCTTATGGGATCCAGTCTGTTCATCCATGATCTTTGATTCCTCGACTGGTTTTGATTCCTCGACCGGTTTCTTGTCACTTTTCCGGAAAAGTTTATGCTTTCTGATCTGAGATTCAGTCAAGGTTGCAGATAGCTCAATGGCCTGCCTAATCGTAGTGGGGTTACTACCAGTAACAATGTCCTGGACTGAGTCAGGGAGACCATCAATGTATTTCTCGATCGCCTTATCCAAAGGCGTAACCATGGTAGGGCACAACAGGCTCAGCTCCTCATATCGATCAGTGTATGCTCGATGTTCACCGCTGTCTTGCTTAAGATCGTCGAATTCCCTTTCCAATGCCCTGATCTCGTGACGAGGACAGAATTCCTTCATCATCAGTGCTCGAAGTTCTTCCCAAGTTTGGGCCAGTGCCACTTCGGCACCCCTATCTCTCACCACACCGTTCCACCACGTCAAAGATCGTTTCTCAAAGACACTAGATGCGAAATCTACCTTTCGCTCGTTTGGACATTGTACATGCCTGAAGGTGCTCTCTAAACTCTCGAACCATTGTAGAAGTGCAGTCGCTCCTTGAGACCCGGAAAACTTTGATGGCTTAGTCGAGTTGAACGTCTTGAAGTTGCAGAGGGCATTATTGTTGTTGATAGCTTGGTAACATTGAGCAACGACGTTCGGGATTGCAGCAGTCATTTGCTGTGTAATGACAGCTGCCAGATCGTCAATAGATATCGGATTTTCGCGTCGTGGAGGCATTCTAAAAGAGGAAGCATGAAAGGAAATGAGTGAGAGAGTTAGACGAAAAGAATGAGATGAAACAAATCTGATGAAAGCCAGGATAGTGGTCATTTGTTTGTTACTACAAAGCAACAAACGACACACAGTGACTGAATTAAAGTAAATGGATCAAAAATAATGTATCGCGAAGACATGCTCGCCTATAAGTGAACACTCATCCCAAGAATTCCCAGGTAAGCACAACTGGTCTCGCGTCTGATGAGATATATACGAAGTGCTTGCCTAGACAGAAAACCCAGAATACAGGCATTCACCCTTTCAGTTTGCACGTGTTCACATTATTTAAAACCCAAAACCTTGACGAGATTTTGAAAACTCAAAGGGGTTCAAAACCATATAATAGAGAGTTCAAAACCTTACAATAGAGGGTTCAAAACCTAGTAATTAATCATCCTAGAACAGATGATTAGTTTTCAAAGCGGTTTTGAAATTTATGTTCTTGTTGTGGTAGTCGCCTAAGGATAGGTGACGGTATTGTTTTATGACTAAACGCAAGTAAACTCGCGTTAGGGTCCTAAGAAGGTTATAGACTAGGTCAAAGCATTACTAATAACCTAATTCCCTATAACCATTGGCTCTGATACCATCTTTTCTGTCACACCCCGACCACGTAGAACATACAGAACGTGGCGGAAACATCGGGGAGTGTTGTAACAGAATTTATGTTTCAAATCCATGGCAATTGAAGTTTCGTTTTATAATTAAACATGAGAGTTTACATTGCTTTAAATAAGAAACAAAGAGTACATAACATAAATTAACTAGTTCTTGTCTCGTTTTAAGTCACTAAGGCACAGGTCCGCCTAAGTAAGTCTTGATAAGTCCTACGCATCATGTCCTGAAAACACATGTGAAAATAGGTACGTCAGCATAAAAATTCCTGTGAGATACATAGGTTTTGTGAAAATAGGTTTCATGACTTATGTTTGAGAAAATGTTTAGTCATGAACCTTGTAATTTGCTTTGTCTTGTAAATCATTTGAAAAACAATAAGATCAGATGATATGTATAAATAAGTGAATAATGTATGGTTAAATGAATAACCATGTAAAATGAGTTTGTATAAGATAAGTTGTTTGTAAATCAATGTCTTGTGAAAAGTATGTTATTTGTATAAAATGTTATATGTATCAAACTGAAATGATTCAAATAACGCTACGATATGTAATACCATACAAACATTTATATATAGGAAGTACCAGCGGCGTATCCACCATGCTTGTATCATATTACACACGCATCGTTACTTAATCACTTAATCAAACCAAACCAACAATGTAAGATGTCTATGTCTAGACCAATTGTCAAATGTATTGGATCATGTGTCAAAGTGTTTATGTCAAGATGTAAATCATGTAGTGTAAAACAAATGTCAAACATGTTTATGTGTCAAATGTAAATAATGTCAAAATGTCCATGTCAAATGTCTTTGTCAAATGTCTTTGTGTAAAATGTCTATGTCAAAATGTCATGTATGGCAAGTGGAATGTATCAACTAAACCATATGCACAAAAACAAAGTATTGAAGTAAAACATGGTTTAAATCAATTTATGTCTTATGGAAATGCATGCTATACTGAATATGAACATTTATGCGGTATTGTTATACCAAAATGTAAGCATGTGATGAAAATAACTGTACTAAGTATGATGAACATACATAGCATGTGAATGAATAATAAATGTACTAAGTATGATGAACATACATAGCATGTGATGTGATGAAATGTAAAACAATGTACTAAGTAGGCACACGATGGTCATACATAGTATAAAATGTAATGAAATCATGTACTATAAGTGTACTATTGAACATAGCAAGTATATGATGTGAAAACGGGAAAACATGAAAGTAACAAGTAGGCACATGTGTTTCACCCCAAAACAGTTTGGAAAACAGTAAAAGAGGGGTCTATGTACTCACTTGAGATTGCTCAGAAGTCCTAAGATAACCACCAAGCAATGCTAGAGATCACGGAATCAAACGGCACCTAATATAGGTAACTATATTAATAAACCGGACCTATAATCGGAAGATCGGGTAGCATGAGGGTTTGTAAACCAAATGAGTGTAGGAACTCATGTAACATGGTTTAACAAAGCCTATATACTAAATGAAACCTAACCTAAGTGCTTACGACCCATTACGACCCGTTTAGGTAGCTTATGCTACTTTAACGCGTCGTTCGCGTAAAACGCGTTCGGAACGCATAACTAGTCCTATGATAAGTAAAATATGCCTTAACATGTCTAATATTGTTTCCATATCAGTTTAGATACCAAAATTTATGTTACATATGCTTAAAATGAATTTTGGCGTAAAAAGGGCATTTTGGTAATTTACCTAAGGCATATAAACTACCTATCATACAACTACTTAAACGAAGCGACCATAAGGTATAACCTCGGAAGGTTATTCCCTATATACTATGGTCACCTAATATGTTTGGTCGGATCCTAATGATCGACCAAATGGGTCGGGTTCGAAAGCATAAGCGACTGATCAAGTCGCTTACCCTTACGACCCTAGACAACGTGGTAATCAGTAGGCATAGTCACAAGGACTATAACCATCGTGATTACAATCACGTTGAGAAGTTCTAATGAACTTCGCGTTGACCATAAACTGGTCAATGCAGAAAGTCAAACAAGGTTTGGCTTTCGGACTTGAAAAGCAATAAAAGAACGAAGGAACACTTACAAAGGGTCCCCGAATGCTAATCTAGATCCAAATAACTCAGGTATGAAACAATGGTTCCAACTTAGAGTCTTTTGGATCAGATTCTTGTGAGGAAAAGTGAAGGGTGGAGGTGGGTATTTATAGTAAATGGTCCACCGTTAGGATCGTTTGTCGAATATCGTGCCTTAATCACATCCGTACATGTGTCGGAACCTTATGGTACCCAAAATGGCCACTCACCATAAGAGATCAACATGTGGCAAGGGGTTAGGGAGTGGTTAACAGCTGTCAATAGCTGTAAAAAGGATATTTTGCTGCATCTAGCCCCTACTTAGGGACCTAGTTTGGCAGATTTACAGTTTCAGTCCCTGAAACCTCAAAACTTGGTTTACGATGCGTGTTTTTGACACGTTTAAGCCCCGTTAACCCCATTTCAAAGCTCTAAAATGAAGTTAAAGTATAGGGAACTTAAAATGTGTTCAAAAATATCTCGAGTGTCGGTTCGTTTAGTCGTACGGTTACGTTGTTCGGTTAATTACGACGGAATGCGCGTAAGCGCGAAAAATGATCCAAATGGCGTGACGAATGGATTTTTCTTATGCCAAACACTAAAATAAAATATTTTAGTGCTTACATAAATTTTTGGATGTCCGGATGTATTCAGAACGTAAGTTATGCGCGAAAATGCAAACTTGTGCACTTTTTGACGCTTTTTGTCCCTGAATGACCCCAAAAGTTTATTTTAGCATACCGAACCCCTCAAAGCCTATTTATAAGCTATGTAAAGGATATTTATGGTATGTTTAACTTATGGTCATCTTCCGGAATGTCTGTTCCAGTACGAATTGGCACACTTTCGCAGTTTGTCAAGTTTAGTCCCTGTAAGCGAATTAACTTGTTTTTGCCATACCAAAGCCTTCAAAACTTATTTCTAAGTTATGTAAAGGTTATTTAAGGTATGTTAAGTATATTTCACTATTCCGGAGTGTTCGTTGAATTAAACTGGTTATATTTACGCATCAGTGCGCGTATAACCTTCCAGAAAGCGATTTAAAGTTTGGAATCGAACAAGAGTTGATATGTGCAAAAGATACACATATTTATACAAGTCCAAAGTATGAAATACAATATTTCATTGGTTTGGCATTTGTTTGATGGTCGCAGTGACACAGGTGTCACACTCATACTCATTTGGTTTACAAGCCCTCATTCTATCCGATCTTCCGAATTAGGTCCGGTATATTAACATTGTTACCTATATTAGGTGTCGTTTGATATCTGTGATCTATATTATTGTTTGATTGTTACTCAAGGACTACTAAGCAATCTCAAGTGAGTACATAGACCCCTCTTTTACCGTTTTCAAACTGTTTTGGGGTGAAACACATGTGCCTACTTGTTACTTTCATGCTTTTCCATGTTTTCATATCATATGCTTACTATGTTCATTAGTACACTATTAGTACATTGTTTTACATTACATTTTATGCTATTCATGTCCATTGTGTGCATACTTAGTACATTGTTTTACATTACAATTTGTTGCATATGCTCATCCAGCATATGAACACATTATATTACATTATGTGAACCATTTGTATCTATTGAACCATGTGAACCATTTGACAATAGACATTTGACTATACCTAAACATTTCTACAATTGTTAAACATTACATCTTGATGGTTTGGGTTAAGTAAGTGATTTAAGTAACGAGGCGTGTGTAATATGATACAAGCACGGTGGATACGCCGCTGGTACTTCCTATATATAAGTGTTTGTATGGTATTACATATCGTAGCGTTATTTGAATCATTTCAATTTAAGACATATAACATTTTATACAAATAACATACTTTTCACAAGACATTGTTTTACAAACAACTTACCTTATACAAACTCATTTTACATGGTTATTCATTTAACCATACATTATTCTCTTATTTATACATATCATCTGAACTTATTGTTTTTCAAATGATTTACAAAACAAATCAATTTACAAGGTTCATGACTAAACTTTATTAAACAACTCTTTCTAAACTTACAAGTCATGAAACCTATTTTCACAAAACCTATGTATCTCACAAGCATTTTTATGCTGACGTACCTATTTTCACATGTGTTTTCAGGAGTTGATGCATAGGACTTATCGAGACATACTTAGGCGGACCTGGGCCTTAGTGACTTAAAACAAGACAAGAACTAGTTAATTTATGTTATGTACTCTTTATTTCTGGTTTAAAGACAATGTAACTCGCTTGTTTGATGAATAAAACGAAACTTTAATTTCCATGGTTGTGAAACAATTAATTCTGTTACAACACTCCCTGACATTTCCGCCACGTCTTGTTGTTTTACGTGATCGGGGTGTGACAGAAAAGATGGTATCAGAGCCAATGGTTATAGGAAATTAGGTTATTAGTAATACTTTGACCTAGTCTATAACCTTCCTTGGACCCTAACGCGAGTTTACTTGCGTTTAGTCATAAAACAATACCGTCACCTATCCTTAGGCGACGACCACAACAAGAACATAAATTTCAAAACCGCTTTGAAAACTAATCATCTGTTCTAGGATGATTGATTACTAGGTTTTGAACCCTCTGTTATAAGGTTTTGAACCCCTTTGAATTTTCAAAACTCTCGTTAAAGTTTTGGGTTCTAAATAGTGTGAACACGTGCAAACTGGAAGAGTGAATGCCTGTACCCTGGGTTTTCTGTCTAAGGCAAGAGTGTTCGTACAAATCCACATAATCAGACCAGTCACTCTTACCTGGGAATTCTTGGGGTGAGTGTCCACTTATAGGCGAGCATGTCTTCGCGATACATTATGAGGATCTATTTGCTTTGACTCAGCCTTTGTGTTGTTTGTTTGCTTCGTGGTTCAAACCATGACCATCACCCATGATTTTGGTCGGTAATTGTAACATCCTATTCTTACCCAATGCCATTTCATTTGTTTTCTCTCTTATTTCCCCTTTTAGAATGGCTCCACGACGCGAAAATCAGGTATCTATTGAGGAGCTGGAAGCTGTCATTACACAGCAAATGACTGCTGCAATCCCGAACATCATTGCTCAATGTAACCAAGCCCTCAACAACTATAATGCCCCCTGCAACTTCAAGACGTTCAACTCGGCTAAGCCATCAAAGTTTTCTGGGTCTCAAGGAGCGACTGCACTTCTGCAATGGTTCGAGAGTTTAGAGAGCACCTTTAGACATGTTCAATGTCCAAACGAGCGAAAGGTAGATTTCGCATCTAGTGTCTTTGAGAAACGAGCTTTGACGTGGTGGAACGGTGTGATGAGAGATAGGGGTGCCGAAGTGGCACTGGCTCAAACGTGGGAAGAACTTCGAGCACTGATGATGAAGGAATTATGTCCTCGTCACGAGATCAGAGCCTTGGAAAGGGAATTCGACGATCTTAAGCAAGACAGCGGGGAACATCGAGCATACATTGGTCGATATGAGGAGCTGAGCCTGTTGTGTCCTACCATGGTTACACCTTTGGATAAGGCGATCGAAAAATACATTGATGGTCTCCCTGACCCAGTTCAAGACATTGTTACTGGTAGTAATCCTACCACAGTTAGACAGGCCATTGAATTATCTGCTACCCTAACCGAATCTCAGATCAGAAAGGGCAAACTTTTTCGAAAGGGCGACAAGAAACAAGCGGCTAATGTTCAAGAGGAAACCAAGGAAAGCAAAACCGAACCTTCTAAGAAGCGTAAGGCTCCGCAGAATTGTGCGATTGCTGCTCAACCCAACCAAAACACCCGCAACCAACCAACTCAACCTCCTGCAAGGAAACCTTATGCCGGTACTGCACCGATATGCAACAAATGTAATGCACACCACTTAGCTCACCTACAGTGTCGTTTATGTGCTTATGTGTTCCCTTTTTATGTGATCCGAATTTTTGTTATCCAAATCCTCGTAGAATCTTCCATATCTTCGTATAAGGGATTCATAGTAGGATACCCAAAGGTACTACCTTAAATCCTTGATGGGCTTCAACGTTATAGTTAAAGATTCCTCTTGAATAGTTTAGTTAAAGAGATTGATTCGTCAATCTAGTTAAAGACATCCTCCGTTGATGTAGTTAAAGATTCCTCTTGAATAGTTTAGTTAAAGAGATTGATTCATCAATCTAGTTAAAGACATCCTTCGTTGATGTAGTTAAAGATTCCTCTTGGGTAGTTTAGTTAAAGAGATTGATTCATCAATCTAGTTAAAGACATCCTCCGTTGATGTAGTTAAAGAGATCATTTGTTGATCTAGTTAAAGAGATTGATTCGTCAATCTAGTTAAAGACATCCTCCGTTGATGTAGTTAAAGTGATCATTTGTTGATCTAGTTAAAGAGATTGATTCATCAATCTAGTTAAAGATATCATGTGTTGATATAGTTAAAGAGGCCCTCTGGTGGTCTAGTTCAAGAGATTGTCCATTGATCTAGTTAATAAATCCTTTGGTGATCTAGTTAAAGAGACTATTGTAGTCTAGTTAAATCACCACATGATAATTCGTTTGATTTTTTTCCCCTACGCATTTTGAAATGAACCGTGCGGACTGTGCAAGGAATTACGTAATTATGGAGGCCTACATAATTATGGAATTCAGTGCACAGAAACCACAGAAAGTTTTGTCATGTGTTAAGACCGATAGTGACAAGAGTAATGATACGAGAGAAGTCTTGGACCTCGACCAATGTCATTTATTCTTACACTCCCCAATTCTGATCTCAATCACACACCAAGTTTCCTATGATGAGTCTTCATAAGAAACATTTTTCAGCCCGTAGTTCGAAACTCCATGTTTTGTTACTACAAGGACTTCACTTTAAGGGTTGACATTTTCGCTAAGAATCCTAAAATGGCCCAGAGTTTTACTTAAGGGTTCAATGGATTTGTCTAAAAGCGAAACCGTCACAGCTGTCTTCACAAGTTTCCTCTAAAACTAAATTTCGGGACGAAATTTCCTAAAGTAGGGGAGACTGTGACACCTGTGTCACTTCAACCATCAAAAAAATACCAAACCAATGAAATATTGTATTTCATACTTGGGATTTGTATAAATATGTGTATCGTTTGCACATATCAATTCTTGTTCGATTTCAGGCTCTAAATCGCTTTCTGGAAGGTTATACGCGCACCGATGCGTAAATATAACCAGTTTAATGCAACAAATACTCTGGAAAATCAACATATACTTAACATACCTTAAATAACCTTTACATAACTTAGAAATAAGTTTTGAAGGCTTTGGTATGGCAAAAACAAGTTAATTCGCTTACAGGGACTAAATTTGACAAACTGCGAAAGTATGCCAATTTGAACTGTAACAGACATTCCGGAACATGACCATAAGTTAAACATACCCTAAATATCCTTTATATAGCTTAGAAATAGGCTTTGAGGGGATCGGTGTGCTAAAATAAACTTTTGGGTCATTCAGGGACTAAAAGCGTCAAAAAGTGCATAAGTTTGCACTTTCGCGCATAACTTACGTTCTGAATACATTCGGACATCCAAAAATTTATGTAAGCACTAAAATATTTTATTTTAGTGTTTGGCATGAGAAAAATCCATTCGTCACGCCATTTGGATCGTTTTTCGCGCTTATGCGCATTCCGTCGTAATTAACCGAACAACGCAATCGTACGGCCAAACGAACCGACATCCGTGATGTTTTCAAGCATATTTCATGTTCCCTATGTCTTAACATCATTGTGGAGCTTGAAATTGGGTTTGACGGGTGTTAGAAGTGCCGTTACGCAACGAAACAAGGTGCAGGGACTGAAACTGACATTCTGCCAAACTTGATGGCTTACGGACCGTAAGCCATCACCCTCACGGTCCGTAAGCAGGGGTCAGATGCAGAAACTCGTTTTGACTGCTGATTAACAGCTTTTAAACACACCAAAGGCCAATGCCACTTGTTAATCCCTGATGGTGGGGGCAAATGATGCACCATAACATTTCAACACATGTACGGATGATATTCGATCACGGTTTTCAAGAAACGATCCTAACGGTGGTCCAAATACTATAAATACCCAACCCATCACTTGCAAAAACCCACAAATCTGATCTAAAAGCTCTAAGTTGGAGACATTGCTTCATACCTGAGCTATTCGATCAAGATTTACTAGCGGGGACCCTTTGTAAGTGTTCCTTCATTCTCTTTATTCGTTTAGCGTTAAAAGTCAAAATTTGTTTGACTTTCTGCGTTGACCAGTTTATGGTCAATGCGAAATTCATTTGAACTTCATAACGTGAGCGTAATCACGATGCTTATAGTCCCTAGTGACTATACCTACTGATTACCACGTTATCTAGGCTCAGTGACGAGTCGTAGTTTCGGTCAGAATACGTATTCTTGCGTATTTTGTAACCAAAATACTTATAGGTATCAAAACCGTTTGTTTTGATACCAAACTTATTTTCTAACTTAGTTAAGCATGTTTTAACGTGCTTAGCTCGTCACTTTTAGTTTTGTGCTTGTCTAGGGTCGTAAAGGTAAGCGATCTAATCAATCGCTTATACTTTCGAACCCGACCCATTTGGTCGATCATTAGGATCCGACCAAACACATTAGGTGACCATAGTATATAGGGAATAACCTTCTGAGGTTATACATTTTGGTCGCTTCGTTTAAGTAGTTGTATGATAGGTAGTTTATATGCCTTAGGTAAATTACCAAAATGCCCTTTTTTACGCCAAAATTCATATTAAGCATATGTAACATAACTTTTGATATCTAAACTGATTTGGCAACAATATTAGACATGTTAAGGCATATTGTACTTATCATAGGGCTAGTTAGGCGTTCCGAACGCGTTTTACGCGAACGACGCGTTAAAGTAGCATAAGCTACCTAAACGGGTCGTAAGCACTTAGGTTAGGTTTCATTTAGTATGTAGGCTTTGTTAAACCATATTACATGAGTTCTCATACTCATTTGGTTTACAAGCCCTCATTCTATCCGATCTTCCTAATTAGGTCCGGTATATTGACATAGTTACCTATATTAGGTGTCGTTTGATATCCGTGATCTCTAGCATTGTTTGGTTGTTACTCAAGGACTACTAAGCAATCTCAAGTGAGTACATAGACCCCACTTTTACCGTTTTCAAACTGTTTTGGGGTGAAACACATGTGCCTACTTGTTACTTTCATGCTTTTCCATGTTTTCATATCATATGCTAACTATGTTCATTAGTACACTATTAGTACATTGTTTTACATTACGTTTTATGCTATGCATGTCCATTGTGTGCATACTTAGTACATTGTTTTACATTACAATTTGTTGCATATGCTCATCCAGCATATGAACACATTATATTACATTATGTGAACCATTTGTATCTATTGAACCATGTGAACCATTTGAAAATAGACATTTGACTATACCTAAACATTTCTACAATTGTTAAACATTACATCTTGATGGTTTGGGTTGAGTAAGTGATTTAAGTAACGAGGCGTGTGTAATATGATACAAGCACGGTGGATACGCCGCTGGTACTTCCTATATATAAGTGTTTGTATGGTATTACATATCGTAGCGTTATTTGAATCATTTCAATTTAAGACATATAACAATTTATACAAATAACATACTTTTCACAAGACATTGTTTTACAAACAACTTACCTTATACAAACTCATTTTACATGGTTATTCATTTAACCATACATTATTCTCTTATTTATACATATCATCTGAACTTATTGTTTTTCAAATGATTTACAAAACAAATCAATTTACAAGGTTCATGACTAAACTTTATTAAACAACTCTTTCTAAACTTACAAGTCATGAAACCTATTTTCACAAAACCTATGTATCTCACAGGCATTTTTATGCTGACGTACCTATTTTCACATGTGTTTTCAGGAGTTGATGCATAGGACTTATCGAGATATACTTAGGCGGACCTGGGCCTTAGTGACTTAAAACAAGACAAGAACTAGTTAATTTATGTTATGTACTCTTTATTTCTGGTTTAAAGACAATGTAACTCGCTTGTTTGATGAATAAAACGAAACTTTAATTTCCATGGTTGTGAAACAATTAATTCTGTTACAACACTCCCCGATGTTTCCGCCACATCTTGTTGTTTTACGTGGTCGGGGTGTGACAAAAGGTCACTCAGAGGTATATTTTAAACATGTTGACACATTTAACCCCTGTAGTTTGTAATCTCTCACTTTCTTTCACAATTAGCTTCGTATGATCCATGAATCATTCGTTTAAGGGTATAAACATCATGTAGGGTTATTGTAAAGTATTTTTATCCATTGTTGACATTTTGAACCCTTATATTCGCATACTTTCCTTGTTTGTCAACTCTAGTCCTTCTAAAGTAATCCTTTACACGTTTAAACTTTATGACACGTGTCAATACATCATTGGACATGAATTTTCGAGGTGTTACATCCTCACCCCCTTAAAAGAAATCTCGACCCCGAGATTTGCTAAAATGCTGGAAGTACTTTTTGTCGCATAATGGACTTAACTTCTATAACATATCTGGAGTCTTTCCAAGATCCCAAAGTGACCCCTATATTAGGTACATGTATCCTTTTTGGAGCTTCTTAACCTGTCGATCCTCAATCGATACAGGATGCTCATCACATCATAAATTTGCATATCATTATGTGATAATGCTTCTTGACTTATTGGCAAAACACATCCTTAAGTCACTAGTGTGCAATGCATTGCGAGCTCCGCCAAGCTCCTTAAATAGGTTTTAGCTTATAAGCTACTTGATCTTGATACATTCGATTTCCTTCGAATGATTCTATATATTCAGAGCTTAACTAGCCTGATAATTTAACAAATTTGGCACACCCTTCTAGGGTGATATCTTTTGTTGAACCTTATTCCTTAACAAGAATTTAGGAGGGTTGCTACTTTCATTAATTCTTGATTTTATGCCGAATACTAGCAACTTACAGATGATTAGGGATTTGTATGATCTTATTCGTTGTTTCCAATGTTTTGATATTTCATATGTACAAGGTCTCCAAAGGAGCCACCTTGATACTTATATAACAACTATTATAGAAAAGCTTATCTTAAGGTGAGATGGTTATTCCAACCATTGCTCAAAACTTATCTTAAGGAATAGCTAATCCTTACTGTTAGTCGAACAAATCGACGATCCTGGGCAGCTAATGGCGATTCTTAATCGTTGCCTAATTAGGGTTGCGGTAAACAATGCATTAGCAAAATGAACCGTCTTTCATAATTAACTATACCGAATTCTCAGGATATTGAGTTAGGCTATATGAACCCTCTATTTTAAAACTTAGTTAACCAGGGTTTCGATTCTTCCAATGATGGTACTAGCCGTCTTGGAGGTTTCATAATAATACAGCCTTAAATGGGATATAAACCTTAACTCTACCTGCCTCTCAGGGGTAAACAGGGTAATCTTAGAAGAAGATAATCAAGATACAAGGAGGTTACAGAAATTTTACAAATCTCAGGCTCCAATTCATCCATCATTGCTTGTGTCAATTAAGTGACACATTTACGTTACGAGTCCACGAATTCCTTGATCTGGAACATTTACTTGGACAATTCCATTCTGGATATCTCCTTTGAATACCATTAGCTGACTTTAGTACTTTATGACCATCGGAATATCTTTGTGGTCCCATGCATTAAACCTCCATACTGATCGGGCATGGAAGCAATCTATGGAACATATTAAGATATACCAATCCTCATATGGCGCTTTTTATCATACCGTTTGGTTTTCGCAATCGTCAGAGATCAAAGAGATATCAACTCTAAATGCTGACGCATTACACCTAGAGAGAGGATACTTCTAAAATTCTGTGCCTGAAGGTTTCTAACAGGAACAGAAGGAATGGTTCTTATGATTTTACCTGTAAGTTTTATCTTACACTTAATATCTGGGGTTCTTACGAGAAAATTTCCAAAAGTTTGCTAAGCTTAAGATCTTATGAGAGACTTAGCAGCACCTGAACCCAAACGTATCTCCTAGCAATCAAATCACAATAGGGGATTTATCTGGTGTCATTATTAACGTGAATTGCCTCTAATCATTCATCAGGAGGGTTAAACGCCTCCATTCTTAATCCTTTTAAACTTAGCTGCAAAATCTTTGACAAATTTTTAGGCAGTCTCAGCTTTGACTGGTTATTTCTTAATCTATGTAACATGAGTAGCTGAGGTAGATCCATAATGGATTTATAATAAGCAGGCTTTGAATCCTTAATGTGCCCTCTTATTGTCGTTGCTAACCACCAGTAATTATCGCATTAAGCTTAGATTTTTGGGTAACTGGATAGGGCACTATCTCAGTCAATGAGTTAAAATTTGTAACATATTGTCGACAGTCTAGAACCTTTTATGGTGAGGGTCATAAAGTTCTTATTCCATCTTTTCCCATTTCGCGAAGCGGATACTAGGTTTTTCTAATAAGGTCCTTAAAACTTGGACCATCCCACAATGTATAAGAGAATCTTTCTTGAGGATTTCATTAATGTCCTCACTAATTAAGGGTATTGCCATCGAATGACTGTGATGTATACCTTACCATGTCCTTTCCAGCATAACCGCTGGTATACCTGATGGTTTCTACTTTATCCAACAATTTCCTGAAATCGATGGCCCCTTTTTACTATTGAAGTCTCTTGACTTCCAAGAGACGAAGTACTTTTAAGTACATCCTAAAAGGAGAGGGGCTTCTTGCCACATATGATTATGTTTGGGTTATTCTTCGCACTTGAAGTATGAACATAGCTCTTCTCTTGAGCAGCGACATGTGTTTTAAAGCGAACATCATTCGGCTTCTTAAACCTTTTTATGACTTTTCTCATAGCCTTTCTAACAGCTGCGTTAATTACAATTTTGGAGATTATCTCCTTCAACAATGAGGTTCATATTTGATGCACCATTGGCATTTGTCGCATCTCTAGCATCGCGACTGTTGTTTGTCTCATCTGAGTTTTCCATACTCGAAGCTTTGGTATTAAATACCAAATTCAACAAGTGCTTAGGCACTCCATGCCCAGTATCTCCTTGAATGGTCAAAGGCTCACCATAAGGAGTCTTGATAACTACTTGCTTCTTATCATACACAATATGGGCTTGATTTTTTTTAAGACGACCAATTCATTCCTATCACATATCGAGTCCCTCTTATTTTAATGGAAACAAGGATAGCAGAAAAGAATGATTCCTAATGGATATGAAGCATCCATCTAATATTGATGAAGCAGTCTCTGAGGTACTATCGGCCAATTCTACTTTATACTTTACGCTTAGAGTTTTAACAGGCAGATTTAATGATTTACAAAATCTATTGTCTATGAAAGACTTATCTGAACCTGAATCAAATAATACTCTAGCATGAACGTTACTGATAAAGAAGTACTTGTTGTTACATTGTCATCCTGAATAGCCTCTTGAGAATTCATCTGAGAGCTTCCAGCTTTGGTCTTTTTAGCCTTGGCAGACTTCTTGGCTTTATTAGGGCAATTAGTTTTGATGTGCCCTATTTCATTGCAACCATAGCAGGTTGCGTCCTTTATGTCTTGGCACTTCAAAGTCTTGTGCCCTTCCTTATTACAAATTCCACAAGGCTTAGCTTGCGCATTTAAAGTGCCTTTTCCTTTAGTCGCCTTCTTTGGGCAGCTGGTCTTTATGTGCCCTTTTTCGCCACAACCATGGCAGGTCGCATCTTCCAACTTCTTGCAATCCAAGGTCTTATGCTCCTTGGACTTGCAGATTCCACAAGGTGAAGGCTGAGATTCAAATCTACATTTCCCGAGGTGGTATTTCCTACAGGTTTTGCATCTGGTCTTTTCACCGGTCTGCTGGTTGTCCTTCAAATCTTTGCATTCATGGGTCTTGTGATCCGTCCCCTTACAGATGACACATCCCCTGGTCTGATCATAGAAACATTTTCCGAAGTGCTTCTTCCCGCAGGTTTTACATTTGGGTTTTGCCTCCTTTGGTTTGGACTGGTTATAGCTTGAACCGGTCTTACCCTTTTTGTAACCCTTATTTGGGGTATTATCGCATTTTCGGTTATGATCCTTTAATACATGGTCCACAGCGTTGTTTACGGCTGTATCTATCATAGCTTGTAACTCGGTGTCCGTTAAGTTCAGTCTTGCATTATCATTCTGATTAACTGGATGATTGTGAGCTTCAGAGGAGTCAGCCATGGTGAAGCTTTGAAGGCTACAAACCAAGTAGTAATAATTGGTTTAATTGTATGGTGAATTGTCGAATTTGATGATTAAATAGCTATGGTGTAAATAAACCATATAGGCCAATAGATAGTATTTAATTTATTTGATTATGTTTTGCCTAGGTTTTTAAATAAACCATCCTTGGCGTATAAACGGAATATAATCCTTCATATTTATTAGACAGAGGATATAAATCATGACTGTCAATGTCGTACCGACATTTTATATAGCACAAGCTTTTTCCAAAGGACTCTTGATGGCACAGGGGCCTTGTCACTAGGGGAAAATTTAAAACATAATCGATGATTCCTTTGGATCGGAAAATTTCATAGTTCATTGTCTTGACAAGAAGTTATGAAATAAAACTATCTTTTTCATGCATTCATCTTTGCCCGTAGGTATACATCCCAAAATGGATGTTTTGATGTGTACATCATGTTCGACGTTTATTAGCCATGATTCCTATTGATCGCTTATGCTAAAAAGGGTTTGGATGTTCCTAATATAAAGATGACAAGTGTGATTTTATTGCATCACCTTTGTTAGGAGTGTTAACATGTTTTCAGATGTTAACAAAGATGTGAATCTCTTTTAAACAGGTTTTACCATCGTAGCCAGGTCTTTAATGACATTCAAGCTAGGTTATACCTTTTAAGATTCTCTTTTAACATGTATACTGGCAGGAAAGGAATGATACTTATTTTATTCAGGATTTCATTATAATTATCCTAAATTTAATTAAAATATAACTATGGCACAAAAGGCCAAGTCACTAGGGCAACTTTAAATTATAGACCATGATTTTGTAGAATCAAGGTATTCAGGCTTTGAACGTTGTTCATTGCCTTTTTCTTGACAGGGAGTTGTAGGCTACGACTGTCTCTTGTCTTATATGACAATGGATATGGCCCGTATGCTTTATATCCGTAATGGATGTTTAAATCACAAAATAAGAAAGGATTTCGGGAGAATCCAATATGAGGATGATTTATGCGATTTTACCGAACCACGTCTGCCAGGAATGTTAACATGTTACAGATGTTAACAAGGAATTGAATCTTTTGAATAGGTTCTACCATCTTGGCCTTGTCATACAGGCTAGGTTTACCTTTAAGATTCTTTTAATATTTAACGCAGAACAATCCTGAATTGAGATGTTAATAAGGATCTAAATCTAATTGAGGAACTGCCATCTTGGCCCTGTCTTAAAATGACACATAGGCTAGGTCTTGTCCTTTTTAGAATTTGCCATTTTATTTATAATGGTAGATCTTATAAAAGGAATGTTACTATTCATATTTTATGTTCATATATAATGATGTAAATAACCTTTAGATAAAACGTTCCAAGGATTTCTAAAAGAGGTACAGAATTGCCCTGGACGGGACTTGAAAGGATGATGTTGTCCATGAAGGGGCTGAAAGATAAGTATGCCCTTATAAGGACTTACTAAGGAAACGAACTTTAGTAAAAGGAGTTTCTTCTTCTTATTATTTCTGAATGTTTTCTCCTTGGTTGCACGTTTATCCTAGTCGTAGCACGAAGCTCGGCCTTCCCTAGGCTCCAATTGGGGAGAATTTCCACTATGGCTTCTTTGCTTAGCGACGTATTAAAAATATAGAATTTAAAGCAAAAAAATTCTCCGAATAGAGATGAGGGTATTCCTATGTTAAGTCTAGACTCAGAAGGTCAAGGAATGTGCTACTGTGTCACTAAGATTAAACACAAAAGACTAGTGTTTAATTCACTCAATGTCGGCTCTGATACCAACTTGTCACACCCTGATATTTCCACGTATTACCGGTGGGCCCGGTGGGGAGTATCGTGACGTAGTTAATATCATCATAGTCAAACAACACAATTTTAAATGCACAGCGGAAGCAAAAGACAAATATATTACAATCCGGTATAACGTAATATCAAAGTATTACAAATGGAAAGTAAAGGATCCACAGGCGGATCGAAAATAAAATAAAACATTGTTCAACAGACTTTAGGCATCTAAGCTTGCGAGACTCTTTATTGATGCTAGGAGTAGCCAGCCTATTCCGATTAGTACCTGCACTTAGCCGTTTTGGAAAATACGTCAGTTTACACTGGTAAATACAATTAACTGACTCATTTTGAAAAGTTTAATAAAATTGGTTTGGATGCACGTGGCACAAAACTCTTTATAACTTGGGATAATTATTTGAATATAATACTTGTAAACGAATTACATGTTTCTTATGTGTTCAGTAGCCCGGTTCGTGCCGGGTTAAAGATCAATAGACACACCACATTATTTGTTTAGGCACTGACGGGTGTACGCCTACACCCCGTGCTTAGGTCGTGGCCATTTCGTAAAATGATGCCAAGGATATCCGGGACATGGTCATTAACCCCCCCCCCAAAGGCGTTTAAGCAACAAAACATTTCCAACGGATCATTTCAATGATTTAACCTCTATCCGATTAAAGATTCAATGCCCGACCAAGTGGTATTTTATATACCATACCCCAAGCCCGTATAGGGAAAATAAGTTAAAAGTATTTACCTGAGCTAAATATAAATTCAATCCCAGCCGTATCAAATCAGCAAGTACAAATAGCTTTTACTGGGCTCCTATATCTGGAACGAAGGTTTTTAATAACCTATTAGATTCCTAACGGGTCTTTAATTAAGCCTATGCTTAGACCGGTTAGTTTTAAAGGAAGATACGGTTCAAAACGCATGATTAAGCGAGAACCGGATTAGAATGTAGTTTAGACTCGACAAGCTTGTATACTTGTATAATAAGGGTAAACTAAACACATTCTGGATTTTGAGATAAAAATGATATGGTTTGACCCGTTTCGGCTAATTTATGCAATCTAGTTACATAAGCCGATCCGAACGCGAAAAGTGCGTAACGGTAACCAAAAGAGTCATGAACAGGTTCCCTAAGTTAATATGCCTTAAATATGTTGTGATATCAGTAAGATACCTTTCATTATGCCCAAAACGAGTTTAATCTCAATTTAAGCCCCGTAGGGGTATTTTGGTCATTTTAAAAATTATAAAAGAGATTAATTATAATTCTAAGATTCGGGTCTGAAATAATCAGTAAACAACTTAATTTAATAGGTCATATCAGTTGGTGATAAGTCTTATATGTCAAAATGGTTTTAAACCCGTACTAGGTGTTTAATATGCGTAAAAAGCCGTTTTAAGCGATTTCTGGGTTACACAGGAAATCTGAGTTTCCTGACCAGGTTATAAAGTTCGAAATACTTCATTTATTATATAAAATCAGTAGCAATTGGATTGGTGTCCAAATATTATGTAAAACTCATTTTACAAGCAAAAAGGGTATAATTGGTAATTACCGAATTAAGGCAATAACCTTAGGTTATGATCAGTTTAAAAATAATTAAAAATCTTCAAAATCTCGAAATATTATATTACATCAGTGGGTAAAAGGTTTGGTGTCAAAAATTTGGTTTAGATAGGCTTTACGCTAATTATGCCGTTTAATTAACAAAAGACCTTCTAATTACGCTATTGAGCATAACTCCTAATCTAGACCTCCAACTGATGTGAAAATTTAGGGACATGTTTATAAATCAGTAACAAAGACTATTGTTCTTTCACATTTCCAAAATTCTCGTTTTATGGTAAAAAGGGCATTATGGTCAACATTAAGCATTTAACGGAAACGTGTAAGCGAATCGGACAAACAACGAACCAATCACAGAGGGTTATACTATCCTGTAACCTGGTCCTAATGAAGCTTTAAGGCATTTCTAAATCCATCTAGATCGGGTCAGATCTGAAGTTAAAGCAAAAGTCAAAGTTTTGCGACTTTCGGTTCCGAACCGAGCCTAAACAGAAAATTGTCGGATCAAACAAGCTTAGACCAGTTCTTATACTAATTACCAAGTTATATGAGTGATAAAATAGGTTACACGTCTTCTACATTGCTAATTAGGTATTAATTCGAAAATTAATATTCTGTTGACTTTTTACAAACAACTTTGACCCGACAAATGTCTTAGTCAGGACGGGAATCAGAGGGTGCCCTTTTAAGGGTTTAATGCCCACATAATTACCAACTTATAACTACTATCAATTTGACTAATCACTGGACCATTAGTGATTAATCGATAAGTCAAACCTTAATTACGACGGTTTGAATTTTAAGCTATAAACTAAGCAAAACTCAATTAAGGAAGGTTGAGGATACTTACCAAGGTCTAATGCACGATTAGAGATGCTTAGGGAAGGTCCTTGTGCTCCAGAAATGATCAGAAATGAAGAGTGAATGATTGATCAAATGGTGCACAATGTGGGTCTTTATATAGTGAGTTTGATCTCTCAATATCATGCCAAACAAGTCTACAAGTGATCCAAGATCAATTACAAGTGTCCCTAGGGCCTAATAATCCATTAAACAAGTCCCTATAATCAGGAATTGGCAAAATGAGGCGGTTACATGGGCTGAAAAGCCACCTTACGAGTTTCTGCATCTGGGAGTCGCTTACGGACCGTAAGGGTCCTAGCATACGGTCCGTAAGGACCAGGACAGCATGACATAACTTTCAAAAGTTGACAGTTTGGCCCCTGAACTTCCAAACTTGATTTTTAACATGGTTTCTTGCACTTGAAACCCCCAAACTTGACTTTTAAGCACCCCAATTCATAAACCAACTTTGTTAAGTCCCCGGTTATTCATACGATAACCGAAAAGTCTTAAATTTCAACGTCGACGCTTTTAACCCCTCGTATACGAATTCTATCTTAACTTTCTCATACGATAACGAAACTTGATGAAATTTTTATCACGCATTCTAGTGAGCATAATTAATCGTTACAAAGCTTCGGGTTTGCTAAAAGGTGTGACACCTGTGTCACTTTAACCATCAAACAAATACCAAACCAATGAAATATTGTATTTCATACTTGGGATTTGTATAAATATGTGTATCGTTTTCACATATCAATTCTTGTTCGATTTCAGGCTCTAAATCGCTTTCTGGAAGGTTATACGCGCACCGATGCGTAAATATAACCAGTTTAACGCAACAAATACTCCAGAACATCAACATATACTTAACATACCTTAAATAACCTTTACATAACTTAGAAATAAGTTTTGAAGGCTTTGCTATGGCAAAAACAAGTTAATTCGTTTACAAGGACTAAATTTGACAAACTATGAAAGTATGCCAATTTGAACTATAACAGACATTCCGGAACATGACCATAAGTTAAACATACCCTAAATATCCTTTACATAGCTTAGAAATAGGCTTTGAGGGGTTCGGCGTGCTAAAATAAACTTTTGGGTCATTCAGGGACTAAAAGCGTCAAAAAGTGCATAAGTTTGCACTTTCGCGCATAACTTACGTTCTGAATACATCCGGACATCCAAAAATTTATGTAAGCACTAAAATATTTTATTTTAGTGTTTGGCATGAGAAAAATCCATTTGTCACGCCATTTGGATCGTTTTTCGCGCTTATGCGCATTCCGTCGTAATTAACCGAACAACGCAATCGTACGGCCAAACGAACCGACATCCGTGATGTTTTCAAGCATATTTCATGTTCCCTATTTCTTAACATCATTTTGGAGCTTGAAATTGGGTTTGACGGGTGTTAGAAGTGCCGTTACGCAACGAAACAAGGTGCAGGGACTGAAACTGACATTCTGCCAAACTTGATGGCTTACGGACCGTAAGCCATCACCCTTACGGTTCGTAAGCAGGGGGAAAATGCAGAAACTCATTTTGACTGCTGATTAACAGCTTTTAAACACTCCAAAGGCCAATGCCACATGTTAATCCCTGATGGTGGGGGCAAATGATGCACCATAACATTTCAACACATGTACGGATGATATTCGATCACGGTTTTCGAGAAATGATCCTAACGGTGGTCCAAATACTATAAATACCCAACCCATCACTTGCAAAAACCCACAAATCTGATCTAAAAGCTCTAAGTTGGAGACATTGCTTCATACCAGAGCTATTCGATCAAGATTTACTAGCGGGGACCCTTTATAAGTGTTCCTTCATTCTCTTTATTCATTTAGTGTTAAAAGTCAAAATTTGTTTGACTTTCTGCGTTGACCAGTTTATGGTCAATGCGAAGTTCATTTGAACTTCATAACGTGAGCGTAATCACGATGGTTATAGTCCCTAGTGACTATACCTACTGATTACCACGTTATCTAGGCTCAATGACCAGTCGTAGTTTCGGCCAGAATACGTATTCTTGCGTATTTTGTAACTAAAATACTTATAGGTATCAAAACCGTTTGTTTTGATACCAAACTTATTTTCTAACTTAGTTAAGCATGTTTTAACGTGCTTAGCTCGTCACTTTTAGTTTTGTGTTTGTCTAGGGTCGTAAAGGTAAGCGATCTAATCAATCGCTTATACTTTCGGACCCGACCCATTTGGTCGATCATTAGGATCCGACCAAACACATTAGGTGACCATAGTATATAGGGAATAACCTTCCGAGGTTATACTGTTAGTACATACGTCTGTAGCTTCCGTCAGCATGTAGTCATGTTTTGTATATTTGTGTGTTTTTAATATGTATGTATATTAGAATAGCATATCAGGATATGGGTATGTATTGTTAAATTGATGCATTGTGGTAAGCTATGCCAGCCGATCGGACAGCCGTTCGATCGGCTAGCCCAGCCGATCGGACAGCCGTTCGATCGGCTAGCCCAGCCGATCGGACAGGCGTCCGATCGGACAGCAATGCCAGCCGATCGGACAAGCGTTCGATCGGAAAGCACTTCTTCTATCCTGACTCTGCCTATAAATACCTGTTCGATCAGGTCATTTGTAACTTTTGCACTTTTGACTCTCTGGTGAACTCATGTCAGTCTGACTTTCAGAGGAACTCTTGTACTTTCACATCCGATTGAATAGAAAGATCAGACAGCATTTAAGAGTTGAATTCTGTGTTGATTATCTGTGATTTGTCGTAATGGATTCCTCACATTAGACAAAGTCGATTCACCTTGTTCCTTAAGATCAGATCCTGTTCATAGGGACCTCACAAGTGGTATCAGAGCCTCCAGGGAGCTGAATCGAGATCTACAACACCGAATTCACCGGAATTCGAGCTTTATTTGCCGATCAAAGTCAAATTTCACCAGAAATTTGATATTTCTTGCCGATTAGAGTCAAATTCCACCGGAGATTTGATCAATTTCATCGTCTTTTACTTGTTTCTTACATCATTTCTCAGTTTGTCACCATAAAAACAGAAAAACTTAAATTTGAACGTGAAGTTACGGTTAAAATTTGATAAAATTGATATCATTTGGTTCGCAATCATTCATAGTATTATCCTACTGAGTTTCATAATCAAATTCAACCTAAAACGAGATCAAATTCATCAAAAATCATGTTTAACTGTTCATATGTGCTGACGTCATCTACTCGCTCGGACAGCTGTCCGAACGGTTTAGATTAGTTAGTATCTGCCAGTTGTTTGCTGACATCATCAGTGTTAGCCGATCAGACAGCTGACCGATCGGACAACATTGTTGTTACAAGTTACCTTATGCTTACGTCATATTGCTAGCCGATCGGACAGACGACCGATCGGACGGTAATTGATTGTTGTTATAATCGTACAGACGACCGATCGAACAGCTGATCGATCGAACAGCCGATCGATCGAACAATCATTCGATCCAAGTGCACTTGTGTAAAATTTTTGAAAATCACAAAAATTTGTCTAAGTGTTTGATAACTGTTTCAGGTACTTAAAAATGGATGAATTCATGAATCCTTTAAGTGAGATGTATGCTTTTGCTGGAAACTCGGGAGATGATAGTACTTCTAGCAACACAAATGAGAACACTTCAAATGCAAAGAAAACCTTGACGGATGTTTTGGGAGTGGAAAGTGCATACGGAACATACAACAAACCCCCAAAGCTGATGGCAATCGAAGAGTACAGTCGGTGGGCCAAGAAATTTGAAGAATGGTTGAAGGCATTTGCATATACTAGCTGGAAAAACTTAAAGAATGGATACAGTGATGGAGGGAAAGTTGGAGAAAATTTGACATCATCCGAAGAGATAGATATGTTTGTTGTCGAGCAAAAATGCATCGCATTACTGTTCCAGTCTGTTCGAGAAGATATAATATCTTTGATCGAATACACTAATGCTAAAGATCTTTGGGAAAAGTTGAAAGTTAAATGTTTGGGTAGTGCAGAAATTGTGAAAAACAAAAATAAACTACTTAGAAAAGAGTTCGATCTATTTGGTTGTTTAAAAAATGAATCAGTTTGTAAAATGATCGAGAGGTTTGGGCACTTGAAGTTGGAACTGGCGCGACATGGAATTATCTATTCTCAAGAAGAGTTAGTCGACAAATTGTTTGACTCATTGCCAGATGAGATGGATTGGCAATACTTTGCCCTGATGTTGAAGAATACGATAACTTCTGAGAATCTTACAGTTGATTTGTTGATTGAAAGACTAGAAAGTCACGAGCTGGAGATTAAGAAAACACACAAAGTCAATCATTCATCATATCAGCAGAACTTGGATTTGTATTATCCAAAAAGTATGATTCCAAAGAATACACCTCCTAAAACAGCTTTTTCTGCTAAAAGCTCCAACACATCTAGCAAAGAAAGTGAAAGCAGCAAAGAGAATGCAAGCAGTGGTTTTCACAGTGGCTCTTCATCAACTTCAAACCAATCAGCTGCAAAGAACTTATTTCAATGCAACATCGCTGTTGATTTAAAGAACGCTCAAAATTTCAGTGAGGAGTCTGCAAAACAACAGATGGTTTTCCTAGCCTCTGTGCTGGAGTCGTACGAGAGCTTGGTAGCTGGGAAGATTGGCAACACCAACCTGACAAAAGAAGATTACGATCAGATAGATCCTAAGGAGATGGAACTGATCGACATAAGGTGGTGTATGGCAAGTGCAGTGAGAAGGGCACAGCGTTTCATGGAGATTACTGGTAGAAAGTCAATCGGTGGACCATCTACCAAGTTGGGCTTTGACAAGACAAAAGTGACCTGTTTCAAGTGTAAACAGAAAGGTCATTTTAAAAGAGAATGTCGAAATACTTATGCTGATGATTCTGAAAATCCATTCAAAGAAGATTACTACAAGAGAGCGATTTATCATCAGAATAAATCAGAACCGACTAGAATGAAACAACTTGAAGATAATAAAGAAAAATCCAGAGCTCTCGCCGTAATTCATGACGATGAAGGCTTTGACTGGAGCGAGTTGTTACCAGAAGAGGATGAGGTTGGATACGCTTTTATGGCAAAGATTGTTGAACCTGTCCCTTATAAAGACAACATAAATGAAGAAGAAAAGTATGTAAACAGAAAGATGATTAATCAAAACAGAATGATCAGAATTTCTGAGATATACACTGAAGCAAAAAGGGCAAAGAGATGGGATCCAGATAGAGAATGTTATCTTGACCCCAAAGGAAACATTGCCATTGACTACAGAACCCTCGATCTCGAAACCATAATTCAACAAGTGACTGAAGAAGAAGATGGTTGGCAAAGAAAATGGTGGGGAAGCAAAGAAGAGAAAGAAAACGAGAAAGAAGAAAAGTCAAAGAAGATTGATGATGGAATCATTGATACATCACAAGAGTTGAATGCCGAAAACTTGAGAAAGATGGCTAACAAGGTGCTGGTTGCTAAGGAACTTGAGGTAGATTCTAAATCCATATCTGAGTCCAAAAGCCAGGTCAGTTCAAACGGGTCAACAAGTGTATCAGGTAAGAAAGTAAATGGAGATATTGACTGCAAAAATTGCATGAAAAATTGCAAGGTTTGTAGTACAATCACTTATCTCAGTGGTAAGAAAGTTGAGGATCTGACAAACAGAGTCAGAGAAGTTGAGGATCAGATCTTGAACCGTGACAAAATGCTGAAAGCTTCGAATGACAGATTAAAGGAATTAACTGAAAAATTGAAACTGATAAAATTGACAAAGAAAAAATTAGGAAGGAAAATGAAAAACTAATTCTTGAAAATCGTCAAACTTCTGAAAATTTTGAAAAACTGAAACGCACGGTGAAAGATTCTGATGATAGAAACGGTAAAACATACAAAGAAAATTGTCATTTGCAAGGTGTTTTGAGGGTTAAAGAAGAGTTAATAAACAAACAACTGGATGAGATTGCAAAATTGAAGCTTCAATTTGAAGAAGCTAAGATTGAGAATGAGCGTATTAATTTGAAACTGAACAGTTACAACTCTGCAAGCTTTGTTTTGCAACACATTGTTCCAAAACCCATTGGGAAAAACAAAGCTGGCGAAGATGTATACTGTGATGGAACTGGGGTCGGGTTTCATCAAGTTCCACCACCAGTTCTAAACAATTTTTCGAAGAAGCAATCAGGGTTGGTTAATGATGAAGTTGAAACAAATGAGATAAAACTTCCAGAGTCAATTGATGTGACATTTTCTTCATCATCATCCGATGATAGTGTGCAAACTGAGATTGTTAAAGGCATGGCTGAAAGTGTTTTGGATAGTGATGAAGAATGTTTTCTGAACAATTACATTCAAAAACCAAAATCTAAAAACAATTTAGATGATGAACCGGGTCTTGTGATGTACAAGATGGCTGGTTCTGATAAGTTGTATTCAGATTTTGAGTTTCCTTTGGAGAATGTTAATGTGAACAAATTGAAAAATGTTTTCAAATTGGTTGAAATCGATTTGTCTGAAGTAGAAGGTTTGAATCAGACAAAGAGGCAAATGAATTTTGAGAAAGATAAAGCTTACTATAAGAAACCTGTTATTCCACCACATTCTTCTAACAACAATCGAAATAAATGGTCGGGAGGATATCAGGGTGGTAAGAATTATCAGAAAAGGAATGTTCAGAACAAGAAGTTTGCTGAGAAAAAGGTGTTTGTGAACAGTTCAAGTTCACTTTCTAATGAGGAATCTAAGATTTTTTCAAAAACAAACAAAGAGTTCTTTGAAAAGAAGGCCTCACAGCCTCAGTCTGAAGGCACAAGTCGGGTAGTTGACACCCGAACATGCTTCAAATGCAATCAAGTTGGACATATTGCACAAAAGTGTACCAACTTGAAGCCTAAGACTGAAGTTGTGATGAATTCTATCAAGAAAGATGTTGTGAAGGGAAAAGCTCCATTGGTTGTTGAGAAAAAGGTTTTGAAAAATGATAACTCTAAGATCAAAACTGAACCTGTTAAGAATTTGGTAACTAAAAATGACAAATTTTACAAAAGGGTGGCATCACCTCAACAAACATGGAAGCCAAAAGTTGTTGAAAAGAAAGAAAATTCTCCAAAACCAAAGGTGTCTGAGACTGATAAATCATCATCTTCAACCAAGAAGATGTATGTACCTTTGGATTTATATGAAAAGCAAAAATCAACTTCTGAAAAGAAGTATGTGGTGAAGAAAGACCAATCATCTGGTCAACCTCAAAAAGACGAATTTTTCTTATTCAAAGAGGTTGAGGTTGGGACTGCTGAAAGATTAAAAATGAATGATAAAAACTTTCCGCCACTTTACACTACAAAAACTCACATTAATGTCAAGTTACCCGAGTCAAGAGAGGCTTGGGTAGCATCAAAATCTCATTAAATGTTTTTTATATGTGCAGGAGCTTTCGAGATCCGTTTCACGTTGGATTATGGATAGTGGAGCTTCTCGGCACATGACAGGAAAGACAGCATTGCTGTATGATATTAGAAATATCAATGGTGGTTATGTGGGATTTGCTGGACATGAAGGTGGTAGAATTATTGGTGAAGGAACGTTATCTAATGGGATTGTAACGTTTGAGAGAGTTAACTACATTACTGAGCTGGAGAATAATCTGCTAAGTATCTCGCAGATTTGTGACAACATGTATACCACTCACTTCACAGAGAAAGAATGTTTGATCTTGAAACCAGGATTTGTTGTTCCTGAAGAATGGATTATCATGAGAGCACCTAGAGTGAATGATTTATATGTGTTATACATGAGTGTAGCAACTACAACAACAGGTCAGGCACATTGTTTTGTTTCTAGAGCAACAGAGAAAGAATTGAAGTTGTGGCACCGGAAGATGGGGCATATACATCTTAGAAAAATGAATTACTTGGTGCACAATGATTTGGTTCTTGGAGTTGATATCAAAGGTTTTCATCTGGAAGGGGAGTGCATTAGTTGCATTAAAGGCAAGCAGAAGAAAAAGTCACACCCTAAAAAGCAAGTCAATTCAATTTCCAGACCATTAGAGAGACTACATATGGATTTGTTTGGTCCAGTAAATGTCAAAAGTATTACAGGGGATCTCTACTGTCTTGTGGTTACTGATGATTATTCCAGATTTTCGTGGGTATCATTCTTGAAGTCGAAAGATGAAACGTTTGGAAGTTTGATGGCGTTGTTCAGAAAGATTGAAAATTTGTACCAAAGACGTATCAGAAGAATTAGAAGTGATAATGGTACTGAGTTCAAGAACAACAAGATGGAAGAATATTGTGATGAAAAAGGTATATTGCATGAGTTTAGTGCTCCATACACTCCGCAACAGAATGGAGTTGCAGAACGTAAAAACAGGACGCTAATTGAAACGGCCAGAACAATGCTTGCTGATTCAAAGTTACCGATAAATTTTTGGGCAAAAGCAGTTTCAGCCGCATGCTATACGCTCAACAGAGTTCTCACTGTCAAGAAATTTAACAAAACATGCTTTGAGTTGATCAATAACCGCAAACCGAATCTGAAGTATCTTGAACCGTTCGGGTCACCCTGTACTGTTCTAGAGCCTTTTGGAAAGTTTGGTCCGAAGAGTATTGAAGGAATATTCATTGGTTATGCAAGTCCGTTATGACGAGTCTTCGTTCCAAGTCTGAAGCGGATTATTGAAGCTCCAAATATTGAATGTCAAGGCCATACAATGCCACCACAAAATCCCGGCGATTCATGGCGTTTCAATTATGATACTTTGTGGGAGTCGTTCGACATGGAAGAAGAACCAGAGTTCTTTGACGAGTTAGATATTCTAAGAGAGTATGAAGATTCAGATGAAAGATTCCCAGCAGAAACTTATCGAAAACGACAAACTTCAAATGATGATGAAGCAGGTCCAAGCAATGCTGGAGAACATGACGTTGTTGAACAGAATGAAGTCGCTCAAGATAATCAGACAGATGAAAATGATAATCAAGAATCTGAAAACAGACCTGTATTTGATCGTGATGATTCAGATTCTGAGGGGGAGATAATTCAGTTTTCAAATCAAACTATTCCAGTCTGTGAACAAATTGCAAATCAAAATGTCACAAATCTGGAAGGTGAAGTAGATGTTTTAGGCGAGGTGATGCCAAGAACACTCTCATATCATCCAGAGGAGTTGATAATCGGAGAGTTGCAGTCAGGAGTCCGCACTCGAAGACAGCTTGATCTAGGGCTTACATGTTTTTACACAAAAGTTGCTCCTTTGCAAACTGAATTTTCATTGAGTTGTTTTATCTCGCAGGTTGAACCAAGAACTTACAAAGAGGCGCTTACTGAAGATTCTTGGGTCAATGCAATGCAGGAGGAACTGAGCCAATTCGAAAAGCTGGGAGTGTGGAAGTTAGTGGATTTGCCGGATGGCCACCGGAAGATCAATACCAAATGGGTGTTTAAATGCAAGAGGGATGATCGAGGAGTTATAATTCGAAATAAAGCTCGACTCGTTGTCCAAGGTTTCAGTCAGCAGGAGGGGATAGATTTCACTGAAGTATATGCCCCTGTTGCAAGACTTGAAGCAATCATAATCTTCCTAGCATTTGCATCGTGGAAAGGATTTAAAGTTTTTCAGCTAGATGTAAAGTCGTCGTTTCTCTATGGCAAGGTGAAAGAGGAGGTTTACGTCGGACAGCCACCGGGCTTTACCGACCCAATTCACAAAGACAAAGTTTATCTCCTGGATAAGGCGTTACAACTTACATCAGGCCCCGAGAGCCTGGTATGAGACCTTGTCTCAACATCTGTTAGCCAACAACTTCATCCGAGGAAAGATAGACGCCACTCTGTTCACAAAAGAAGTCGACGGGCATCTTCTGATAGTCCAAATTTACGTGGACGACATAATTTTCGGGTCTACAAATGAACAACTCTGCAAAGATTTTGAAAAAGTTATGAAGCAGAAGTTTGAAATGTCATCAATGGGTGAGATGAAGTTCTTCTTGGGACTTCAAGTTGATCAACTTCCCGAGGGAACTTTCATACATCAAACGAAATACGTTCATGATGTTCTGGAGAAATTCGGGATGTCAGGAATGTCACCTATGTCCACCCCTTTAGCGACAAACCATGGGATAAACCCTGATCTCACCGGAGAGAAGGTAGATGAAACACTATATCGCTCCATGATCGGTTCGTTAATGTACTTGACGGCATCAAGACCGGATATTATGTATCCAACCTGCCTCACAGCCCGATTTCAGTCAAGTCCTAGAGCTTCGCATATGGTAATTGTGAAACGGATTCTACGCTACCTGAAAGGAACTCCATCTCTGGGGTTGTGGTATCCAAAAGTCGGCAATTTCACACTCGAAGGATATTCTGATTCTGATTTCGGATGCTGCAAAGTGAATGCTAAATCAACAACAGCGAGGTGCCAGTTTTTCGGACCACGATTGGTCACCTGGCAATGCAAGAAGCAGACCTCTGTCGCTCTATCCACATGTGAAGCTGAATATGTATCTGCTAGCAGCTACTGTTCTCGGATCTTGTGGATCCAGCAACAGATGCGAGATTACGGTTTGCAATTTCTAAACTCCCCTATCTTTGTTGATAATGAGGCTGCTATAAACATAACAAAAAATCCTGTTCATCATGCTAAAACGAAACACATTGAAATTCGTCATCACTTTATCCGTGACTGTTTCGAGAAAAAGTTGATACGAATAGAAAAAATCCACACCGATGAACAAAGAGCTGACTTGCATACCAAAGCATTTGACAAAACACGTTTTCAATATCTTTTGAAACTTAATGGTATGAAGTTGCTATCGGTTGCGGAGGAAATCGTTGGCGTTGATGAAGATACCACTGTAGATGATGTTGAAAAGCAATCTGCAATGGTTTGTCGAATTTTTACTTGTTTTGGTCTTTAGGGGGAGATACTAGTTTTAATTTCAGAAAATACAAAAACAATAAAATTTTGAAAAAGCCAAAAACATGATAAAATTCAAAAAGAGCTTGTGTAAAAAGGGAAAATGATAGTACATCAGCTAGACGGTTACAGTACGCTAAAGAAATGGAAAGTGTTAAATGCTTTAAACAGTCTCACTGATGATGTGCCGATAGGTTTTTACACGTTTAGTAAATTTGTTCGGGATATAAACCTAAAATTCTTACTTGCTTATTTCATGGGGAACACTACTTGGATATATAGGTAACCCCTGAAATCTCGTTTGAAAGATTCCTTTTTCTGATATACTAGGGTTTTATACTCAGTGATATCTGGGGTATTATTCTGGGACTTCTGCTGAATGGAAGTTCTGACCTAGTCCTCGAATAATACTTTCTGCAAATGCTTGAAACATAGCATCACCCTCAGCATATATGATAAGACAATAAAATTGCTTAGCAATGCTGTTGTAAAAAAGATCCTCTAAAGGGGACACATCCAAAGGTTGAGTCATGATCTCTCTGCTGAACGGTAGTTCTGACCTGAGCTCTCATGATTCTTCATAAATTATTAACCCCTACAGATATTATTTGTGTTATAATTGCCTGTAAGACTGAATATCGGGATCTGGATACGGGAGTATATTCAAGAGGTGGGACACACGTATAAGTTTAAGTTTCTAAAACATTAATTCCGTATCCTGAACAGATTGAAATGTGTGTGAGAATTTAAAAGGATCAGTATATCGACAATCTAAGTGAATTGTTTAAATGCTGTGTATGAAATCAAGCTTAATGGTACTTGTAACTTGTCGGAAGCTGATATGATTCCCTAACACGCTCACCAAAATATGTTTGTAAATAGTTTACATTTACTGCATTTCTATTTCTGTATTTCTTTTCTAGCCTAGATGATTTTATTTTATATTTCTGCTTTATTTTCCGACAAACCAAAGCAGAGAGCTGATCTTCAGATTCGAATTGAAGGCAGGAAGTTTCTGAGCTGAATGATGAGTTTGGAGCTAATCATGAAAATTCTGTGAAAATGAAAAGTCAAATACAAGTTCATTAATTTGAAACTTGTAATTTTCAGAAAAAGTTTGATTAAAACATCAGTATGCTTTGTATCGGGTCAACCAAGGTCATTAAGTTGGACTTGGTCGACAAATTAAGTACCTAGGGTCATTAATTTGGACCTAGATACTTAAGTGGATTTTCAAACACTGATTTGGTCAAAAAGTCAAAATGTCAAAGATTTGAGAAATATAGGAATGCTTGGATCGAACAGCTGACCGATCGGACAGCATTGCTAGCCGATCGGACAGCACGCCGATGCAAAGACACCTATAAATAGGTGGTCAAAGTTCAGTCAATACGGCTACATGTTCGATCGGCTGACCTTTCTCTCTCAAACTTTCTTCATCTGATTTCTCATTGATTCTCTTTGGATTAGAACATTGGTTTGTTGGTTTGCACATCATTCACAATGCCAAAGGTAAGTTTTTCACATCCAAATCTATCATCTGTTCCATCTGTTCTTCATGCCGTAACTGTCATCTTCTTTATAATCAGATCTAGGAATTTCTAGACATGTTTGATGAATTCTAAGTACAGGGTCTTGGTCGGAATGTTAAGATCTATAGATTTACCGGTTTAATTTGTGTAATATCATGTTTAAATTGTGTAGATCTGGTGATAAGTGTTACGATAGTCGGCTAGGTTTTAGGGAAATTAAACCTTGTTTAGAACGAATTAGAGAATAATGAACATAGGGTTTTGATCGCGACAAGATTCTTATCATAGATCTATGTTCAATCTTTGATAATCTGCCTGAAAAATTTTCTGAGTATGAGTGTTCTTGAAGAGATGTCAACCGATCGGACAGTAGTCCGATCGAACAGCCATCATAGTGGTTACAATAAGTAGTGTTAGGATAACTCATGCCTTGGATTTTGTGCCATTTTGTGTCATCAATATGTAGAATGTTTCATGGTGAATTTTTGTGCTAGCCGATCGGACGGCTTTACCAGCCGATCGGACAGCATTGCTAGCCGATCGGACAGCATTGCCAGCCGATCGGACAGCATTTTCTGCTAGCCGATCGGACAGCATTGCCAACTGATCGGACGGCTTTACCAGCCGATCGGACAGCATTGCTAGCCAATCGGATAGCATTGCCTGCCGATCGAACAGCATTCATTGAAATCTGTGCAAAATTGTGCTAGCCGATCGGACAACATTGCCAGCCGATCGGACAGCATTTTCTGCTAGCCGATCGGACAGCATTGCCAACCGATTGGACAGCATTACCAACCGATCGAAAAGCATTACTAGCCGATCGGACAGCATTGCTAGCCGATCGGACAGCATTACTAGTCGATCGGACAGCTTGTTCAAGGGATTTTCAGTGTTAGAAAATTTTTCAAAATTTTCATCCTTCATCCTTATGTCTCAAAACCTGTGTAAATAATTAATAATGTATATTTTTATAGGGAAGAGGAAAGGATACGGATAAGGGTCACAATGTATATTGTGTAATTGATGAAGCTAACACAGAGAATACAGTGGTTGAAAAAATGGCAAAATTCTTACGAGAAAGCAGAGTTGCGAAGGCTTTATCTGACAGAACTGCTATATATGAATCTCATGTAAGAACCTTCTGGAGCACAGCTAGATATGAAGAAACTGATAAGATGATACACTCAGTTTTAAGAAAGAAGGACAAAAAGGGAAAAGATATAGATGTAGAGTTTAATTTTGGTGTTGGAGACATTAGAAGGGTTCTAGACTTAAAAGATTCTGATGACGATCCAACAATCATGTCTGAACGTCTTGCTAAAGGTGTATGGTGCAGAATGGGATTCACTGGTTATATCAATGGAAAGATGACTAAGACAAGTTTCTCAAAGGCCTACAGATTTTTGTTGCATTGCATGGTTCATTCACTGTCACATAGGAAAGGTGCATATGATGAAGTATCAGATTACATCATGAATATCATCGCAAGTTTGGTATTGAACAGACGTTACAACATTTCTCAAATAATCTTTGAATATATGAAGGAGAACTATCAAAATAAAGGTGACAAGTATATCATGTATCCAAGATTCATAATGATGCTGATAAATGATAAGTTCAAAGATCTTCCAAAGAATAAAAGTGACATTATGGACATGAGAAACATAACAACTGAGACCATTGCAAGAGTCACCAAAGAAGATGATGCAAAAACAAAACAAATGATATGCAAAATCAAGAATCCAGATTATGTTGCTCCTGAAAATGATAAATGGAGACATGAGAACAGTGATTCAGATAATGAAGATGAGAAGATGAGCGATTTGAAAGAAAAGAATACTAGATGGTGGGTTGAGAAAGTTAAAGATGGGAAGAGAAAGAGAACTCCAAAGACGTCCCCTGCAGTTTCTATTCCGAAGAATGTAGAAAAGGGTATAGTGAAAGGGGGAGTCATAAGGTAATTAGAATTTTATATTGTTAATAGTTTTTAATAAATCTGTTTTGTAGGGACTTCTGGAGAACCGCAACTAAAGCTGAGAGATGAAACAGTTTTGGAACCATCAGCAGTTATTCAAGAAGGAGCTGAGTTGTTGTCTCAATCTCTTCAAAGTTTTTTAAAGAAGAATGAGGATGCTGCTAAAGGTGTTAAAGGCAAAGAACCTGAAGGTATTGTTCAAGATATATCAAGTGATGAAGATTCTGAAGCCACAGAATCAGAATCAGAACTTGATCCAAATACTCTTGGCAGAGGCAAAACTCAACTCAAGAAAAAGGCTTCAAAGAAACAAAAGACTTCAGATGAGGAAGATTCTTCTTTTGAACCAGATCAACCAAAGAAACATTTAAAGAAGCGTAAAGCTGTTCAAACTGGAGTTATTCCTAGAAGTGTGCGAGCAAAGAAAGGAGAAGCTCAAGTTCAAAAGGATCAAGGAAGCAAAGGAAAGAAGCAACCTGAATCATCTAAGGCTAAAGAACCGGAAAGTCAAAAGAAAGTTAGTCAAGATGACTATGTTGAAGTTACTGAGCGGGGAGTCTTTTCTTCAAGATTTCCGCAAATTCCTGAAAATATTGAGATTCCAGAATCCTCACGACCAAAAGTTTCAGATGATTTCTTTAGCAATCTTCCACCTGCATTAGGAGATCTGTTAGAAGATTTGAATTTTGAATATGATTTGTTCAATAATGAAGCAGTAAGGATTCTGGCAAAGAAAGTTAAGGAGCTTGAAAAGGAAAAGGAAAGGGTTGAAAAAGAACGTGATATGTTATTAGAGCAAGTGAATAAGTTGATGAAAGCTCATGATCAAATAAGATTGGTGCTGATCAACCATGAAGAAGAAATGAAGAAAGTAAAGGATGATGGAGATAATAATTCTAAAGTCATTGAAGTTCTAACTGCATAAATTTCTTCATTAAATGAGAAGACAAAGAATCTTCAGGATGTGAATCAGACACTCAATCAGCTTCTCAGTGAAATGAGTGAAGCTACATCTAATGAAATGAAAGCAATGAAGTTAAAGATGGAAGCTATGAAAGCAGATAAAGTGGTGAAGGATGAACAACTTCGAATGTTATATTCTGTAATGGAAAGTCATCTAAAAATGGATGTTCAAGCTGCATTCAACGAGATTGAAGTAAGAAAAGTTGAAGAAAGAAGACTTGAAAGAGAGAGAAGACTAGCTGAGGATGCAATTCAAAAGAACAAAAGTGTTATTGAAGATATTCAGGAAGCTGGTGGGTCTTCAAGTCAAATTGATGTTGAAATGAATGAAGTTGTTCAAGAACAAGTTGTTGACGAACAAGCTGATGAAGATATTCAAGAACAAGAACAAGATGCACATGGTAAAGAGTACATGTTAGTCGGTGAGCCTTCTCTACTCATTGATTCTGATGAAGTTGTCCGTAGAGTTGCTGCCATACAAAAGAAAAGAAAGGCCAGAGAAGTGTTGCTACTAGAATGGAAGACGCAGCAATTTGTACTTGTTGGTGATGCTTCTACAGTGCCTTACAATATAAAAGAAGTTGTTCGCAGAATGAAAATTAATAAAAGGCGAAAAGAAGCTAAGAAGGCATGTGGAGAAGAAGTAAGTGATTCTGATGTTGAAATGTTTGGAGATGAAGAAGAGAATGAAGATGATAATGATGATGAAGACGAGTCTGCTCAGAAAGATGATGATAAGAAAGATGATAATGATGATAAGAAAAATGATGATAATGATCAAGGTGCTTCGGGATTGCTGGTTGAGAATCCTATTGACGAACAAAAGATTGAAAAGTTTCTGAATGATCAGATCAATGAACAAGAAGATGATGATCAGCAAGAAACTTCTACATCTGGAAAACAGCACGTAGATCAGGTATTCCTCACGAATCCTACTGTTATTTACTTACATGATAAACATGAGGAAGTGATTGAGGTTAGAAGGTCAAGAGAAGAGATTCTAGAAGAATTGGGATTAGAAGAAGGGAAATTCAAATTCGATATTGAAGATGAGATTCCTCAGTCATCTGAAGACATATTTGAACCAAGATATGCTTTTGAAGCTGATCATTACAATGATGTAATTGTTGAAGATGCTTCAGATTCATCTGATGAGGAAACTGATTTCCACTATTCTGATGTTGATGCGACTTTTCCATCATTTGCTGAAATGTTCAAAGACCGAAATGAAGATGAAATCAGGAGAAAGATTGTGGAGAAAGTGTCTACCGAAGGTATTCCAGAAACCATACCCAGAGAAAACCTTGCTGAAGAAAGAAAGAAATGGTTCAAAGTTATGCCTAAGGAGAGAAAGAAACTTAGGGCACTTCAGTTCTTCACTCATAACAAAGATCTTTCTTGGGGTGACATTCTTTCTTGGGGTTATTTGGAAGATTTACAAATCTATGCAATCAGACAAGAACAGGGGGTCCAGTACTTTAAGTTTTTGGCTGATATCAAAACTCTTCCATGGTGGGACATAGATGAATTAGTTAAAACAAAGAACATTAAAGAATTTTACCATGGTTTGGATGTGAAGTAGCATGATCAACATTTATGGAACTATGTGAAGCTGCAAGCAAAGAAAAGATATCCTGACTGGAAACCACATTATCCAGATCAAATTGTCAGAATCTTAGAGAATGGTGAAAAAGATATTACTCTGGATATCAAGCCTCCTCGTTGTTTGAAGAATATGCCTTTACGGGCAATGGAGCAAGATTTCCATGAAGAATTTGAAGGATGGTTGTACAATCAATCTACGGCCGAGGCAATAATTTCATTACATAACAAGTCCACTCGAGAAGCAAGAAGGATTTGTGTGTTAGATCCTATGTGGCTTGTAAATTGCTCAAAGAAAGACATAGATTGCCTGTTTTACAACAAGATAGTATATGAAAGGCCTGACAGAGAGCAAGCAATGCAATATCAAGCAATTGTCGATGTTTGTTTTGCACAAGACATCAATTCTGGAAGATACTGGAAGACAAAATGGAGAGATCTGGAGATTGATGAGTTCTTGAAAAGATACAAACGTGAACAACGTTCCAAAAAGATTGCTGAGCATGCTGCTAAGATGGGAAGACGTAAATTGGGGATTGTACCTCCAACAAATCAAACACCAATTGAATCTGAAGAAAACAAGATACCAAAATGGGATCGAAAGCGTGATGGTGATCCTGTTTACAGAAACTGGTGGTTGACCGAAGGAAGACATAAAAGAAAAAGAATGTTAGAAGAAAAAGCAGAGATGAGAAGACAGAGAGCTCGTGAAAGAAGACGCAACAGGAGGAATTGAAGACTATGCTGGAAGGAACTACAGCTACATCCGAGGGGGAGTCTGTTAGTACATACGTCTGTAGCTTCCGTCAGCATGTAGTCATGTTTTGTATATTTGTGTCTTTTTAATATGTATGTATATTAGAATAGCAGATCAGGATATGGGTATGTATTGTTAAAGTGCTGCATTATGTTAAGCTATGCCAGCCGATCGGACAGCCGTTCGATCGGCTAGCCCAGCCGATCGGACAGGCTTCCGATCGGACAGCAATGCCAGCCGATCGGGCAGGCGTCCGATCGGACAGCACTTCTTCTATCCTGACTCTGCCTATAAATACCTGTTCGATCAGGTCAATTGTAACTTTTGCACTTTTGACTCTCTGGTGAACTCATGTCAGTCTGACTTTCAGAGGAACACTTGTACTTTCACATCCGATTGAATAGAAAGATCAGACAGCATTTAAGAGTTGAATTCTGTGTTGATTATCTGTGATTTGTCGTAATGGATTCCGCACATTAGATAAAGTCGATTCACCTTGTTCCTTAAGATCAGATCCTGTGCATAGGGACCTCACATATACCTTATGGTCGCTTCGTTTAAGTAGTTGTATGATAGGTAGTTTATATGCCTTAGGTAAATTACCAAAATGCCCTTTTTACGCCAAAATTCATATTAAGCATATGTAACATAACTTTTGATATCTAAACTGATTTGGCAACAATATTAGACATGTTAAGGCATATTGTACTTATCATAGGGCTAGTTAGGCGTTCTGAACGCGTTTTACACGAACGACGCGTTAAAGTAGCATAAGCTACCTAAACGGGTCGTAATGGGTCGTAAGCACTTAGGTTAGGTTTCATTTAGTATGTAGGCTTTGTTAAACCATATTACATGAGTTCTCATACTCATTTGGTTTACAAGCCCTCATTCTATCCGATCTTCCTAATTAGGTCTGGTATATTAACATAGTTACCTATATTAGGTGTCGTTTGATATCCGTGATCTATAGCATTGTTTAGTTGTTACTCAAGGACTACTAAGCAATCTCAAGTGAGTACATAGACCCCTCTTTTACCGTTTTCAAACTGTTTTGGGGTGAAACACATGTGCCTACTTGTTACTTTCATGCTTTTCCATGTTTTCATATCATATGCTTACTATGTTCATTAGTACACTATTAGTACATTGTTTTACATTACATTTTATGCTATGCATGTCCATTGTGTGCATACTTAGTACATTGTTTTACATTACAATTTGTTGCATATGCTCATCCAGCATATGAACACATTATATTACATTATGTAAACCATTTGTATCTATTGAACCATGTGAACCATTTGACAATAGACATTTGGCTATACCTAAACATTTCTACAATTGTTAAACATTACATCATGATGGTTTGGGTTGAGTAAGTGATTTAAGTAACGAGGCGTGTGTAATATGATACAAGCACGGTGGATACGCCGCTGGTACTTCCTATATATAAGTGTTTGTATGGTATTACATATCATAGCATTATTTGAATCATTTCAATTTAAGACATATAACATTTTATACAAATAACATACTTTTCACAAGACATTGTTTTACAAACAACTTACCTTATACAAACTCATTTTACATGGTTATTCATTTAACCATACATTATTCTCTTATTTATACATATCATCTAAACTTATTGTTTTTCAAATGATTTACAAAACAAATCAATTTACAAGGTTCATGACTAAACTTTATTAAACAACTCTTTCTAAACTTACAAGTCATGAAACCTATTTTCACAAAACCTATGTATCTCACAGGCATTTTTATGCTGACGTACCTATTTTCACATGTGTTTTCAGGAGTTGATGCATAGGACTTATCGAGACATACTTAGGCGGACCTGGGCCTTAGTGACTTAAAACAAGACAAGAACTAGTTAATTTATGTTATGTACTCTTTATTTCTGGTTTAAAGACAATGTAACTCGCTTGTTTGATGAATAAAACGAAACTTTAATTTCCATGGTTGTGAAACAATTAATTCTGTTACAACACTCCCCGACGTTTCCGCCACGTCTTGTTGTTTTACGTGGTCGGGGTGTGACAGAAAAGATGGTATCAGAGCCAATGGTTATAGGGAATTAGGTTATTAGTAATACTTTGACCTAGTCTATAACCTTCCTAGGACCCTAACGCGAGTTTACTTGCGTTTAGTCATAAAACAATATCGTCACCTATCCTTAGGCGACGACCACAACAAGAACATAAATTTCAAAACCGCTTTGAAAACTAATCATCTGTTCTAGGATGATTGATTACTAGGTTTTGAACCCTCTGTTATAAGGGTTTGAACCCCTTTGAATTTTCAAAACTCTCATCAAAGTTTTGGGTCCTAAATAGTGTGAACACGTGCAAACTGGAAGAGTGAATGCCTGTACCCTGGGTTTTCTGTCTAAGGCTAGAGTGTTCGTACAAATCCACATAATCGGACCAGTCACTCTTACCTGGGAACTCTTGGGGTGAGTGTCCACTTATAGGCGAGCATGTCTTCGCGATACATTATGAGGATCTATTTGCTTTGACTCAGCCTTTGTGTTGTTTGTTTGCTTCGTGGTTCAAACAAATGACCATCACCCATGATTTTGGTCGGTAATTGTAACATCCTATTCTTACCCAATGCCATTTCATTTGTTTTCTCTCTTGTTTCCCCTTTTAGAATGCCTCCACGACGCGAAAATCAGGTATCTATTGAGGAGCTGGAAGCTGTCATTACACAGCAAATGACTGCTGCAATCCCGAACATCGTTGCTCAATGTAACCAAGCCCTCAACAACAATAATGCCCCCTGCAACTTCAAGACATTCAACTCGGCTAAGCCATCAAAGTTTTCTGGGTCTCAAGGAGCGACTGCACTTCTGCAATGGTTCGAGAGTTTAGAGAGCACCTTTAGACATGTTCAATGTCCAAACGAGCGAAAGGTAGATTTCGCATCTAGTGTCTTTGAGAAACGAGCTTTGACGTGGGGGAACGGTGTGATGAGAGATAGGGGTGCCGAAGTGGCACTGGCTCAAACGTGGGAAGAACTTCGAGCACTGATGATGAAGGAATTATGTCCTCGTCATGAGATCAGAGCCTTGGAAAGGGAATTCGACGATCTTAAGCAAGACAGCGGGGAACATCGAGCATACGCTGATCGATATGAGGAGCTGAGCCTGTTGTGTCCTACCATGGTTACGCCTTTGGATAAGGCGATCGAAAAATACATTGATGATCTCCCTGACCCAGTTCAGGACATTGTTACTGGTAGTAATCCTACCACAGTTAGACAGGCCATTGAATTATCTGCTACCCTAACCGAATCTCAGATCAGAAAGGGCAAACTTTTTCGGAAGGGCGACAAGAAACAAGCAGCTAATGTTCAGGAGGAAACCAAGGAAAGCAAAACCGAACCTTCTAAGAAGCGTAAGGCTCCGCAGAATTGTGCGATTGCTGCTCAACCCAACCAAAACACCCGCAACCAACCAACTCAACCTCCTGCAAGGAAACCTTATGCCGGTACTGCACCGATATGCAACAAATGTAATGCACACCACTTAGCTCACCTACAGTGTCGTTTATGTGCTTATGTGTTCCCTTTTTATGTGATCCGAATTTTTGTTATCCAAATCCTCGTAGAATCTTCCATATCTTCGTATAAGGGATTCATAGTAGGATACCCAAAGGTACTACCTTAAATCCTTGATGGGCTTTAACGTTATAGTTAAAGATTCCTCTTGAATAGTTTAGTTAAAGAGATTGATTCGTCAATCTAGTTAAAGACATCCTCCGTTGATGTAGTTAAAGATTCCTCTTGAATAGTTTAGTTAAAGAGATTGATTCGTCAATCTAGTTAAAGACATCCTTCGTTGATGTAGTTAAAGATTCCTCTTGGGTAGTTTAGTTAAAGAGATTGATTCGTCAATCTAGTTAAAGACATCCTCCGTTGATGTAGTTAAAGAGATCATTTGTTGATCTAGTTAAAGAGATTGATTCGTCAATCTAGTTAAAGACATCCTCCGTTGATGTAGTTAAAGAGATCATTTGTTGATCTAGTTAAAGAGATTGATTCATCAATCTAGTTAAAGATATCATGTGTTGATATAGTTAAAGAGGCCCTCTGGTGGTCTAGTTCAAGAGATTGTCCGTTGATCTAGTTAATAAATCCTTTGGTGATCTAGTTAAAGAGACTATTGTAGTCTAGTTAAATCACCACAGGATAATTCGTTTGATTTTTTTTCCCCTACGCATTTTGAAATGAACCGTGCGGACTGTGCAAGGAATTACGTAATTATGGAGGCCTACATAATTATGGAATTCAGTGCACAGAAACCACAGAAAGTTTTGCCATGTGTTAAGACCGATAGTGACAAGAGTAATGATACGAGAGAAGTCTTGGACCTCGACCAATGTCATTTATTCTTACACTCCCCAATTCTGATCTCAATCACACACCAAGTTTCCTATGATGAGTCTTCATAAGAAACATTTTTCAGCCCGTAGTTCGAAAATCCATGTTTTGTTACTACAAGGACTTCACTTTGAGGGTTGACATTTTCGCTAAGAATCCTAAAATGGCCCAGAGTTTTACTTAAGGGTTCAATGGATTTGTCTGAAAGCGAAACCGTCACAGCTGTCTTCACAAGTTTCCTCTAAAACTAAATTTCGGGATGAAATTTCCTAAAGTAGGGGAGACTGTGACACCTGTGTCACTTCAACCATCAAACAAATACCAAACCAATGAAATATTGTATTTCATACTTGGGATTTGTATAAATATGTGTATCGTTTGCACATATCAATTCTTGTTCGATTTCAGGCTCTAAATCGCTTTCTGGAAGGTTATACGCGCACCGATGCGTAAATATAACCAGTTTAATGCAACAAATACTCTGTAACATCAACATATACTTAACATACCTTAAATAACCTTTACATAACTTATAAATAAGTTTTGAAGGCTTTGGTATGGCAAAAACAAGTTAATTCGCTTACAGGGACTAAATTTGACAAACTGCGAAAGTATGCCAATTTGAACTGTAACAGACATTCCGGAACATGACCATAAGTTAAAAATACCCTAAATATCCTTTACATAGCTTAGAAATAGTCTTTGAGGGGTTCGGTGTGCTAAAATAAACTTTTGGGTCATTCAGGGACTAAAAGCGTCAAAAAGTGCATAAATTTGCACTTTCGCGCATAACTTACGTTCTGAATACATCCGGACATCCAAAAATTTATGTAAGCACTAAAATATTTTATTTTAGTGTTTGGCATGAGAAAAATCCATTCGTCACGCCATTTGGATCGTTTTTCGCGCTTATGCGCATTCCGTCGTAATTAACCGAACAACGCAATCGTACGGCCAAACGAACCAACATGCGTGATGTTTTCAAGCATATTTCATGTTCCCTATGTCTTAACATTATTGTGGAGCTTGAAATTGGGTTTGACGGGTGTTAGAAGTGCCGTTACGCAACGAAACAAGGTGCAGGGACTGAAACTGACATTCTGCCAAACGTGATGGCTTTCGGACCGTAAGCCATCACCCTCACGGTCCGTAAGCAGAGGTCGGATGCAGAAACTCGTTTTGACTTCTGATTAACAGCTTTTAAACACTCCAAAGGCCAATGCCACATGTTAATCCCTGATGGTGGGGGCAAATGATGCACCATAACATTTCAACACATGTACGGATGATATTCGATCACGATTTTCAAGAAACGATCCTAACGGTGGTCCAAATACTATAAATACCCAACCCATCACTTGCAAAAACCCACAAATCTGATCTAAAAGCTCTAAGTTGGAGACATTGCTTCATACCTGAGCTATTCGATCAAGATTTACTAGCGGGGACCCTTTGTACGTGTTCCTTCATTCTCTTTACTCGTTTAGCGTTAAAAGTCAAACTTTGTTTGACTTTCTGCGTTGACCTGTTTATGGTCAATGCGAAGTTCGTTTGAACTTCATAACGTGAGCGTAATCACGATGGTTATAGTCCCTAGTGACTATACCTACTGATTACCACGTTATCTAGGCTCAGTGACGAGTCGTAGTTTCGGCCAGAATACGTATTCTTGCGTATTTTGTAACCAAACTACTTATAGGTATCAAAATCGTTTGTTTTGATACCAAACTTATTTTCTAACTTAGTTAAGCATGTTTTAACGTGCTTAGCTCGTCACTTTTAGTTTTGTACTTGTCTAGGGTCGTAAAGGTAAGCGATCTAATCAATCGCTTATACTTTCGAACCCGACCCGTTTGGTCGATCATTAGGATCCGACCAAACACATTAGGTGACCATAGTATATAGGGAATAACCTTCCGAGGTTATACCTTATGGTCGCTTCGTTTAAGTAGCTGTATGATAGGTAGTTTATATGCCTTAGGTAAATTACCAAAATGCCCTTTTTACGCCAAAATTCATATTAAGCATATGTAACATAACTTTTGATATCTAAACTGATTTGGCAACAATATTAGACATGTTAAGGCATATTGTACTTATCATAGGGCTAGTTAGGCATTCCGAACGCGTTTTACGCGAACGACGCGTTAAAGTAGCATAAGCTACCTAAACGGGTCGTAATGGGTCGTAAGCACTTAGGTTAGGTTTCATTTAGTATGTAGGCTTTGTTAAACCATATTACATGAGTTCTCGTACTCATTTGTTTTACAAGCCCTCATTCTATCCGATCTTCCGAATTAGGTCTGGTATATTAACATAGTTACCTATATTAGGTGTCGTTTGATATCCGTGATCTCTAGCATTGTTTGGTTGTTACTCAAGGACTACTAAGCAATCTCAAGTGAGTACATAGACCCCTCTTTTACCGTTTTCAAACTATTTTGGGGTGAAACACATGTTCCTACTTGTTACTTTCATGCTTTTCCATGTTTTCATATCATATGCTTACTATGTTCATTAGTACACTATTAGTACATTGTTTTACATTACATTTTATGCTATGCATGTCCATTGTGTGCATACTTAGTACATTGTTTTACATTACAATTTGTTGCATATGCTCATCCGGCATATGAACACATTATATTACATTATGTGAACCATTTGTATCTATTGAACCATGTGAACCATTTGACAATAGACATTTGACTATACCTAAACATTTCTACAATTATTCTCTTATTTATACATATCATCTAAACTTATTGTTTTTCAAATGATTTACAAAACAAATCAATTTACAAGGTTCATGACTAAACTTTATTAAACAACTCTTTCTAAACTTACAAGTCATGAAACCTATTTTCACAAAACCTATGTATATCACAGGCATTTTTATGCTAACGTACCTATTTTCACATGTGTTTTCAGGAGTTGATGCATAGGACTTAGCGAGACATACTTAGGCGGACCTGGGCCTTAGTGACTTAAAACAAGACAAGAACTAGTTAATTTATGTTATGTACTCTTTATTTCTGGTTTAAAGACAATGTAACTCGCTTGTTTGATGAATAAAACGAAACTTTAATTTACATGGTTGTGAAACAATTAATTCTGTTACAACACTCCCCGACGTTTCTGCCACGTCTTGTTGTTTTACGTGGTCGGGGTGTGATAAAAGGTCACTCAGAGGTATATTTTAAACATGTTGACACATTTAACCCCTGTAGTTTGTAATCTCTCACTTTCTTTCACAATTAGCTTCGTATGATCCATGAATCATTCGTTTAAGGGTATAAACATCATGTAGGGTTATTGTAAAGTATTTTTATCCATTGTTGACATTTTGAACCCTTATATTCGCATACTTTCCTTGTTTGTCAACTCTAGTCCTTCTAAAGTAATCCTTTACACGTTTAAAGTTTATGACACGTGTCAATACATCATTGGACATGAATTTTCGAGGTGTTACATCCTCACCCCCTTAAAAGAAATCTCAACCTCGAGATTTGCTAAAATGCTGGAAGTACTTTTTGTCGCATAATGGACTTAACTTCTATAACATATCTGGAGTCTTTCCAAGCTCCCAAAGTGACCCCTATATTAGGTACATGTATCCTTTTTGGAGCTTCTTAACATGTCGATCCTCAATCGATACAGGATGCTCATCACATCATAAATTTGCATATCATTATGTGATAATGCTTCTTGACTTATTGGCGAAACACATCCTTCAGTCACAAGTGTGCAATGCATTGCGAGCTCCGCCAAGCTCCTTAAATGGGTTTTAGCTTATAAGCTACTTGATCTTGATACATTCGATTTCCTTCGAATGATTCTATATATTCAGAGCTTAACTAGCCTGATAATTTAACAAATTTGGCACACCCTTCTAGGGTGATATCTTTTGTTGAACCTTATTCCTTAACAAGAATTTAGGAGGGTTGCTACTTTCATTAATTCTTGATTTTCTGCCGAATACTGGCAACTTACAGATGATTAGGGATTTGTATGATCTTATTCGTTGTTTCCAATGTAACTTTCAGATCCTGATAAGTGGACTTCCCAAAGTCTCGTCCATCCAACGGATGTTTTGATATTTCATATGTACAAGGTCTCCAAAGGAGCCACCTTGATACTTATATAACAACTATTATAGAAAAGCTTATCTTAAGGTGAGATGGTTATTCCAACCATTGCTCAAAACTAATCTTAAGGAATAGCTAATCCTTACTGTTAGTCGAACAAATCGACGATCCTGGGCAGCTAATGGCGATTCTTAATCGTTGCCTAATTAGGGTTGCGGTAAAAATTGCATAAGCAAAATGAACCATCTTTCATAATTAACTATACCGAATTCTCAGGATATTGAGTTAGGCTATATGAACCCTCTATTTTAAAACTTAGTTAATCAGGGTTTCGATTCTTCCAATGATGGTACTAGCCGTCTTGGAGATTTCATAATAATACAGCCTTAAATGGGATATAAACCTTAACTCTACCTGCCTCTCAGGGGTAAACAGGGTAATCTTAGGAGAAGATAATCAAGATACAAGGAGGTTACAGAGATTTTACAAATCTCAGGCTCCAATTCATCCATCATTGCTTGTGTCAATTAAGTGACACATTTACGTTACGAGTCCACGAATTCCTTGATCTGGAACATTTACTTGGACAATTCCATTCTGGATATCTCCTTTGAATACCATTAGCTGACTTTAGTACTTTATGACCATCGGAATATCTTTGTGGTCCCATGCATTAAACCTCCATACTGATCAGGCATGGAAGCAATCTATGGAACATATTAAGATATACCAATCCTCATATGGCGCTTTTTATCATACCGTTTGATTTTCGTAATCGTCAGAGATCAAAGAGATATCAACTCTAAATGCTGACGCATTACACCTAGAGAGAGGATACTTCTAAAATTCTGCGCCTGAAGGTTTCTAACAGGAACAGAAGGAATGGTTCTTATGATTTTACCTGTAAGTTTTATCTTACACTTAATATCTGGGGTTACGAGAAAATTTCCAAAAGTTTGCTAAGCTTAAGATCTTATGAGAGACTTAGTAGCACCTGAACCCAAACGTATCTCCTAGCAATCAAATCACAATAAGGGATTTATCTGGTGTCATTATTAACGTGAATTGCCTCTAATCATTCATCAGGAGGGTTAAACGCCTCCATTCTTAATCCTTTTAAACTTAGCTGCAAAATCTTTGACAAATTTACTGGTTATTTCTTAATCTATGTAACATGAGTAGCTGAGGTAGATCCATAATGGATTTATAATAAGCAGGCTTTGAATCCTTAATGTGCCCTCTAATTGTCGTTGCTAACCACCAGTAATTATCGCATTAAGCTTAGATTTTTGGGTAACTGGATAGGGCACTATCTCAGTCAATGAGTTAAAATTTGTAACATATTGTCGACAGTCTAGAACCTTTTATGGTGAGGGTCATAAAGTTCTTATTCCATCTTTTCCCATTTCGCGAAGCGGATACTAGGTTTTTCTAATAAGGTCCTTAAAACTTGGACCATCCCACAATGTATAAGAGGATCTTTCTTGAGGATTTCATTAATGTCCTCACTAATTAAGGTTATTGCCATCGAATGACTGTGATGTATACCTTACCATGTCATTTCCAGCATAACCGCTGGTATACCTAATGGTTTGTACTTCATCCAACAATTTCCTGAAATCGATGGCCCCTTTTTACTATTGAAGTCTCTTGACTTCCAAGAGACGAAGTACTTTTAAGTACATCCTAAAAGGAGAGGGGCTTCTTGCCACATATGATTATGTTTGGGTTATTCTTCGCACTTGAAGTATGAACATAGCTCTTCTCTTGAGCAGCGACATGTGTTTTAAAGCGAACATCATTCGGCTTCTTAAACCTTTTTATGACTTTTCTCATAGCCTTTCTAACAGATGCGTTAATTACAATTTTGGAGATTATCTCCTTCAACAATGAGGTTCATATTTGATGCACCATTGGCATTTGTCGCATCTCTAGCATCGCGACTGTTGTTTGTCTCATCTGAGTTTTCCATACTCAAAGCTTTGGTATTAAATACCAAATTCAACAAGTGCTTAGGCACTCCATGCCCAGTATCTCCTTGAATGGTCAAAGGCTCACCATAAGGAGTCTTGATAACTACTTGCTTCTTATCATACACAATATGGGCTTGATTTTTTTTTTAAGATGACCAATTCATTCCTATCACCATATCGAGTCCCTCTTATTTTAATGGAAACAAGGATAGCAGAAAAGAATGATTCCTAATGGATATGAAGCATCCATCTAATATTGATGAAGCAGTCTCTGAGGTACTATCGGCCAATTCTACTTTATACTTAACGCTTAGAGTTTTAACAGGCAAATTTAATGATTTACAAAATCTATTATCTATGAAAGACTTATCTGAACCTGAATCAAATAATACTCTAGCATGAACGTTATTGATAAAGAAGTACTTGTTGTTACATTGTCATCCTGAATAGCCTCTTGAGCATTCATCTGAGAGCTTCCAGCTTTGGTCTTTTTAGCCTTGCCAGACTTCTTGGCTTTATTAGGGCAATTAGTTTTGATGTTCCCTATTTCATTGCAACCATAGCAGGTTACGTCCTTTATGTCTTGGCACTCCAAAGTCTTGTGCCCTTCCTTATTACAAATTCCAAAAGGCTTAGCTTGCGCATTTAAAGTGCCTTTTCCTTTAGTCGCCTTCTTTGGGCAGCGGGTCTTTATGTACCCTTTTTCGCCACAACCATGGCAGGTCGCATCTTCCAACTTCTTGCAATCCAAGGTCTTATGCTCCTTGGACTTGCAGATTCCACAAGGTGAAGGCTGAGATTCAAATATGCATTTCCCGAGGTGGTATTTCCTATAGGTTTTGCATCTGGTCTTTTCACCGGTCTACTGGTTGTCCTTCAAATCTTTGCATTCATGGGTCTTGTGATCCGTCCCCTTACAGATGACACATCCCCTGGTCTGATCATAGAAACATTTTCCGAAGTGCTTCTTCCCGCAGGTTTTACATTCGGGTTTTGCCTCCTTTGGTTTGGACAGGTTATAGCTTGAACCGGTCTTACCCTTTTTGTAACCCTTATTTGGGGTATTATCGCATTTTCGCTTATGATCCTTTAATACACGGTCCACAGCGTTGTTTACGGTTGTATCTATCATAGCATGTAACTCGGTGTCCGTTAAGTTCAGTCTTGCATTATCATTCTGATCAACTGGATGATTGTGAGCTTCAGAGGAGTCAGCCATGGTGAAGCTTTGAAGGCTACAAACCAAGTAGTAATAATTGGTTTAATTGTATGGTGAATTGTCGAATTTGATGATTAAATAGCTATGGTGTAAATAAACCATATAGGCCAATAGATAGTATTTAATTTATTTGATTATGTTTTGCCTAGGTTTTTAAATAAACCATCCTTGGCGTGTAAACGGAATATAATCCTTCATATTTATTAGACAGGGGACATAAATCACGACTGTCAATGTCGTACCGACATTTTATATAGCACAAGCTTTTTCCAAAGGACTCTTGATGGCACAGGGGCCTTGTCACTAGGGAAAATTTAAAACATAATCGATGATTCCTTTGGATCGGAAAATTTCATAGTTCATTGTCTTGACAAGAAGTTATGAAATAAAACTATCTTTTTCATGCATTCATCTTTGCCCGTAGGTATACATCCCAAAATGGATGTTTTGATGTGTACATCATGTTCGACGTTTATTAGCCATGATTCCCATTGATCGCTTATGCTAAAAGGGGTTTGGAAGTTCCTAATATAAAGATGACAAGTGTGATTTTATTGCATCACCGTTGTCAGGAGTGTTAACATGTTTTCAGATGTTAACAAAGATCTGAATCTCTTTTAAACAGGTTTTACCATCGTAGCCAGGTCTTTAATGACATTCAAGCTAGGTTATACCTTTTAAGATTCTCTTTTAACATGTATACTGGCAGGAAAGGAATGATACTTATTTTATTCAGGATTTCATTATAATTATAATTATCCTAAATTTAATTAAAATATAACTATGGCACAAAAGGCCAAGTCACTAGGGCAACTTTAAATTATAGACCATGATTTTGTAGAATCAAGGTATTCAGGCTTTGAACGTTGTTCATTGCCTTTTCTTGACAGGGAGTTGTAGGCTACGACTGTCTCTTGTCTTATATGACAATGGATATGGCCCGTATGCTTTATATCCGTAATGGATGTTTAAATCACAAAATAAGAAAGGATTTCGGGAGAATCCAATATGAGGATGATTTATGCGATTTTACCGAACCACGTCTGCCAGGAATGTTAACATGTTACAGATGTTAACAAGGAATTGAATCTTTTGAATAGGTTCTACCATCTTGGCCTTGTCATACAGGCTAGGTTTACCTTTAAGATTCTTTTAATATTTAACGCAGAACAATCCTGAATTGAGATGTTAATAAGGATCTAAATCTAATTGAGGAACTGCCATCTTGGCCCTGTCTTAAAATGACACATAGGCTAGGTCTTGTCCTTTTTAGAATTTGCCATTTTATTATAATGGTAGATCTTATAAAAGGAATGTTACTATTCATATTTTATGTTCATATATAATGATGTAAATAACCTTTAGATAAAATGTTCCAAGGATTTCTAAAAGAGGTACAGAATTGCCCTGGACGGGACTTGAAAGGATGATGTTGTCCATGAAGGGGCTGAAAGATAAGTATGCCCTTATAAGGACTTACTAAGGAAACGAACTTTAGTAAAAGGAGTTTCTTCTTCATATTATTTCTGAATGTTTTCTCCTTGGTTGAACGTTTATCCTAGTCGTAGCACGAAGCTCGGCCTTCCCTAGGCTCCAATTGAGGAGAATTTCCACTATGGCTTATTTGCTTAACGACGTATTAAAAATATATAATTTAAAGCAAAAAAAAATTCTCCGAATAGAGATGAGGGTATTCCTATGTTAAGTCTAGACTCAGAAGGTCAAGGAATGTGCTACTGTGTCACTGAGATTAAACACAAAAGACTAGTGTTTAATTCACTCAATGTTGGCTCTGATACCAACCTGTCACACCCCGATATTTCCACGTATTACCGGTGGGCCCGGTGGGGAGTATCGTGACGTAGTTGATATCATCATAGTCAAACAACACAATTTTAAATGCACAGCGGAAGCAAAAGATAAATATATTACAATCCGATATAACGTAATATCAAAGTATTACAAATGGAAAGTAAAGGATCCACAGGCGGATCGAAAATAAAATAAAATAAAACATTGTTCAACAGACTTTAGGCATCTAAGCTTGCGAGACACTTTATTGATGCTAGGAGTAGCCAGCCTATTCCGATTAGTACCTGCACTTAGCCTTTTTGGAAAATACGTCAGTTTACACTGGTAAATACAATTAACTGGCTCATTTTGAAAAGTTTAATAAAATTGGTTTGGATGCACGTGGCATAAAACTCTTTATAACTTGGGATAATTATTTGAATATAATACTTGTAAACGAATTACATGTTTCTTATACGTTCAGTAGCCCGGTTCGTGCCGGGTTAAAGATCAATAGACACACCACATTATTTGTTTAGGCACTGACGGGTGTACGCCTACACCCCGTGCTTAGGTCGTGGCCATTTCGTAAAATGATGCCAAGGATATCTGGGACATGGTCATTAACCCCCCCCCCCCCAAAGGCGTTTAAGCAAAAAAAACATTTCCAACGGAGCATTTCAATGATTTAACCTCTATCCGATTAAAGATTCAATGCCCGACCAAGTGGTATTTTATATACCATACCCCAAGCCCGTATAGGGAAAATAAGTTAAAAGTATTTACCTGAGCTAAATATAAATTCAATCCCAGCCGTATCAAATCAGCAAGTACAGATAGCTCTTACTGGGCTCCTATATCTAGAACGAAGGTTTTTAATAACCTATTAGATTCCTAACGGGTCTTTAATTAAGCCTATGCTTAGACCAGTTAGTTTTAAAGGAAGATACGGTTCAAAACGCATGATTAAGCGAGAACCGGATTAGAATGTAGTTTAGAATCGACAAGCTTATATACTTGTATAATAAGGGTAAACTAAACACATTCTGGATTTTGAGATAAAAATGATATGGTTTGACCCGTTTCGGCTAATTTACGCAATCTAGTTACATAAGCCGATCCGAACGCGAAAAGTGCGTAACGGTAACCAAAATAGTCATGAACAGGTTCCCTAAGTTAATATTCCTTAAATATGTTGTGATATCAGTAAGATACCTTTCATTATGCCCAAAACGAGTTTAATCTCAATTTAAGCCCCGTATGGGTATTTTGGTCATTTTAAAAATTATAAATGAGATTAATTATAATTCTGAGATTCGGGTCTGAAATAATCAGTAAACAACTTAATTTAATAGGTCATATCAGTTGGTGATAAGTCTTATATGTCAAAATGGTTTTAAACCCGTACTAGGTGTTTAATATGCGTAAAAAGCCGTTTTAAGCGATTTCCGGGTTACACAGGAAATCTGAGTTTCCTGACCAGGTTATAAAGTTCAAAATACTTCATTTATTATATAAAATCAGTAGCAATTGGATTGGTGTCCAAATATTATGTAAAACTCATTTTACAAGCAAAAAGGGTATAATTGGTAATTACCGAATTAAGGCAATAACCTTAGGTTATGATCAGTTTAAAAATAATTAAAAATCTTCAAAATCTTGAAATATTATATTACATCAGTGGTTAAAAGGTTTGGTGTCAAAAATTTGGTTTAGATAGGCTTTACGCTATTTATGCCGTTTAATTAACAAAAGACCTTCTAATTACGCTATTGAGCATAACTCCTAATCTAGACCTCCAACTGATGTGAAAATTTAGGGACATGTTTATAAATCAGTAACAAAGATTATTGTTCTTTCACATTTCCAAAATTCTCGTTTTATGGTAAAAAGGGCATTATGGTCAACATTAAGCATTTAACGGAAACGTGTAAGCGAATCGGACAAACAACGAACCAATCACAGAGGGTTATACTATCATGTAACCTGGTCCTAATGAAGCTTTAAGGCATTTCTAAATCCATCTAGATCGGGTTAGAACTGAAGTCAAAGCAAAAGTCAAAGTTTTGCGACTTTCGGTTCCGAACCGAGCCTAAACAGAAAATTGTCGGATCAAACAAGCTTAGACCAGTTCTTATACTAATTACCAAGTTATATGAGTGATAAAATAGGTTACACGTCTTCTACATTGCTAATTAGGTGTTAATTCGAAAATTAATATTATGTTGACTTTTTACAAACAACTTTGACCCGACAAATGTCTTAGTCGGGACGGGAATCAGAGGGTGCCCTTTTAAGGGCTTAATGCCCACATAATTACCAACTTATAACTACTATCAATTTGACTAATCACTGGACCATTAGTGATTAATCAATAAGTCAAACCTTAATTACGACGGTTTGACTTTTAAGCTATAAACTAAGCAAAACTCAATTAAGGAAGGTTGAGGATACTTACTAAGGTCTAATGCACAATTAGAGATGCTTAGGGAAGGTCCTTGTGCTCCAGAAATGATCAGAAGTGAAGAGTGAATGATTGATCAAATGGTGCACAATGTGGGTCTTTATATAGTGAGTTTGATCTCTCAAGATCATGCCAAACAAGTCTACAAGTGATCCAAGATCAATTACAAGTGTCCCTAGGGCCTAATAATCCATTAAACAAGTCCCTATAATCAGGAATTGGCAAAATGAGGCGGTTACATGGGCTGAAAAGCCACCTTACGAGTTTCTGCATCTGGGAGTCGCTTACGGACCGTAAGGGTCCTAGCATACGGTCCGTAAGGACCAGGCCAGCATGAAATAACTTTCAAAAGTTGACAGTTTGGCCCCTGAACTTCCAAACTTGATTTTTAACATGGTTTCTTGCACTTGAAACCCCCAAACTTGACTTTTAAGCACCCCAATTCATAAACCAACTTTGTTAAGTCCCCGTTTATTCATATGATCACCGAAAAGTCTTAAATTTCAACGTCGACGCTTTTAACCCCTCGTATACGAATTCTGTCATAACTTTCTCATACGTTAACGAAACTTGATGAAATTTTTATCACGCATTCTAGTGAGCATAATTAATCGTTACAAAGCTTTGGGTTTGCTAAAAGGTCACTCAGAGGTATATTTTAAACATGTTGACACATTTAACCCCTGTAGTTTGTAATCTCTCACTTTCTTTCACAATTAGCTTCGTATGATCCATGAATCATTCGTTTAAGGGTATAAACATCATGTAGGGTTATTGTAAAGTATTTTTATCCATTGTTGACATTTTGAACCCTTATATTCGCATACTTTCCTTGTTTTTCAACTCTTGTCCTTCTAAAGTAATCCTTTACACGTTTAAAGTTTATGACACGTGTCAATACATTATTGGACATGAATTTTCAAGGTGTTACAATATGTCACACCCTGACTTTTGCGGAAGCGTGGTTATTTGGTGTGACTTCTTAATACCATAGCAAACAATCATAACAATGCTATATGATAAAAATACGAGATGTTTATCCATTAATAAAGTTTAGAAACTACCACAATACCATCGTCTAAAAACTTCAATTCCAAATTAAGTTACAAACCGTGACATGTTTAAATGAGTTCACAAGGACTCAACAAAAGTACTTAAATAAAACCTGAGTTTAGAATTATGTATCCCGTCCAGGAATAGGATACACACCCTAAACTCGACAACCATGGATAACATCTCTTATTCAAACGCAGCTTAAAGACACATGCATACCCTGCCAGATCCACTAGTTCCCTGAAATACATGTAGTTTGAAAAACATCAACAAAAGTTGAGCGAGTTCATGTGTATGTGAGTATGTATAAACCTTTGAAATATGTCTGTATGTATGAAAGTCCCTGGTATGTAGCAATAAGGAAAAAGAGATCACCAATGGTTTGCAAGGCCAATGGTATGTGTGAAGTAATGCAGGAAAACTCAAACCTAGCGGAGTTGCACCGGGCTTCCGGCTGGAAGACATAGTCACCACTATGGGCCACCCTGGCCTCATGGGTGTAGGCTCGCTACACCCAAATAGATCTATCACTCATGTCCCTCGGTCCTACGACGAGGATTAATGGCCTTAAGTGTTGTACCCACCACTCACATGATCTAAGTAGTAACCCTCCTTAAGCTAACCATACCATGTATAAAACATTTGTATATAATCGTAACATGTATTTCACCCCCGAAGTATAAAACTGAAAACAGTTAAAAGAAAAGGGGGACATGAACTCACTGTAGTGCGTCTTCAGCTCGTAACTCAAACTCTGTCAGCTACACGACAACCAACGTACTAATGTCTATTAGACGTGTCGTGCCTTATCTTGGTATTAACGTTCTTGAGTTACGTTTCTTTAATATTATTCCAAGTTATAATTATTTGTTAAAATAAATTATTTTAACTTTAAATTATATTCAAGTTTTGGAATAATCGTTAAACAATATTTCTGTATTAATACTTCTCAAGTACATATTTCCGTATTTCCTTCCCAAGGATGGGGGTAATTTATACATGTATATTTGTAGTTCCGAAATAATATATTTTTAAGTCCCACTTAGAAAATATATATAACTCATTTGTCAAAAATAATGTATTCCAAAATATATATATTTTCCCAAAAAATAATATATTTTCACTTCTTGTATCCAAAACAATATTTACCAAAAATATATTCGTAAAAGTATTTTCCGGGATATTCCATAAGTTACGTTTTATCGTTAGGCTTTACAATATTAAGTGTGTAACTTAAATATTTATCCTTGTGATTTTTGGTATTATTTTGGAGTTGTAAAAGTCATGGTATTTGTTAAGTTATATTATTTTACCCTAAAATAATATAACTATTCCACCAAGTAAACAAATATTCACACAAGTGTCTTAGTATAAAATATATATTCTAAATATATATTTATCCATTTTTATTCACAAAAACCAACCTCCAATACTTTGTATTTTTGTTACAAAAATTATGACAAAGTTTTCATTGAAAAGCAAGGTTTAAAACATACTTGTAACACTTGTTTAGAAAATATTCTCTAAGTGTTGGAATTTTTAGAAAAATTTCGCCATAGTTTCCTTTGTAAATGGAGGTGTCCATGCTATTTAGCATATCATTTTCTTTTAAAAAAATCATTCAAACAATCAACAACAAATCACTAATCATCTTACACTTACCAAGTGCAAAACTATATATTTTACATAATGGCATGAACTTGATTCTTCACAAAAATGTGTAGTAACTTGGTAAAGTATTTAGTAGCCTTTGTTACCCTTTACTTCTTGGTAAACTTTATTCTTGGAAATTCTAGATGTTTACAACTTGTAAACACATTTCACAAAAATGTTTATTTATTAGATCTTCTTGTTTCCCTAGTATTTATATACTTGTTTTATCACTAAAAATAGTGTAAGTTTAATGAAACCATGATCTTTCAAAAATCATCTTTTTAAACTTGGTTTTCTTGGAGAATCATTCACAAGTCTTAGATTCACAAGTTTACTATTTCACTTTGTTTGTCACTTTACAAGAAATCATTTTATGTTCAAGTTCATGTCTTTACTAGATGATGATTATTTTATGTAAACACATAATCATCTCCTAACTTGCTAAATCATGTTTTTAATCATAATCTAGCAAGTTCCATGTAATGATCAACATCAATATCTCTAGTAATCAACAAGCAAACATCATCTATACACTAAGCAACATCATTTCAACAAGATTTCGTCTTATGTTAGCTTTATGTTTCAAGATTCAAGTGTATGATCTTTAGTGTTCTTGTGTAAATCAACATGGTATATCTTTTAACCACTAAGAATATGAAGTAAACAAAGATCAAAGAAGTCTTACTACTAGCTTCAAGCTAGGGAAGAACACTAGTGGAGATGAAGTGGATAATAGCACACAAGAGAGGTCCTTCAAGATCCGTGAGTTCCACACTTCCTTAGACACCTTGTAACACCTTTGTGAGCACTTGGAATGGATGAATGAAAATCAAAAATGGTGGTGTATAGAGAGGGGTGTTCGGCCGTAGCTTATGAGAGGGAAAGGAAAAGTGTGGTGAAGTTGTGAAGATGAAGATGGTTATGGTCCTTATAATCTCTAATCCCTTATTATCCTTAGGTTAATGTGTCTCCCATAGTACAACCAAGATCACTTCATATCCCAATGAAAGATTATAGAAGATTTAGAGAAATCTTGGAGATTAGATAAATCTTGGAGTGTGGGGCCACTAGTGAGCCGTAAATTACATATGGGGGGGGTTAATTGTAAGTTGAATGATAAAGGGGGTAATTAGTTAGGTTAAATGTAAAAGTTAGTGTTTAGTGTGTATCTTGCATTATGTAGGATGTTTAAGTGTTCGGGAACCATAACTAGCTCAGAAAAATAAAAACAATGCTTCTAGCAATATTTTAGTGTCCCGGGTAATGTCCGGTTGTTCGGTTAGATACCGATCCGTTAAAGTGCTAAGTTATATCGTATAGTGTCTTTTATGTAACTTTTTGTGACACTTTTAATTCCCGACACTTAGGAAAGTATACATGACCATTTTGCCATATTTTTGCACATTACTAGCATGTTAAAATGCTAAATTTTGATGATTAATGCAGAATTCTGCACTTTGAGTGGGTTTTAGGCACTTTTTCGGCTCTTAAACTATCACCTAGTGACGCAGTTTTATGGTCCTTACTTCCCTACACTCCATACTAGTGTAGTACCTTGTCTCTGGCTCATACTGGGCCTCAAAACACTGTCTGTCTATGTACTGGCACTGTCAGTATATTTCTGAGTTATCCGCTCACTGTGCTAACTGTGCTTTGTGCATCATGTATGTCACTAAAGTCTGTATGTAATAAATGGTGTGACAGTATGAAATGTGATGCACATGTATGTATGATACAAAAATCATAAAGCAGTTTATATCATCAGTTGTAATTAAGCACAGTCATTATGCACAAATTTAATATTAATTAATTGTACGGATACCTGTAATTGTGAGGGTTGTCACATTCTCCCCCTGTTAAGAAAATTTCGTCCCGAAATTTTAGTTCTGCTACTAGATGCAGGGGTCTTGGGGAATAAATGTGGGTATTTTTATTTCATACGATCCTCACGCTCCCACGTGAATTCTGGGCCATGTCGTGCATTCCATCGAACCTTGACGAGTTTGACACTACTCCGGCGTGTTTTGTTGACCTTCCAATCAGTAACCTCAACGGGTTCTTCAGTGAAGTGGAGTGTGTCGTCAATATGAACTTCGTCGGCAGGAATGACCACTGTTTCCTGTGTTGGACACTTTTTCAGATTTGATACATGGAATGTATCATGAACGCCATTTAGCTTTGCTGGTAAATCCAACTTGTATGCTATAAGACCAATCCTTTCCAGGATTTTTAAATGGTCCAATGTACCGCGGATTCAACTCCCCACGCTTCTCAAAGCGTGCTACACTTCCAGGGTGAAACCTTTAACAAAACCATATCTCCCACCTCAAATTCCAGAGGTTTCCTTCTTCGGTCCGCATAACACTTTTGACGATCACGAGCCGCTTTGATGCGTTCTCGAATCTGTATAATCTTATCAGTCATTTCTTGAACCAATTCCGGACCGACAAGTTGTCTATCACCCGCGTCTGCCCAGCATAACGGTGATCGACACTTGCGTCCATATAGAGCTTCGAACGGTGCGGCCTGAATGCTTGCATGATAACTGTTATTGTATGAAAATTCAACCAAGGGTAAGTGAGTGTCCCAACTCCCACCCAAATCCATTACGCAAGCTCGCAACATGTCTTCCAATGTTTGAATCGTTCTTTCGCTCTGTCCGTCTGTCTGCGGATGAAAGGCAGCACTCAGATTTAACTGAGAACCAAAGGCTTCTTGAAAGGATTGCCAAATCCTTGACACGAATCTTCCATCTCTATCAGAGATAATCGAGAGAGGCACTCCATGTCGTGCAACAATCTCCCTGAGGTATAGTTCGGCAAGTTTGCTCGTGTTGTCTTTCTCCTTGATTGGCAAAAAGTGTGCAGATTTTGTCAGACGGTCCACGATCACCCAAATCGTATCGTGACCTCTGGGTGTCCTTGGTAACTTTGTTATAAAGTCCATCGAAATCTGCTCCCACTTCCATTGGGGTATTGCAGGCTGTTGCAAGAGACCTGAAGGCTTCTGGTATTCAGCCTTTACTTTGGCACAAGTCAAACATTTGCCAACGTATGTTGCAACATCGCCTTTCATTCTCGACCACCAATAGAATCCTTTAAATCCTGGTACATTTTATCCGATCCTGGATGGATTGAGTACCGTGACTTGTGAGCCTCATCAAAAATAACATTTCTCAAACCACCAAACAAGGGAACCCAAATTCGTTTCATGAAGCACAACGTTCCTTCCTCGTTTGGTACCAACTGCTTCTCCATCCCACGGAGATATTCATTTTCAAGATTTCTTTCCTTGAGAGCTTTTCTCTACGCGGCACGAATGCGCAACGAGAGGTCTGTTTGAATGATCATTTCCAAAGCCCTAACCCTTATGGGCTTGATCCTTTCCTTTCGACTCAGGGCATCGGTGACCACATTCGCCTTCCCTGGGTGATACTTAATCTCACAATCATAATCATTCAACAGTTCAACCCAACGTCTCTGTCTCATGTTAAGCTCTTTCTGATTGAAAATATACTGCAGGCTCTTGTGATCAGTATAGATTGTGCATCGCGTGCCATATAAGTAATGTCGCCAGATCTTTAATGCAAACACCACCGCGCCTAATTCCAAATCATGCGTGGTGTAATTTTTCTCGTGAATCTTCAACTGGCGTGAAGCATAGGCTATAACCTTCTGACGCTGCATTAATACACACCCCAAACCTTGACGCGAGGCGTCGCAATATACCACGAAGTCGTCAGTGCCCTCGGGTAGAGATAAAATTGGTGCGTCACAAAGCTTGTTTTTTAACAACTGAAATGCTTCTTCTTGCTTGTCCCCCCCCCCCATTCATACTTCTTTTCTTTTTGCGTAAGGGAGGTCAAAGGTTGAGCGATTTTCGAGAAATCCTCAATAAATCTACGATAATACCCAGCCAAACCTAAGAATTGTCGAATCTCAGTTGGCGTTTTCGGAGTCTCCCAATTCTTGATCGCCTCGATCTTTGTGGGATCCACATGAATTCCATTTCCGTTAACTACATGACCAAGAAACTGGACTTCGCGTAACCAGAACTCGCACTTCGAGAACTTCGCGTACAACTTTTCTTTCTTAAGCAGCTCTAGAATAGCCCTTAGATGTTGCTCATGTTCTTCCTTTGACTTTGAGTAGATCAAAATGTCATCAATAAACACGATCACAAACTTATCGAGGTACGGCTTGCAGACTCTGTTCATCAAATCCATGAACACGGCTAGCGCGTTTGTCAGACCAAAAGGCATTACCAGGAACTCGTAATGTCCATAGCGAGTCCTAAAAGCAGTCTTTGGAATGCTTTCCTCTTGTATTCTCAACTAGTGATAGCCTGATCGAAGATCGATCTTTGAGTAAAAACTTGAACCTTGCAGTTGATCGAACAGGTCATCTATCCTTGGCAAGGGATATCTATTCTTGATAGTCAACTTGTTCAGCTTACGGTAGTCGATACACATGCGGAAACTACCATCTTTCTTCTTGACAAACAAAAATGGAGCTCCCCAAGGCGAGAAGCTTGGTCTGATAAATCCCTTGTCTAACAATTCCTGAAGTTGCGTTGACAACTCCTGCATTTCCAAAGGTGCAAGTCTATAAGGTGCCTTAGCTACAGGCGCGGCGCCTGGAACTAAGTCAATATGAAACTCGACTTGTCTTTGCGGCGGCAATCTTGGCAAGTCTTCTGGAAAGACTTCAGGATACTCCTTCACGACTGGAATGTCTTCTAGTTTCAGCTCAGCGGCTTCTTTATCCACGATGTGCGCCAAGAAGGCAACACATCCTCTCTGTAAACACTTCCGCACTTTCAAACAGCTAATGATCCTTAGAGGCGTATCGCGCTTCTCTCCATATACCATAATCGTTTCTCCATCCGCCATTGGAATGCGTATGATCTTCTCGTGACAAACAATCTCAGCCCGGTTGCTGGACAACCAATCCATCCCTACCACCACGTCGAAGCTTCCCAACTCGACTGGCAGTAGATCCAGTGTAAACTCGTGTTCTCCCAATTCTATTACGCAACCTCTGATGACTTCATTTGTTTCTACTAGCTTTCCATTAGCCAGTTCAATTGAGTACGGAATGTCTAATTTACTAGAAGTTAACCCAAGCATTTTCTTAAATTCTAGCGATACAAAACTATAGTCGGCACCAGTGTCAAATAGTACAGATGCAAAGCGTTGATTAATAGGGAGCGTACCAGTGATGACATTTGTATCTTGGCGTGCTTCCCTCACACCGATATTGAAAACTCTTCCTTGTGCTTGATTGAGTTTCGGGCACTCTCGCTTGAAATGCCCCATGTCTCCACAATTAAAACATCCTGGTCCTCGACCATTACCACCTTGAGTGTTGTTTTGGTTGCGATTCCCAGCTTGATTCGCAAAGTTACCACGATTTCCATTACCGCCATTGCGGTTTCCATTCCCGTTACCACCACGGTTGTTGTTACCAAAACCCCTTTGGCCACCACGGCCAGTACCAACCCAACATGTTTCTTTCGAGTGACCAACCTTCCCACAAGATTCACATTTTCTAACTCGGCACTGGCCAGCATGATGATACTGGCATACTTCACATTTGGGCAGAGCGCCCATGTATCCTTTCCCTTTGACTTCAGCACCAGACTTAGCTTCCGCTGGTGGGTTCACATCCTTCCTCTTGTTGGCACTGCCGGTACTCTTTTTAAAGTTGGAGAACTTCCTCTTGTTTTCTCCTGAGGATTCAATGTGGGTCTCCTTTTTCTTCGGGTCAGAATTTGAAAACTTGTTTAGCCTGATCGCCTCTTCAGTTAAAGCCACGCTTAGATCAATTGCCTCAGTAATTGTGGCAGGCTTTGACGTTGTCACCATGCTCATAATCTGAGGTGCCAACCCCCAGATGAAACGCTCAACACGCTTGAACTCTGGACTAACCATGTAGGGTACCACATGAGATAGATCATGAAATCTCTGCACATACTCCACGATTTTGGGGCCATCCATCTTGAGGTTCCAAAACTCTGTTTCCAACTTTTGAATTTCGGCCCTGGAGCAATACTTTTTACGCATGAGTTCCTTTAACTCATTCTAAGTCAAAGCGTATGCTGCTGCCTCTCCCAGAGTTTGGACTTGGAGATTCCACCATGAAAGTGCTCCATCTAAGAATAATCCGGAGATGTAGGTGACTTGTTGTTCCGGTGCACATTTACTCATTCTTATCACTGAGTCGGTCTTCTCTGTCCATTTAACAAAGGCCACAGCACCCCCGGTGCCATCAAAATTTAGCGGTTTACAGTCTAAAAGCTGCTTAAAGGTACATCATGTACAAGTAACGTCAATCACATGAAGCATTAGCAAACGCACACGGAATATCCAAAGGTAACGTAATGTGTCTCAAGCGACTTGAACATTACCATTGGGTGGGTTGTTGTTTCTTGAGGTACCCCCGCTAGTCTCAGCGCACGAGGCCTCATATTGTGTTATCGCTGTGGAAATTCGTTCCTGTAATTCCGCCTATGTCGTGGGCAGCGTATTGTTTCTTCGAGGAGGCATCTTCTAAAAGAAGATCGTATAGGTCAGGCCATAATAAGTATAGTAAGTATGTAACACGTATTTGTAATAACATTCATCAACACAAGTATATACATAACATCCCATGTCATAACACAAACAAGCAATCCAACAAAACATGTAATGAGAATGTTGCGATTGAGCTATCATATATCAAGACCACAAGTACAGTTTACAAGTTTCATAATAGTATTATACATCAAAAGAGACTAAGGGTCACGTCACCCTTGTCTGAATCGTCTAACAATCTACCAATAGTCAAATGTCAAAAGTCGTAATGTGGTCTTCAAAAGCTGTGCAATCAGGATCAATAGCTGCACTCTCATCAAAAGCGTGATATCTGCATCAAACCAAAAACCTCAAGCTGATAGGGGAGGAGGAGAAGGTGGAGGAATGAAAAGCAAACGGCGCATACGCGCTAACTCCTCTTCGAGGGCATGAACAAGCTGCAACAAACAGCCAATCTGCTGCTCCATAGTAAGAAATCGGATGTTGAAAACCGGATAAGGAAATAGTGGAGCAACAAACTGTGACGGACCAGCACCAGGTGGAGGATACGGGATCCTCTTGAGCTCAGTGACTCTACGACTCAACATATCCTGCTGGAGCTGTAAGGATAAAAGCAGATCATCCCTCGAATATCCAATGTGGAAGGGATGGTATGGATTAGATAAAGGCATGACGTTGGGCGGAAACCACATAAATGGCTCGCCCGTGGGTGCAGAAGAAGAAGCAGCGTGTGGAAACTGTGGCATGAACTGATCGGCTCCTGACACAAAAGGTATGTGAGTGTGCGGCTGACTCGAAGGTCCTTTCCCTGGATGGGTAGGAGGAATGTCCTGAAGAAATGTGACTGGTAGATCTGTGCGGTGTGCATCTGACAAGTGTGGGTGAAACTGTGTGACATCAACGGGTGCCTGAACAGGTGCAAAAGGGGGAGTAACTGGTCTGACAAAAAGAGGATAGTCGTCGTCATCCTCAATCCACCCATTACGGGTGTGAGCATATCTAGGGTCCACATGGGTAGCAAATGGTGCACGGTCAACAAACACAGGGACTGGGTCGGGCAAGGGTGGTGCAACAACTGGTACATCATCAGGGATAGGGTCGTGCACAGGTGGAAGGTCGTGAGCAAGAACGGGCTCTGGTGCAATCTCAAGCTCTGGGTCGGCGAGAGCAACCTCATGATTAGCGGGTATATCGAAGTGCTGATCGTCAGGTGCCTCAAAAGGGTGCTCGTCAGGCATAAACTCAACCTCATGATCTGGGTCAAAGTCATGTGTAAAAATGGGTGCAGCAGACATCGCCATGTCGGAATCAGTGTTAGTGGGGTAGTGCTGCACGCCCCGTGCATGTAAAGTAGCGGATGATACAGACTCAAACGAGTCGGGACCAAACGGGTCAGATAAAACCTCCACAACAGGAACCTCGACAGGTGGAAAAACAATGGCATCGACAACTGGAATCTCATTAACAGGGACAACAACGTCATCATCGACCGGAATCTCAACAGGAGGAATAGCAACATCATCATCAATCGGAGCCCCGCCATCCTGGTCATCCTCAGGGGGACCTTCGATGAAAAGATCGATGTCGTCATCAGACATATCATCGAGAGGCAGATCCTCAACAAGAAAAGCAGCAAGAGGAATGGGTGCAGGGATCTGAGCAAGGGGTAGATCCCCGTCAAGAAAACCATCAGCTATAGGTATGTCATCTCCAAAATCTGGTAGAGCGAAGGGCTGGAGGTCATCGTCGTAGCTGCTCGTGGTATCTGAAGTGAAAACCTCATCCTCCGGGATGATCTCGTCATCTGATACTATGGCTATAGGGTCTATAGTGTTTGATACTCTACTCTCGGAGGAAGATGACATGGTGTTTGTGACAAAACAATCACACATATGCACATATATCAACAATCAACAAATAAGCATGCAAGTAATAACAGTGTAAGCAAGTAATCATTTTAGTCTTCCCAAGGCTATCCCACCCAGCCTCTCAGACTGAACTACTTAGTCTCTCAGACTAAACCTCCCATTTTCCCAAACTGAACTACCCAGCTTCTCAGGCTAAAACCTCCCAGTCTCTCAGACTGCCCTAACTAGTCTCTCAGACTACCCAGTCTCCCAGACTGCACTACCCAGCTAGTCTCTCAGACTAACTCCCCAGTCTCTTAGACTGACTCCCCGGTCTCTCAGACTGACTCCCCAGTCTCTTAGACTGAATTTATAAACGAATTTCTTAAAATGCATTTTGTGTCTTTTATTTGTAAAAATGTTTGTTTCATGGATCTGGACACTTTGTGTATGCAATGTAAAAATGTTTTCGTGAGAGCCCTAATGATCATAGTCTAGACTCGAGAAAGAATCCTAGTTCGCTACGAACGAAGCTCTGATACCAAGTTGTCACACCCTGACTTTTGCAGAAGCGTGGTTATTTGGTGTGACTTCTTAATACCATAGCAAACTTGTGACACCTGTGTCACTTCAACCATCAAAAAAATACCAAACCAATGAAATATTGTATTTCATACTTGGGATTTGTACAAATATGTGTATCATTTGCACATATCAATTCTTGTTCGATTTCGGGCTCTAAATCGCTTTCTGGAAGGTTATACGCGCACTGATGCGTAAATATAACCAGTTTAATGAAACAAACACTCCGGAATAGTGAAATATACTTAACATACCTTAAATAACCTTTACATAACTTAGAAATAAGTTTTGAAGGCTTTGGTATGGCAAAAACAAGTTAATTTGCCTACAGGGACTAAATTTGACAAACTGCGAAAGTATGCCAATTTGAACTGTAACAGACATTTCGGAACATGAAAATAAGTTAAAAATACCATAAATATCCTTTACATAGCTTAGAAATAGGCTTTGAGGGGTTCGGTGTGCTAAAATAAACTTTTGGCTCATTCAGGGACTAAAAGTGTCAAAAAGTGCATAAGTTTGCACTTTCGCGCATAACTTACGATCTGAATACATCCGGACATCGAAAAATTTATGTAAGCACTAAAATATTTTATTTTAGTGTTTGGTTTGAGAAAAATCCATTCGTCGCGCAATTTGGATCGTTTTTCGCGCTTATGCGCATTCCGTCGTAATTAAGCAAACAACGCAATCGTACGGCCAAACGAACCGACATCCGAGATATTTTTGAGCACATTTTAAGTTCCCTATACTTTAACATCATTGTGGAGCTAGAAATTGGGTTTGACGGGTGTTAGAAGTGCCAAAACACGACGATACGCGCACAGGGGCCTGTTCTGCCATTTTTGAAAGTTTCAGACCTGCAAGGTCCTTACGGACCTCAACATTATTAGTGTTGAGGTCCGTAAGCATGGGTCAGATGCAGAAAATCGTTTTGCCTGCTGATTAACAGCCTTTAAACACTCCAAGGGCCAATACCACGTGTTAATCACTGATGGTGGGGGCAAATGACACTCCAAGGGCCAATACCAAGTGTACGGACGAGATTCGATCACGTTATTCGAGAAACGATCCTAACGGTTGTCCATTTACTATAAATACCCACCTCAACTTCACTCATTCCTCACAAATCTGATCAAAAGAGCTCTAAGTTGAAGCAATCACTTCATACCTGAGCTATTCGATCAAGATTTACTAACGGGGACCCTTTGTAAGTGTTCCTTCGTTATTTTATCGCTTTTCTAGTCCGAAAGTCGAACTATGTTTGACTTTCTGCATTGACCAGTTTATGGTCGATGCGAAGTTCATTTGAACTTCATAACGTGAGCATGATCACGATGGTTATAGTCCCTAGTGACTATACCTACTGATTACCACGTTATCTAGGCTCAGTGACGAGTCGTAGTTTCGGCCAAAATGCGCATTCTTGCGTAATTTGTAACCAAACTACTCATAGGTATCAAAACCGTTTTTTTATACCAAACATGTTTTCTAAACTTAGTTAAGCATGTTTTAACATGCTTAGCTCGTCACTTTTAGTTTAGTGCTTATATAGGGTCGTAAGGTAAGCGATCTAAACAATCGCTTATACTTTCGAACCCGACCCGTTTGGTCTATCATTAGGATCCGACCAAGCACATTAGGTGACCATAGTATATAGGGAATAACCTTCCGAGGTTATACCTTATGGTCGCTTCGTTTAAGTAGTTGTATGATAGGTAGTTTATATGCCTTAGGTAAATTACCAAAATGCCCTTTTTACGCCAAAATTCATTTTAAGCATATGTAACATAACTTTTGGTATCTAAACTGATTTGGTAACAATATTAGATATGTTAAGGCATATTTTACTTATCATAGGACTAGTTAGGCGTTCCGAACGCGTTTTACGCGAACGACGCGTTAAAGTAGCATAAGCTACCTAAACGGGTCGTAATGGGTCATAAGCACTTAGGTTAGGTTTCATTTAGTATGTAGGCTTTGTTAAACCATAGTACATGATTTCCCATACTCATTTGGTTTACGAGCCCTCATTCTATCCGATCCTCCGATTTAGGTCCGGTTTATTAACATAGTTACCTATATTAGGTGTCGTTTGATTCCGTGATCTCTAGCATTGCTTGGTGGTTATCTTAGGACTTCTGAGCAATCTCAAGTGAGTACATAGACCCCTCTTTTACTGTTTTCCAAACTGTTTTGGGGTGAAGCATGTGTACCTATGTGTTATTTTCATGATTTCAAAGTATAATTGATTATACATGTTATTACTTATCTTTTGACAAACTAAATGACTATCTATGGTTTAAACACTGATTTCTCAAAGAACATAAAATAAAAATGTTGAATTGCACTTATTTTATGTTCACCAGACCGATTGTTAGTATGATATAGCGCTATAGGATTAGACACCCCATTCCTGTTGTCATGGAATGTCTGAAACCAATTTGTTTCTCCATCCAAATAGGGATTGCCTTTGTGGTATCCTTATAGTCTCAAAGGTGTAGTTTGATGCACTAAGTCTGAATGAATTCTTAAATCGCACATTTAAAGTATATTTTGATATACTCCCAAAAGTATAGTTTGATATACTCTCATGTGTGGTATTGTACAGAACCAACATATATATTTTATCAACAAACTAGAACATGTTTTTAATATGTTATTTACAAATCCAAAGTATACTTTTAATATGCTACTATAAGGTTATTCGTTTAACCTTACATTATTTTACAAAGCATAACTTTTGATTTATTCAAACACTTTGTTTTGTACATTTTTACTTGTGGTTTAAGAAATCTCATTTTACTTACCATACATAACTTTTGTTTACACATTACATGGTTTACATTTAACTTGAGTTATACAATAACATTGGACTATTGGTTTAAACATGAACATTCTATATTGGTGGTTTGGTTTGAGTAAGTGACTTAAGTAACGAGGCGTGTGTAATATGATACAAGCATGGTGGATACGCCGCTGGTACTTCCTATATATAAGTGTTTGTATGGTATTACATATCGTAGCGTTATTTGAATCATTTCAATTTAAGTCATATAACATTTTATACAAATAACATACTTTTCATAAGACATTGTTTTACAACAACTTATCTTATACAAATTCATTTTTACTTGGTTATTCAATTAACCTTACATTACTCTTTTACGTATTATCTACTTTATCATTACTTTTCGAATGATTTATACAACAAAACATTTTACAAGGATCATGACTGACTTTTGTTAAACAACTCTTTTCTAAACTTATAAGTCATGAATCCTATATTCACAAAACCTATGTATCTCACAGGCATTTTTATGCTGACGTACCTATTTTTACACATGTTTCAGGTGCTGTCTTGAGATGATTGTTGATACATGCTACATTTAGGATGGACTCGTGCCGTAGCGACTTTAAAACTTGGAAGATCATAGTTGTACTTATTTGATTGTATTAAAACAATGAGTTCATTTATTCAATAAAACAGAATTTATTTATTCCATGGTTATGAAACAATGATTCTGTTACAACACTCCCCGACGTTTCCGCCACGTCTGGTTGTTCTACGTGGTCGGGGTGTGACAGAAAAGTTGGTATGAGAGCCAATGGTTATAGGGAATTAGGTTATTAGTAATGCTTTGACCTAGACTATAACCTTCCTTGGACCCTAACACAAGTTTTCTTGTGTTTAGTTTTAAAACAATACCGTCACTTATTCTTAGGTGACAACCACAATAAGAACATAAATTTCTATCCCTCTTTGAAAACTAATCATCTGTTCTAGGATGATTTATTATATGGTTTTGAACCCTTTAAGTTTTCAAAATCCCGTCAAAGTTGGTCTAAATAATGTGAACACGTGCAAACTGGAAGGGTGGGTGCCTGTACCCTGAGTTTTCTGTCTAAGGCTAGAGTGTTCGTACAAATCCACATAATCGGACCAGTCACTCTTACCTGGGAACTCTTGGGGTGAGTGTCCACTTATAGGCGAGCATGTCTTCATGATACATTATTTTTGACCTATTTACTTTGATTAATCACCGGGGCCGTTTGTTGCTTTGTAGTAACAAACAAATGACCACTATCCTTGCTTTCATCAGATTCGTTTCATCTCATTCTTTTCGTCTAATTCTCTCACTCGTTTCCTTTCATGTTTCCTCTTTTAGAATGCCTCCTCGACGCGACAATCAGATGGCGAATGCCGAACTGGCGGAAATCATCGCGCAGCAAATGGCTGCTGCCTTCCCAAATCTTTATGCTCAAATGATTCAAGCCATCAACAACAACAATGCTCCATGCAATTTCAAGAATTTTAACTCGGCTAAACCGCTCAAGTTTAGTGGTTCTGAGGGAGCAACTGAGTTTCTTCAATGGTTCGAGAGCATTGGGAATACTTTCCGTCACGTTCAGTGTCCTGAAAATCGCAAGGTCGAGTTTTCTTCGAGTGTGTTTCAGAAGAGGGCTCTTACGTGGTGGAACGGGGTTATGAGAGACCGCGGTGCTGAGGTTGCATTAGCACAGACTTAGGCTGAGCTTAGGGCTCTTATGATGAAGGAATTCTGTCCTCGTCATGAGCTAAGGGCTCTAGAAAGGGAATTTGATGATTTGAAGCAAGACAGTGGGGAACATCGAGCCTATATTGACCACTTTGAGGAATTGAGCTTGTTATGCCCTACTATGGTTACGCCTCTGGATAAGGCGATTGAGAAATACATTGATGGTCTTCCTGACTTAGTTCAGGATATTGTTACTGGCAGCAACCCTACTACTGTCAGACAAGCCATTGAATTGTCTGCCACTCTGACTGAATCCCATATCAGGAAGCACAAGCTGTTTCGGAAGGGCGACTCAAGACCATCTGACAAGACTGCTCAAGTGGAACCAAAGGAAGAAAATGTTGAGGTGTCCAAGAAGAAGAAGCGCAAAGCCTCTCAAAACTACGCTGTAACTGCTCAAGACAAACAGGTTGCACCAAACCAGCCAGCACAACCTCGCAAAAGGCAAAACTATGTTGGTACCGCACCTTTGTGCAACAAGTGCAACCGTCATCATCTGGAGCAAGAGCAGTGTCACAAATGTACCCACTGTGGGCGGTTGGGACATTTGATCAATGTTTGTCGTTATGCAAATCAAGCTGCTGCAAACCCTGCTGTTGTTCAAGCACGGTTTCCACCGGGGTCATGTTATAACTGTGGTGACGTTACTCACTACAGAAACAATTGCCCAAGACTTGTTAACGCACCTCCAGCGCGAGGACGAGCATTTAACATCAATGAGGCAAACGGGAACAATGATGCAGCAGTGAACAATTAGTGTTTTGTAATTCCTTGGTTGTTATCTTTTGACACTTCAAGACAATTCGGTTGTTACATAAATAAAGATTTGTTGTTTTTATTTCTGGAAAATTTATGCGATTGTGTGAATGTTTGATGCAACCATATGATGTCAACCTAAAGATAAACTACTCGTGTGGTTCAGTTATCTTATGATCACTTGTGATCTCCCCAAGAACCTTAAACACTCGTTTCTTTTAAGAAACAAGGCCAAACTCTTATTGAGAATCCTTCTATCTTTATAGATAGATCCTTGAAAATCATTAAAGTGCCAAATGAAATCCATGGATTGGATTCCTATTGTGCTTTAAATGTCCATACCTAAAGATAACAAATTAAAGAATCAAGTTAACTAATTTTGTGCTTATGTGTTTTCTTACATGTTTTGTGGTTGTATGTGATCCATCCAAATCCTCGTAGAATCTTTCATATCTCATATGAGGAATTCATAGTAGGATATCCAAAGTTACTATCTTAAATCCTTAATGGACTTCTACGTTGTAGTCAAGTCCCTTGGGTTTTAAAGTACTATTCTAAAATTGGACCCCTTGAGTGGTCTAGATAAACAGATTAATTTGAAAATCTGATTAGAAATATCATGTGATGATATAGTTAAAAAAAAGGGTTATTGGATTTTATCACCCCTAACTATTGGCTATTGGCCACTGTCACCCCCAACTTAACACTTAGTGTGTTCTGTCACCACGCTGTTAACTGATTACTAACTTTTGATCCTGTTACTATACATTTGAGGTGTCCTAAGATCACTAAAACCTTCGTAAGATCCCTATGACACCCCCAAAAGTATAGTAACAGGATCAAAAGCTAGTGATCAGTTAACGATGTGGTGATAGAACACACTAAGTGTTAAGTTGGGGGTGACGGGCGTCAAAGTGATAATTGGGGGTGGCAGCGGCCAATAGCCAATAGTTGGGGGTGATAGAATCCAATAACCCTTAAAAAAATCCCTTAAGTGGTCTATTTAAGGAGATCGTACGACGGTCTAGTTAAGAAGATCATGTGTTGATCTAGTTAAAAAGATCGTTCGCTGATCTAGTTGAAAAGATCCTTGGGTGGTCTAATCAAGTCGCTTCATGTTTATTCAATTGATTTTTTTTCTCTACGCATTATGAAATGAACTGTGCGGACTGTGCAAGGGATTACGTAATTATGGAGGCCTACATAATTATGGAAATTCAGTGCACAGAAACCACAGGAAGCTTTGTCATGTGTTAAGACCTATAGTGACAAGAATAACGATACGGGAGAAGTCTTGGACCTTGACCGATGTCATTTTATCTTACACTCCCCAATTCTGATTTCAAGCACACACAAGTTTCCTATGATGAGTCTTCATAAGAAACATTTTTCAGCCCGTAGTTCGAAACTCCATGTTTTGTTACTACAAGGACTTCACTTTGAGGGTTGACATTTTCGCTAAGAATCCTAACATGGCCCGGAGTTTTACTTAAGGGTTCAATGGATTTGTCTGAAAGCGAAACCGTCACAGCTGTCTTCACAAGTTTCCTCTAAAACAAAATTTTGGGACGAAATTTCCTAAAGTAGGGGAGACTGTGACACCTGTGTCACTTCAACCATCAAACAAATACCAAACCAATGAAATATTGTATTTCATACTTGGGATTTGTACAAATATGTGTATCATTTGCACATATCAATTCTTGTTCGATTTCGGGCTCTAAATCGCTTTCTGGAAGGTTATACGCGCACTGATGCGTAAATATAACCAGTTTAATGCAACGAACACTCCGTAATAGTGAAATATACTTAACATACCTTAAATAACCTTTACATAACTTAGAAATAAGTTTTGAAGGCTTTGGTATGGCAAAAACAAGTTAATTTGCCTACAGGGACTAAATTTGACAAACTGTGAAAGTATGCCAATTTGAACTGTAACAGACATTCCGGAACATGACCATAAGTTAAACATACCATAAATATCCTTTACATAGCTTAGAAATAGGCTTTGAGGGGTTCGGTGTGCTAAAATAAACTTTTGGCTCATTCAGGGACTAAAAGTGTCAAAAAGTGCATAAGTTTGCACTTTCGCGCATAACTTACGATCTGAATACATTCGGACATCCAAAAATTTATGTAAGCACTAAAATATTTTATTTTAGTGTTTGGCTTGAGAAAAATCCATTCGTCGCGCAATTTGGATCGTTTTTCGCGCTTACGCACATTCCGTCGTAATTAAGCGAACAACGGAATCGTACGGCCAAACGAACCGACATCCGATATATTTTTGAGCACATTTTAAGTTCCCTATACTTTAACATCATTGTGGAGCTTGAAATTGGGTTTGACGGGTGTTAGAAGTGCCAAAACACGATGATACGCGCACAGGGGCCTGTTCTGCCATTTTTGAAAGTTTCAGACCTGCAAGGTCCTTACGGACCTCAACATTATTAGTGTTGAGGTCCGTAAGCATGGGTCAGATGCAGAAAATCATTTTTCCTGCTGATTAACAGCCTTTAAACACTCCAAGGGCCAATACCACGTGTTAATCACTAATGGTGGGGGCAAATGACATACCACAACATTTCAACAAGTGTACGGACGAGATTCTATCACGTTATTCGAGAAACGATCCTAACAGTTGTCCATTTACTATAAATACCCACCTCAACTTCACTCATTCCTCATAAATCTGATCAAAAGAGCTCTAAGTTGAAGCAATCACTTCATACCTGAGCTATTCGATCAAGATTTACTAACGGGGACCCTTTGTAAGTGTTCCTTCGTTCTTTTATCGCTTTTCTAGTCCGAAAGTCGAACTATGTTTGACTTTCTGCATTGACCAGTTTATGGTCGATGCGAAGTTTGTTTGAACTTCATAACGTGAGCGTGATCACGATGGTTATAGTCCCTAGTGACTATACCTACTGATTACCACGTTATCTAGGCTCAGTGACGAGTCGTAGTTTCGGCCAAAATGCGCATTCTTGCGTAATTTGTAACCAAACTACTCATAGGTATCAAAACCGTTTTTTTTTATACCAAACCTGTTTTCTAAACTTAGTTAAGCATGTTTTAACATGCTTAGCTCGTCACTTTTAGTTTAGTGCTTATATAGGGTCGTAAGGTAAGCGATCTAAACAATCGCTTATACTTTCGAACCCGACCCGTTTGGTCGATCATTAGGATCCGACCAAGCACATTAGGTGGCCATAGTATATAGGGAATAACCTTCCGAGGTTATACCTTATGGTCGCTTCGTTTAAGTAGTTGTATGATAGGTAGTTTATATGCCTTAGGTAAATTACCAAAATGCCCTTTTTACGCCAAAATTCATTTTAAGCATATGTAACATAACTTTTGGTATCTAAACTGATTTAGTAACAATATTAGACATGTTAAGGCATATTTTACTTATCATAGGACTAGTTAGGTGTTCCGAACGCGTTTTACGCGAACGACGCGTTAAAGTAGCATAAGCTACCTAAACGGGTCGTAATGGGTCATAAGCACTTAGGTTAGATTTCATTTAGTATGTAGGCTTTGTTAAACCATAGTACATGAGTTCCCATACTCATTTGGTTTACGAGCCCTCATTCTATCCGATCCTCCGATTTAGGTCCGGTTTATTAACATAGTTACCTATATTAGGTGTCGTTTGATTCCGTGATCTCTAGCATTGCTTGGTGGTTATCTTAGGACTTCTGAGCAATCTCAAGTGAGTACATAGACCCCTCTTTTACTGTTTTCCAAACTGTTTTGGGGTGAAGCATGTGTACCTATGTGTTATTTTCATGATTTCAAAGTATAATTGATTATACATGTTATTACTTATCTTTTGACAAACTAAATGACTATTTATGGTTTAAACACTGATTTCTCAAAGAACATAAAATAAAAATGTTGAATTGTACTTATTTTATGTTCACCAGACCGATTGTTAGTATGATATAGCGCTATAGGATTAGACACCCCATTCCTGTTGTCATGGAATGTCTGAAACCAATTTGTTTCTCCATCCAAATAGGGATTGCCTTTGTGGTATCCTTATAGTCTCAAAGGTGTAGTTTGATGCAATAGGTCTGAATGAATTCTTAAATCACACATTTAAAGTATATTTTGATATACTCCCAAAAGTATAGTTTGATATACTCTCATGTGTGGTATTGTACAGAACCAACATATATATTTTATCAACAAACCAAAACATATTTTTAATATGTTATTTACAAATCCAAAGTATACTTTTAATATGCTACTATAAGGTTATTCGTTTAACCTTACATTATTTTACAAAGCATAACTTTTGATTTATTCAAACACTTTGTTTTGTACATTTTTACTTGTGGTTTAAGAAATCTCATTTTACTTACCATACATAACTTTTGTTTACACATTACATGGTTTACATTTAACTTGAGTTATACAATAACATTGGACTATTGGTTTAAACATGAACATTCTATATTGGTGGTTTGGTTTGAGTAAGTGACTTAAGTAACGAGGCGTGTGTAATATGATACAAGCATGGTGGATACGCCATTGGTACTTCCTATATATAAGTGTTTGTATGGTATTACATATCGTAGCGTTATTTGAATCATTTCAATTTAAGTCATATAACATTTTATACAAATAACATACTTTTCATAAGACATTGTTTTACAACAACTTAGCTTATACAAATTCATTTTTACTTGGTTATTCAATTAACCTTACATTACTCTTTTACGTATCATCTACTTTATCATCACTTTTCGAATGATTTATAAAACAAAACATTTTACAAGGATCATGACTGACTTTTGTTAAACAACTCTTTTCTAAACTTATAAGTCATGAATCCTATATTCACAAAACCTATGTATCTCACAAGCATTTTTATGCTGACGTACCTATTTTTACACATGTTTCAGGTGCTGTCTTGAGATGATTGTTGATACATGCTACATTTAGGATGGACTCGTGCCTTAGCGACTTTAAAACTTGGAAGATCATAGTTGTACTTATTTGATTGTATTAAAACAATGAGTTCATTTATTCAATAAAACAGAATTTATTTATTCCATGGTTATGAAACAATGATTCTGTTACAACACTCCCCAAAAATATATTCGTAAAAGTATTTTCCGGGATATTCCATAAGTTACGTTTTAGCGTTAGGCTTCACAATATTAAGTGTGTAACTTAAATATTTATCCTTGTGATTTTTTGTATTATTTTGGAGTTGTAAAAGTCATGGTATTTGTTAAGTTATATTATTTTACCCGAAAATAATATAACTATTCCACCAAGTAAACAAATATTCACACAAGTATCTTAGTATAAAATATATATTCTAAATATATATTTATCCATTTTTATTCACAAAAACCAACCTCCAATACTTTGTATTTTTGTTACAAAAATTATGACAAAGCTTTCATTGAAAAGCAAGGTTTAAAACATACTTGTAACACTTGTTTAGAAAATATTCTCTAAGTGTTGGAATTTTTAGAAAAATTTCGCCATAGTTTCCTTTGTAAATGGAGGTGTCCATGCTATTTAGCATATCATTTTCTTTTCACAAAAAATCATTCAAACAATCAACAACAAATCACTAATCATCTTACACTTACCAAGTGCAAAATTATATATTTTACATAATGGCATGAACTTGATTCTTCACAAAAATGTGTAGTAACTTGGTAAAGTATTTAGTAGCCTTTGTTACCCTCCAAAATGTATTTACTTCTTGGTAAACTTTATTCTTGGAAATTCTAGATGTTTACAACTTGTAAACACATTTCACAAAAATGTTTATTTATTAGATCTTCTTGTTTCCCTAGTATTTATATACTTGTTTTGTCACTAAAAATAGTGTAAGTTTAATGAAACCATGATCTTTCAAAAATCATCTTTTTAAACTTGGTTTTCTTGGAGAATCATTCACAAGTCTTAGATTCACAAGTTTAATAGTTCACTTTGTTTGTCACTTTACAAGAAATCATTTTATGTTCAAGTTCATGTCTTTACTAGATGATGACTATTTTATGTAAACACATAATCATCTCCTAACTTGCTAAATCATGTTTTTAATCATAATCTAGCAAGTTCCATGTAATGATCAACATCAATATCTCTAGTAATCAACAAGCAAACATCATCTATACACTAAGTAACATCATTTCAACAAGATTTCGTCTTATGTTAGCTTTATGTTTCAAGATTCAAGTGTATGATCTTTAGTGTTCTTGTGTAAATCAACATGATATATCTTTTAACCACTAAGAATATGAAGTAAACAAAGATCAAAGAAGTCTTACTACTAGTTTCAAGCTAGGGAAGAACAGTAGTGAAGATGAAGTGGATAATAGCACACAAGAGAGGTCCTTCAAGATCCGTGAGTTCCACACTTCCTTAGACACCTTGTAACACCTTTGTGAGCACTTGGAATGGATGAACGAAAATCGAAAATGGTGGTGTAAAGAGAGGGGTGTTCGGCCGTAGCTTATGAGAGGGAAAGGAAAAGTGTGGTGAAGTTGTGAAGATGAAGATGGTTATGGTCCTTATAATCTCTAATCCCTTATTATCCATAGGTTAATGTGTCTCCCATAGTACAACCAAGATCACTTCATATCCCAATGAAAGGTTATAGAAGATTTAGAGAAATCTTGGAGATTAGATAAATCTTGGAGTCACTAGTGAGCCGTAAATTACATATGGGGGGGGGGGGGTTAATTGTAAGTTGAATGATAAAGGGGGTAATTAGTTAGGTTAAATGTAAAAGTTAGTGTTTAGTGTGTATCTTGCATTATGTAGAATGTTTAAGTGTTCGGGAACCATAACTAGCTCAGAAAAATAAAAACAATGCTTCTAGCAATATTTTAGTGTCCCGGGTAATGTCCGGTTGTTCGGTTAGATACCTATCCGTTAAAGTGCTAAGTTATATCGTATAGTGTCTTTTATGTAACTTTTTGTGACACTTTTAATTCCCGACACTTAGGAAAGTATACAGGACCATTTTGCCATATATTTGCACATTACTAGCAAGTTAAAATGCTGAATTTTGATGATTAATGCAGAATTCTGCACTTTGAGTGGGTTTTAGGCACTTTCCGACACTTAAACTATCACCTAGTGACGCAGTTTTATGGTCCTTAATTCCCTACACTCCATACTAGTGTAGTAGTACCTTGTCTCTGGCTCATACTGGGCCTCAAAACGTTGTCTGTCTATGTACTGGCACTGTCAGTATATTTCTGAGTTATCCGCTCACTGTGCTAACTGTGCTTTGTGCATCATGTATGTCACTAAAGTCTGTATGTAATAAATGGTGTGACAGTATGAAATGTGATGCACATGTATGTATGATATATAAATCATAAAGCAGTTTATATCATCAGTTGTAATTAAGCACAGTCATTATGCACAAATTTAATATTAATTAATTGTACGGATACCTATAATTATGAGGGTTGTCACAAAATACTATAGCTCAACAACTTGCTAACATCTGTTTGCCCTTTTAACGTCTGTTTCCTTATAATCTTAACATCTGTTGACTAACCTTTTTAACTTCTGTTGACTAAGTCTTTTAACCTCGGTTGACTAACATCTGATATTTAAGATCTGTCCACGTTGCAACCTCTGCTGGACATAATGGATGACAGTTGTTACGAAACCTCTGTTGGATAGCAACAGAGGTATGTAATAGTTGATAGCTAAACAGTGGTTAGGTTGTGTGTAAATACTGTAACTACTGTTAACTAACCCTGTTGAGTAATTCTCATTTTAACTTTTGTTGACTAATCCGTTGTAACTTATGTTGCTCATTAGTTCATATCAAATTTGTAAGTCTGCACTAAATATTCTTTTGCTTCTTCCATAGCTAATTGCTGACAAATTTTGGAAACAATTATATGGTAAAAATTACGAGTATGGGATGACAACTATCTATGTTGGCGAAAGGTTTTGGAATGTGATGATGAAAGGATGGACTGATGGATGCGGATTTACTGATGGATGGTTAAAATTGATTGAAAAAGTTCCCATAGCAGTTGAATCTTGGTTGGTTTTCACCATGATTGGATCTAAAACGTTTGAGCTTTCCGTTTTCCATTCTGAGACTGGAACTGAGGTTTCCTTCAAGAAAGCTGATGTAGTTGTTTTGGATGATTCAGTTTATGGAGATGATGGGTTTGATTTATTGGCTTCGGTATAAAATTTTGATGATAAAATACATTGTTTTATAACATGATGATGATAAGTAACTTTTATTATATTATACTAATAACTTTTGAAATCTCATTTTGTAGGCTAAACACAAACAGGTTCTGGATTCCGGGGAAGTTCCTTTAGATGATGAGGATACTGGAGCTTCGGTTGGTAATTCTAAAGATTTTCCTGTTCGTGACATTTCTGCCTCTTCAAGTGTTGTATCTAATGTAAGTGTTTATTAGTTTTATACTGTCTATTTTATTATTGTCTGAATATATTCATATTCTTCTGTATGATTGAGTCTTAAACTTCAAAGCTGAGTTGAGAAGATAGTTTGTATTGATAAAGAAAGTTATAAAATTTCAAGAATTTAGAGTTGTTATATTCTAAATTAATTTACTTAGGGGCTGTTTGGCAGCCTCTGAATGGTCATTAAGAGGCTGCCTCTTAATGGAACAATTAATAATTTTACCAATGAGAAGGTAGAAGAATGTGACATGTGATTATTTACCATTCAGATGTTACCTCTTAACCATTCAGACTTGAGGTTACCTCTTATTCATTCAGAGGTTTTAAACCATTAAGATGTAGCATCTGAATGATCATTAAGAGGCTACCAAACAGCCCCTTAGATGGAAAAGATGCACAAACTTCGTGGCAAGACAATTGTACAGGATAATCAAGCTGTTGATACACCGTGTAAAGTTCAAAAGGTTCCTAAAGTATCATCCACTTCAGAATTAGTCTTACACTTCACCACACATGCTGAAGACAAACTTGTAAGCTTTTGCAGTCGTTGCTTTGTTTCGTTATTTCAACAATTTCAGTTATATATCAATATTTTATAAAATTCACTATTCACTTTTCTGTTTTTTAGCATCTGCCATCAGATGTTTCTTCTGCGTTGGATCTGCATACTGATAATCCGAAGCCTATCAAGATCCAGAATCTCAAATGTGAAGTCCAGGAACTGTTTACAACATCTCAAAAAACAAATACTGGATTCAACTACGCTGTTGTTGGATGGTCTTCTTATCTGAGATCTTGCAATATTGCTTTTGGTGATGAACTTTGGTTAGAGTTTCACAAGTCTACTCAATTGCTGAAGTTAAAAAAAGTTGTGCATATCGTGACAAAGATAAAATGCTCTTAGTTTCATGTCATGATTGTTTGTGGTTGTACATTTGGTTCGTTGGTGGTACTAATTTTGCTTCTTAGACATGTTCTATATGTAGTTATGTCTATAAACAGGTTTCATTGTCAATGGGTGGGTGCTACTTTTTTTTTGTCGATAGCACAATGGAAATACTCATATGTATCTTATATATCAATTGTTGATGCATGTCTATAGTTGTCTTTTAGCTATAATAGATAACACATTTTGGTACGATATCTATACACATATCTATATGTTCTATTAATATGTGTTATGCATGGTTGTCTAACAAACGACCCGAGTTTGCAGCTCTCATTTTTAATGAGAGTACTAAATTCTTTGTTAATAACATTATTCTCTTAACATCTGTTTACTAACTTTTGTAATTTCTGTTGACTAACATTTTTAAGATCGGTTGACTAACATCTGATACTTACTATCTATTCATCTGGCAAGCTCTGTTGGAGATAATGGATGACAGTTTTTAGGAAAGTCTGTTGGAAAGCAACAGAGGTTTTTAACAGTTAATAGACAACAGTGGTTTGCTATCAACATAATGGAATTGCTGTTGAATATACATATAGACAATTAGTTTATATCAATTTTGTAAGTCTGCACTAATTATTTTTTTACTCTCTGTCAATATGTGTTATGCATGGTTTTTTAAGAAACGACCCGTGTTTGCACACGGTCTTACCGCTAGTAGTTTATTAAACTAAACTCTAACGCTGTGTTCCAGAGATCCACTTAACAGGGGGAGGGGAGGGAAAATAGGGTTTTTTTTGCCTGAAAATAGTCTTTCCAATTTGGAAAGACATGGAGGGGAGGGATTTTTAACTCGGGAACACAGTGTAAAGCACGTACGTCTTCACCATCTCGTCAACGAGAATCCGATCCTCGGCCGCACGCGGTTAAGAAATAGAAAACGCACCGAAATTGCCTAAACATTACGCACAAATCGAACCTTACTTCCCTCTCTCTCTCTCTATATATATCTGAAATATACATACATACATACATACATACGAGTGAAGATATTAGAGAAATTCAATTTCAAGATCAATTCTATTCTAATTCAATGGAGGTGGACGCCAATTCGCAAACTCAGATTGTTTCCAGAGATCGGAGACCCGATGCTCTTGGAGATTTCAATCTTCTATCGGATGAAATCGTTTGTTCGATACTCAATTTACTCTCACCTCGTGATGTCGCTTGTCTTGCTTGTGCTAGCAGGTTCTCAACTTCCACTCTTCAAATATGTTTCTTTCTCTACAAGTTTTACTAAATCCATTTGAATATTTTTACACAGATCTGCAACTTAGAATTCTAGGTTAAAATTCAGAACATGTGTTGTCGGTATACTGCCTTGGGCCCCTAATTTTTTAGGTAGTGAGACAGAATGGACCAATAGGTCTTGGGTTCGATTCCCAATAGGTCCATGGTTTTATAGCCTAGTGGCATCTTGGGGTGGGATAAGACTTTAGGACCAATAGCTCTTGGTTTGGGTTTCCCATATTTATTGGGTTTTCTCCTGAATTGGTGTATAGGTAGGCATTATGCCTAGTGGAGATGGATATGATCGGGTGGTTCCGCTGGTGGCACGATGATACTTCAGTGCCGTTCAAAAAAAAAGACAGAATGGAATGGATTTGGTCAATTGGAATGTTGATTCTATTTCTTATTTTGCTGGTTTCAAAAAAAAAAAAAAGAATCAGAATTGAACAACAACATAAGGAAATGAATCTACATTCCAATTCCATTACAGACGGACGCTACTTGACAATGAGAGTAAAGAAGCTGTATACTTGCAAGGGTTTATCTTTTAACGAAAAACGTGTCTCATAGGATCCTAAGTAAAAAATAAGTTTTCTACGAAAAGGGCTCCGATTTTAGAATCTGCTTTAAGCCCCCAAAAGCTTTGGGTGTCCCCTTAATTTGGTTTATGGTGTGCAGTGTGATGTATATCCTATGCAATGAAGAACCTTTGTGGATGAACTTATGCCTGAGTAAAGAAAATTGCGATCTTCAATACAAAGGATCCTGGAAGAGGACAACATTGCATCGGTACATTTCAGATTTTTGTACTTTTTTGTGCTTCCTTTTGGTTCAGATTGTATGTAGGTTTTTAGAGGCATAATGTTTTTTTTTCTCATGTGGCTATAGACTGCAAGTTCTGAATAAATATGATGATTCCTGCAAGAAACCTCTACACTTTGATGGTAATCTTCATAGTTTTTAATCTACAGTTTAGATTTGCTATTTGCACGAAAGGGTGTATGACTTTAATCTACAGGATTCAACTCGTTATTTCTGTACAAACGATTTTATCGTTGCTATACACGGTTGGATGGATTTGCTTTCGATCAAGGAAATGTGGAAAGAAAAACAGACCTTTCACTAGACGAGTTTCTTCAGCAGTATGATGGACAGAAACCTGTATGTCATTATTTTTATATAAAATTTGTAGCTTACATTTTTATTTTGACATGTTATTTTTTTTTTTTTTTTTTTTTTTGTAACTTATTGAATGCTTTGTGCAGGTTTTAGTTCCCGGTTTAGCTGAAACTTGGATGGCGAGGAAGACATGGACTCCAGAACAATTATTAATCAAACATGGCGATACATCTTTCAGAATCTCTCAAAGGAGTGCAAATAAAGTATCCATGAAGCTTAAAGACTACGTCTCTTATATGCAAGAACAACATGATGAGGATCCTCTCTACATTTTCGATGATAAGGTTCAGTTATAACTTATATCCATTTTCCCACTTTCTCCAAAAAGTTTATAAGCAATAAAATTAATATTTAATGCCCGACAATTGCAGTTTGGGGAAGTTGCACCAGATTTATTGAAAGATTATAGTGTACCTCATCTATTCCCAGATGACTATTTTGATGTGTTAGATAATGATCAAAGACCCCCTTATAGATGGCTCATCATTGGGCCTGAGAGATCAGGTGCGTCTTGGCATGTTGATCCAGCTCTTACCAGTGCATGGAACACACTTTTATGTGGCCGTAAACGGTAAGTGATTTATAATTTTGTAAAAAAATTTGACACGTGAAGTATATTCTATGATATTTATTTTACTGTTGTATGAATAGGTGGGCCCTGTATCCTCCTGGAAGAGTCCCTTTGGGTGTGACGGTACATGTGAACGATGAAGATGGTGACGTTGACATTGAAACTCCATCTTCATTGCAGGTAATAAACATTGCGTACAAATGCTTATATCAGTTAGAGTTAATTCCGTCCCTGTGGTTTGTCCAATTATGCCAGTTCAGGCCAAATTTAAAATATTTACCGTTTTCGTCTTTGACATTATTGAAGCATGCTAGTTCCGTCCAAAAACTAAACATATGTTAAAACCTGCCGTTTAGTGAAGGGTAAAAATGTCATTTTCCTTTTTTTATTATCATTTTTTCTTAAAACCTGTTACAAATCCACCCCTTTTAATAAATAACAGGTTTTAACAGACGTTAGTTTTTTGGACGAAACTGGCATGTTTCAAGAATGTCAAGGACGGAAATGGTACAAATTAGAATTTGGCCTGTACTGGCATAATTGGACAAACCACGGGGACGGAAATGGCAGTGAACTGTATCAATTAAGTTACAAGTTGTTGATTTTTTTTATGCTCTAGTGGTGGTTGGATTTCTACCCACTTCTTGCTGATGAAGATAAGCCGATAGAATGTACACAGCTACCTGGTGAGACTATTTACGTTCCAACGGGATGGTGGCATTGTGTTCTCAACCTAGAGACAACTATTGCCGTAACTCAGAATTACGTAAATTCAAAGAATTTTGAATTTGTATGTTTGGATTTGGCTCCTGGGTATCAACATAAAGGAGTTTGTCGTGCTGGATTGCTTGCTCTTGAAGAAAACGCAAAAGTATCTATGGAAGAAGACAATTTGATCTCCTCAGAATTGACTAGAAAGAAGAAGAAAGTCAAAATTGATGAACACATGGATGATTTAAGCTTTGATAGAAATGGGTCTAATTTAGAGTTTTCTTATGACATAAATTTTCTGAAAATGTTTTTGGATAAAAATAGAGACCATTATAACTCATTGTGGAGCACAAGTAATTGCATTGGACAGAGAGAATTGAGAGATTGGTTATGGAAGCTTTGGATTGGGAAACCTGGATTGCGAGACCTAATTTGGAAGGTAGTTATTTTTTACTTTTTGTTATTGCATTTTTTAAAAATTATTTTATTCTGTTTTTTACATGTTACGGTGAAATTTCAGGGAGCTTGTATTGCATTGAATACCAATAAATGGTATAAGTGCATGGAAGAATTATGTTCCTTCCATAAAATCTCTTTGCCTGCAGATGAGGAAAAGTTTCCGGTCGGTACGGGTAGCAATCCTGTAAGTGATTATAATTTTTGATGTTATGTGCTATGGTTTAAAGGGTATTTTAACATAATAGAATTCACACTTCCTACAGGTTTATCTTGTCGGTGACAATGTGGTCAAAATCTTTGTGGAGGACGGTTTGCAAGCTTGTCTCCATGCATTAGGCACAGAGGTATATTTAAGTTTAATAATGTGAATAAATTATCATAATGAAGTGAACAAATTTCATGGAATATGGTTTGCATCCCTACAGCTTGAGTTCTACGGTATAATGCAAACGTCAGAATCTAGTTTGAAAAACCACGTTCCTAATATTTTAGCAAGTGGGATTGTTTTCTTTGAAAACGGATCATATAAAATAATGCCCTGGGATGGTAAAGGTGTACCTGATGTAATCACAAAACATAGTACAATTGATGATGTTTTTTCCGACTCTGAGTACCCGTTTGGCATCTGGAGCAAAAAGTTATTCGAGTATAAAAAAGCTGGTATGCCACTAGAGGAACTGGTTAGTTTGGGTGGACACTCAAACATTTGGCCCTACATTATCACAAAACGATGCAAAGGAAAAATATTTGCTGAGCTGTAAGTTACCTCGATTCTTTTCCTGTTTGATCCACGAACTTCAATGGATGTCGCAAAATGGGTCGGTTTTTTATATACCCATTGACCCGAAACACTTCGGCTCCAAAGAACTAAATATTTTTTACGTACAATACTTTTGTCAAATATGTCTACATAAATTTGACGAGTTTCCTTTTTCGTTTTTTTTTTTTTTTTGATTTATTTGTTTGACCTGTTTGAGATAAAATGTAATTGAACCGACCCATAAATAAGTATATTGGTAGAAACAGCCACATCTCAAATTCAGGACTAATTATTAAGTTAATGAACTTGCAGAAGAGACGTGCTACCAGAGGAGGAAGTTTCCGATTTAGCTTTCTTTTTAGGGAAGCAGTTACATCACCTCCATGTTTTACCTGTTACTCCGTTAAACGATTTGTCATATCGTCATTTTGAGAAGAAACTGGAGATGGGCCATGAGGCCCATGACAATGGTACTATAGATAATTCAATCCAAAATATCAATCTCCCGGCAGCATCAAAAGTTTTCTTTACAATACTAAATAGGAAAAAGAAGGATGTATCCAGTCGCTTGACTAAATGGTAAGTTAGTTTCATGCACAAACTTTATTTATTTAAATAATAGTCTGTAATCATCAATTTTACTGATTAATCTATTGATATTTTCTTAAAAGTAAAGAATTAATGAATATTTAAATATCGGCTTCATTTTCGTAGGGGTCATCCGATTCCAAGCACATTGATTGAAAAAGTAAATGAGTATCTCCCGAAGGACTTTGTAGAGTTACATAATATGTTTAAGGTTAGTTAATATTGTAAATACAAAGTGATGGTAATTAAAATAACTTTTCTTTTTATAAAACGATGCCTTACTGCAAAATTTATGAATTCTTCGGCTTTGTGGTTTAGAATGAGGATGGACAGTTCGTGGTGCACAATTGTTGCTCATGGGTACACACAGATATAATGGATGACAATATTCACTTGGAGCAAGTGAAAGAATCATGGCGTCCTAGCTATATTTATGATTTCAGCAACATGTCTCTCGGTAAGAAAATAGAATTGACACTTAGAAAAACAAAGAACATCATCATCATACTCAGTAAATCCCACCAATAGCAAAGCAAAGGTAGGGTCTGAGGAGGGTAAGATGTAGACAGCCTTACCTCTACCCCGTAGGAATAGAGAGGCTGCTTCCAGTGAGACCCCCGGCTCGATAGTAGTTTTGCATCAAGCCTTGGACATAAGGCACATAACACTCGGCAATCGGGACAAAGACCGATTAGTGCATGTACCCTTTTGTCTTTCAGCTATCAACGCCACCACATGATGCATGATTAACCGTCCTCCACTTTTAACGTTATTTTCACGAAATTAGTAAAATAACGTTAAAATTAGAAAAACAAAGAACAATGGTTTTAAATTTATTTTCTGCATCCTAAAATCGATGCAGAGTGGACACATTATTTAAGTGGAAGCCAGTGTTCATGGTCAGGTTCTGCTGGTTTTGATTTTGGGCCTACGGTTTCAGAAAAAAAAAAACTGCACCGGCCGGTTTGGTTTCGGACGGTTTTGAACATTCTTTTTCAATAGCATAGCTTAATAGTTATATTCCTAAAATGAAAAACATACAAATAATAAGTCTTACACAGCCGGTTCCAAGTTCCAAACCGGGAACCAATCTGTAAACCGTCAGGACCGAACCATATATATTTCAAACCGGTCGACTTGCTTCGGTTTGAGCAGTTTTGGCGGTTTCAACAGTTTATGAACATCCCTAGGTGGCACAGTGGTATGTGTTTGATATCCTCTAGCGGGAGTCATTCATCCTTGGGAACTTACAAAAAGATGGATAACAAACACCGCACTTGATGAAAGTAAGCTAATCCGAGTTTAATTATCTTTTTAACATTTTAGGGGATCCAATATTGGATTTGATCCCGATCCATCTAGACATATTTCGTGGAGACGTTCAGCTTCTGAAGAAGCTTCTAGAAAGCTACAAACTTCCTTTCGGGAAAAGATGTTCATCAGACGATGGCTGCAAAGTTAGGCGAATATCGTATCTGACAATGTGAGTCACTGATAATGAAATTTGTTTTGTTTTGTCGTAGATGCAATTAGACAAATATATAATTTACGATTGATTTGTGGATGCATAGGTGCTACTGTATCATACATGAAGAGAACATATTGGGAGCCATTTTCGGTATGTCTAAAGAATTGAGGACAGCAAACTCATGGGAGGAGGTTGAGGAAGCCGTGTGGGGCGATCTCAATAAATATTATTAGCAGGTTGAAATGGTGAAATAAAAGATCACATATTCGGAGCCTTCACAGTTTGTGTGTATTATTTCTTTACAACATTTTGTTATATTTATACGTTTGTGTAGTTGCAATGTGTGTTGTGATGTGTCTGTATTTCATGCTCAGCGTCATCACCATTCTGTTTAAAGAACACCAAATATCTTCTTCAATACCTTCACCCAGCCTTTAGGCAATACCATGGTTTCATCTGTTGACATACATTTCATCAACTTTATTTGACATGATTTCCGTCTTAAACTGAGCTCCCTATTCTTGTTAACTGGGCCTGCATCAGTTGGTCTGGTCATAACATCTTCCATGACTTGTATGAAACATCTCAATGCATAATATTCTATTGAGTATTATCAACATGTGGTTGAATAATTACAAAGAAAAGTAATCTAATAATAAATCTCGACTATGACAGGGATAATTACAATATATATTATCTACATAACAAGTCTTAACTGATATACTGTCAATTCCATGTAATATATTCTATTTAGTTCTATCAACATGATGAAGTTTATGATTAACCTATTCAAATCTCAGTTTTCTTGTTTAGTCCTATTATCTACTACTTTATGATTTGGACTCGTAAAAGTTGATAATGGAATTAGTGAACATGGATAAATTTGGTTATTTAATATTAAACATTATGCAAACAATTAGAAAATATGATTTTGAAGGGGGAAATCTATTGGCACACCAGCCAATTTATTCGCACACTTTGTTTTTTCAATACGGGTCGTATAGGTTCAAAAGTCAAATGTGCATGTGTCAGTTCTTGTCTGGTGGCTGGCGGTACAAATACGGGTCGTATAGGCTTATACGGGTCGTATTGCATTTTTTTTTTACAAATTTTTGTATACATTTAATCATAGTTTTGAAAAAGTTTAATAAAAGAATTCTTTTATTTAAAAAAAATAACATTTTTAAGTTTTTTTCATGTAGTATAGGTTTGGTACATGTTTATTATACTATATTATCTATGTTACCGTATTATTTAAAAAAAAAATAACACATTTAAGTTTTTTTCATATAGTATAGGTTTGGTACATGTTTATTACTATATTATCTATGTTACCGTATTATATACTACACTTTTTTTACAAATTTTTGTATACATTTAATCATAGTTTAACAAAGTTTAATAAACGAATTCTTTTATATTTAAACAAAAATCATTTTCAAAAAATTATCATGTAGTATAGGTTTGGTACATGTTAATTATAATATATTATCTATGTTATAACTGTATTATATACTACACTTATACTATAGTACTATACTACACATATACTATATTATACTACAACTATTAGCATATACGAGATCTATACTACACCTATAAGCTTATACGGGACCTATACTACACCTATAGTTTATTACAATATAGTATACTTATACTATTGCATTTATGTTATAATACGACATGAAACAACAAAATACGTCAAGTAATAATACCATACGACGCGTATACATATAACACGACACGTTAGAGTACAAGTGGATTCCAAAACAAGATTACATACAATCATAGAATATGATACCACACGGAACCGAACATCACTGATACATCACGTATATAGCATATACTTCATAAAACGACGCGTAATGACAAAATACGTCACAATACGCACCGAAAAGGCAAAACCTAAATTATGAAATTTTGATTTTACCCTTATACGCATCATATAGGTCAAAACTGGGTCGTATAGTACCATTCGTATAGACCTATACGATCCGTATAGACCTCCTGAATTCTCAAATAAACAAGGGGTTAATTGATAAATTAGGGGGTCTATACGGATCGTATAGGCCTATACGATCCTATACGATCCGTATAGACCCCCTAATTTATCAATTAACCCATTGTTTTTTTTTAGAATTCAGGGGGTCTATAAGGATGGTATAGGTCTATACGATTCGTATTAGCCGACTATACGACCTAGTTTTGACCTATACGATGCATATAAGGGTAAAATCAAAATTTCGTAATTTAGGTTTTGCCTTTGCGATGCGTATACGAGTCATATTTTTTCATTACGTGTCATTTTATGAAGAATAACTTCTTTACATGTCGTTTCGGTGACGTTCGGTTCCGTGTGGTATCGTATTCTATGATTACGTGTAATTTTGTTTGGAATCCACTTGTACTCTAGCGTGTCGTGTTGTATGTATATGCGTCGTACGATATCATTAATTGACGTATTTTGTCCTTAAATGACGTACTATGACGTATATTGTCAATATGTTCAGTATTATCGCATATATTGTCTGCACGGGTCGTGTCGGTGACGTTCGTGTTGTCACGTTTATTATATGTAAGTGTCGTATTAGGGTGTAGATTGTCTATACGTGTTGTGTTATCGCGTATTATGGCATATTATGTCACCACTTGTCGTATTATTCCATATTTATGGCGTATTATGTATGTACAGTGTCGTATTTTGGCGTACATTGCCGATTACTTGACGTATTGTATCCATTAAACAAACAAAAAAGACTTTAAAATTATAACTCAAAATTCCATAATTTTTGAAAATTATATAATAAGTGTTATATACGATACTATAGTTTATTATATTATATCATACTACAACTATAAGCATATACGGGATCTATACTACACATATAGGTCTATACGAGGTCTTATACTACACCTATACTATACATATAGTACATCTATTCTGCACTATACCTATACTACAACTATAAGCATATACGGGACCTTTACTATGTCACACCCCCAAAATCCACACGCGGAGTATCACCGCTTGGAGGCGTGACTGACCAGGATCAAGCCACCAATCATATTGAACAAGCATGTAAGTAAACATAATTCAACCAAACAATATGAAAGGTGTTCAAAACCAAAGCATAGTTAAGTGTTTAGCGGAAGCATAATTGTAAAACCCATTGAAAGTATTAAATACGAAATAGAGTAATGTTCATAGCATGGCACACACTGCCATGTCCCACAACGACCGTTCCTCCCTGTGCAAGCTCCATGAGTACCTAATGTCCTGCAAGGCATGTAGCAACGAATCAACAACAAAGTTGAGCGAGTTCACAGTTGGTTGTTTGGTTATAGTATTCGTTTCGTAAATCGTATGTTCGTTTTGTAAACCATGTATCGTATTAATTTGTATCGCGGCCTTCCAGGCATGTTTGCGATGATTAGTGGGGGCTTCCCATGTGTTACTAGACCACGCGTATCGACTGCTACGAAAATGTAAGAGGTGCCCTAAGTCAATGTCTATCAGCATTGACCCTTTGCCCATAGTCCATTAGTACACGCCCGTCCGACTGGCACGGTGTGAGGTTTGTTAAACCTAATAGCGCTATTAACTAATGACCCGCTCTCCATAGGCCTCGGCGATTAAGTCGATAAATGAGGGACTTCATTTGATAGAGTTGATGGTCTTATAGTCGTGTACGTATGTTTTACGTACGTGCCCTTCAATCCGAGGAGAGTAGTCAGTATAAGTGTACGTAGGTTTTACGTATGTGTCCTTCAATCCGAGGACAGTAATAAGTAGTTTAATAGTAATGGTTGTACGAGTAGTTAATCAATCCCATTCCCAACCCACCGGGAATCCCATGCCTTGGCTAGTGTGAACTCACCTTGGTTTGCTCGGTAAGATTAGTTACTTGTTTAGTAATTGATCAACACGTCCTATCATTGTTTACCAACAACGATCAGTTTACATTGCATCACGTAGATTGTCACGTATTACACAAGTAGCAAGCAAGTACGACACAAATCCCTACTACTTATCATAGCAAGTGTACGAACCACAAACACTCTCATGTTACAAGATCATATTTCCCAATATCATGCAATCGAACAGTTAGGTTCCCAAGCTAAACCACACATTACATAATAAGCATTCGGGTCACAAGTTACTTCGTATCACAAGCCTAACCGACTAACTACACATAGCAGTTTATTACGTCAACCAACTTAAAGTGCGGCCCAAACAGTGCTTATGTGACCCAATTAATTACTCCATTCCCAGGCCCAATCCGTTTCTACATAATTATATTTAAGGATTCGTATGACCCAATTAGTATGCAAGACCCATTTAAGGGTGCAACAGGTCCAACCCTAAAGGGTGCGGCCCAAGTAATCCTAGGCCCACTGTTGTGTGATCGGGTTGCTTTGTGCGGCCCATATGTGTTGTTTGATCCAAAAGTGGTGTGTGAAATATAGTATGTGTGCGGTTGACTAGGGAGTTGCCTGGTCAATGTGTAACCGTCAAAGACTATAAGGCCCCACTCCAATCTCATAACTATTTCCTTCCTAGCCATCTTAATTACTTTCCAATTAACTATTAGCTATTAAGCAATTCAAGATTTAACATATGATATTCTCGACTAATCTGACAACACTATCATGTGCACATGGTTTGATTATATCAAAATTACAAACACACATGGCAACCATTTTCTTCATTCAAAGTTATCAAACTTTCTATTGGACCGTCAAGCTACTGTTACATCAAGATCTTATATTTGTTACATGCACATGTCAATATTAAGCACACATAATTATTCACATAGCAGGATCATCATTACGATACATGGCAATTCTGAATCATATTGAACCGAGATCGGCATGGCAAATCATCACAATCTACACATGTGATTAATAACAATTAGCAAGAACTAAATCATATTTTTCATCATGTGTTACGATATAAATATTGGCTATAATCAAGAACTATAGTCATGTAATCAGTCAAGTTAATTGGTTCAAACCCAAAAATTCCAACAACAAGCATGTTTCATCTATTACTAACCACATACAATTCAGTTTACGACTTGCAAGATTATTAAGCTAATAATGAATGATCATTTATCTCACATAATGCACAACCAAAATATACATATAAGATAAACTAACCAAGATGCATCATGTGGCTGGATCATGGCAATCAAAGGGTTTACTGCCGTCACTTCATTAGGGGGGATATAGGGTTTGTTTAATTAGTATTGATACATAATGGGTGTATGGAACTAACCCCATACATAACCGGACATAGTGGACACAATCGGATATAGTGGGCCGTACCCACTTGGATAATGTTTAGTTTATTTCTCCATTGGGCTCCTAAGGTATTAGGCCAAGTACAATTAATTTATAACACACAAATTACCACCAAGCACATTATTAATATATACTCATATATAATGCACACCAATTATGTATAAGACACACTTTGCAAATAAGTACAAGGTTCAGTCGAAATAGAGACCTTGAAAACTCGAGTTGTCACATTATCTCCAACTTGAAAGAAATTTCGTCCCGAAATTTAGCGCGAGGTTACTGAGGAAGCTAGTTGTGTTGTGTAGTTTACTGGTTTTCCTGGGGTGTCACATCACCCCCCCCCCCCCCCGGTTGATTTGGAATTTCGTCCCGAAATTCTGTAGTAGCTTCAGTCTCAGTAGTGGTTGCACTGTTTCCGAATACTGGGGATATTTGAGTTTCATTTGATCTTCTCGTTCCCAGGTAAACTCTGGGCCACGACGGGAGTTCCAACGAACTCGAACAAGAGGTATTCTGGTGCGTTTGAGGACCTTAACATCCCGGTCCGTGATTTCAACTGGTTCCTCGACGAATCGCAACTGATCGTCGATAGTGAGCTCCTTCAAAGGAACTATAAGGGTCTCATCTGACAGACACTTCTTCAGATTCGACACGTGAAAAACGTTGTGAACTGCACTGAGTTCTGCGGGCAGGTTTAGTTTGTAGGCCACCCTGCCTATTTTCTCAATGATTTCGAACGGTCCGACATATCGCGGATTGAGCTTGCCCCGTTTGCCAAAACGAACAACACCCTTCCAGGGTGAAACTTTGAGTAGCACTCGATCCCCAACTTGGAACTCGAGTGGTTTCCGGCGCTTGTTTGCGTAGGCTTTCTGACGATCGCGAGCTGCCGCCACGCGTTGTTGTATCTAAGCAATTCTTTCTGTTGCGTCTACTACAAGTTCTGGACCTGTGGTATCTCTGGTTGTTGGAGTAGGCCTGAGGGTTTATGATATTCTGTCTTGACTCTCGCACAAGTCAAGCACTTGCTAACGTAAGTTGCTATGTGAGCTTTCATGCTAGGCCACCAATACGTAGTTTTGATATCGTGGTACATCTTATCCGAACCAGGGTGTACCGAGTAACGAGACTTGTGTGCTTCATCCATCACAAGTTCGCGTAAGTTTCCATAGTGTGGGACCCAGATGCGTCCTGTTACGTAATAGGCACCGTCTTCCTTTTGTTCTAATCGTTGCCTTGAGCCGCGTAGAGCTTCAGCCCTAACGTTTTCTGGTTTCAATGCTTCTACCTGAGCATCTCGTATCTGTGCAGGAAGACTAGACTGGATAGTGAGTTGTAATGCTCGCACATGCCTAGGTGTGGTATCTTTTCGACTGAGGGCGTCAGCCACAACATTGGCTTTGCCCGGATGGTACTTGATGGCACATTCGTAATCATTCAATAGCTCGACCCATCGACGTTGACGCATGTTTAACTCCTTTTGCTTGAAGATATGCTCGAGACTCCTGTGATCGGTGTAGATGGTGCACTTGGTACCGTACAGGTAATGTCTCCATATCTTAAGTGCGAAAATAACAGCTCCCAGCTCTAGATCATGTGTAGTGTAGTTCCTTTCATGAACTTTAAGTTGGCGTGATGCGTAGGCTATGACCTTGTCACGTTGCATCAACACACATCCAAGACCCTGGATGGATGCGTCGCAATAAACCACAAAATCGTCTGTGCCCTCAGGCAATGAGAGAATATGTGCGCTACAAAGTCTATCCTTTAAGTGCTGAAATGCTGATTCTTGTGACTCACCCCAACGGTAAATGACTCCTTTCTGAGTTAGTAAAGTGAGAGGTTGCGCAATCTTGGAAAAATCCCTGATGAACCTTCTATAGTAGCCCGCCAAACCCAAGAATTGGCGGATTTCTGTTGGTGTATGCGGTGCAGGCCAGTTCTTGATCGAGTCTACCTTGGATAGATCAACATGAATCCCATCCTTGTTTACCACATGGCCTAAGAAATGGACTTCGCGAAGCCAGAAGTCGCATTTTGAAAACTTGGCGTACAGTTGTTCTGCTCGAAGGAGTTCCAAAATGAGTCGTAAATGCTGCTCGTGTTTCTCCTGACTCTTCGAATAGATCAGGATGTCGTCGATGAAAACTATAACGAACTTGTCCAGGTAAGGCTTGCACACTCGATTCATCAAGTCCATGAAGGCCGCAGGTGCGTTTGTCAGCCCAAAAGGCATGACCAAAAACTCGTAGTGTCCATAACGAGTTCTAAAGGCTGTTTTGGAGACGTCCTCTTCTCGGACTCTCAGCTGGTGATATCCCGATCTCAAATCGATCTTCGAGTAAAAGCTCGACCCTTGCAGCTGGTCGAATAGGTCATCAATATGTGGAAGAGGATAGCGATTCTTCACGGTCACCTTGTTGAGTTCGTAATAGTCGATGCACATACGAAAGGTACCATCTTTCTTCTTCACAAACAACACTGGAGCTCCCCATGGCGAAGAGCTAGGACGGATAAAACCCTTGTCCAATAGTTCTTGTAGTTGCGTAGAGAGTTCTTCTAACTCTGATGGGGCTAAACGATAAGGTGCTCGAGCTATAGGCGCTGCTCCAGGAGCTAGCTCGATTTGAAACTCGACCTGGCGATGAGGCGGAAGGCCAGGTAGTTCCTCAGGAAATACCTCAGGGAAGTCACGTACAATCGGAAAATCTTCTATCTTCTTCTCTTTCTTCGAGGTGTCAGTAACGAGAGCCAAAATAGCAGTATGGCCCTTTCGCAACCACTTCTGGGCCTTAAGGAAAGAGATGATGCTTTCAACAGCACCCCTCTTGTCGCCACGAATCATGAGAGGTTCATTACCAATAACGATGTCAAAACCATCATACGTTGGGGTCATTCCTAGCATCACCCTGACCAATCACGAACACTCGACCCCTGGCACCCTTGCCGTCGTTATTACCCCCGTCGTTGCCTCCATTATTGTTCCCGTTTCCTTGGTTGGGGTTCCGATTCTGGTTCTGGTTCAACTGTGGGCAGTGTCTCTTGAAGTGACCTTAAGCACCACACTGATAGCATCCCTTGTTACCCTGCTGTTGCTGCTGATTCTGTGGAGCTTGTGGCTGCTGTTGTCGGTTCTTGTTTGCAGGACGATCTTTGTTGCACGGCCCGCTGTGGTGCAATTTACATCGATTCCACCCTGCCCTTGACTACCAGAAGATTGTTGACCAGGACTCTGGTAGTCATCGATCTTTCGCTGTTGTGCCTGGGACTGAATCGTAGTCGAACCCGTACTAGAGGTTCCATCCCACTTCCGTTTGTTGTCACTGGGAGTAGCAAAAGTAGTAGTAGCACCAATACGCTTAGGCAGCTTGTTCTGTTCCACTGCCTGGTCTGTGAGACGATGAGCAAAACGAGTAACATCCTGGATGGTCACAAGGTTAGCAGTAGTCACATGGCTTTGAATTTCTGGTACTAAGCCTTTGAGGTACAGCTCAATGCGCTTGATGGGAGGATCCAATATAGTTGGACACCACACTGCCAGTACATTGGATCGTTTGGTGTACGCTTCCATCTCTGACCCCGTCACCTTCAGGTTAAAGAACTCCACTTCCAGCTTGTGGACGTCATCACGATTAAAGTATTCACGTTTGATCTGTTCCTTAAGAATCGTTCCATGGGGTGGCATTAGCAGCCGCCAGCCCCAGCATCTGAACTTGCGCGTTCCACTATGTTAGCGCAGTGCCTTCGAGAGTACCCGTGGCGTACTTCACCCTACGAGCCTCAGGGCATTCACACATCTCTAAGACAGACTCGAGCTTTTCAAACCAATGGAGGAGTCCAACAGCCCCTTTAGTACCACTGAAAATACTAGGACGACAGTCCATGAACGTCTTGAATGTGCATACAGGCGGCTGAGCGTTCTGACCTTGTTGCACGAGGAAGAAAAGACGGGGTTAAGCGCGAGAGTTGGGTCATGAGAGTAGGATCTAACATCCTAGGGTAGGTTCGGAATAGCAGGTTATACCTCCTGCCTGAGCGGCTGCGAGTGCTGCCGTAACTTATTCGTTGATAAGAGCCGTCAGCTGGCTTGAGTTAGGTTCACACGTTCCCTCATGATCTTCACATCGAAGGAAACACAAATAGGAAAGGTTTCGCTAATGTGTGTAAATGTGGAGTGACAGAAGGAAGCAAGTACACACGTGTTTTCAAACTATAGTTGCTACGTTTATCTAAGCATACCATAAGCAAAGTTCTATGTAATCTAGCAAGTAGGCAATAAAACATAAACCATATCACTTAGAATGTCGAGCCTTGCACGTGGAGTGAAGGGTCGTTGTGGACCATAGAGTACTGTACAGGTTATAGTCTGGTTTTAACAAAACTTTTTCCTTTATTAAAACCAAGTTCTCTATAACCAATGGCTCTGATACCAATCTGTCACACCCCCAAAATCCACACGCGGAGTATCACCGCTTGGAGGCGTGTCTGACCAGGATCAAGCCACCAATCATATTGAACAAGCATGTAAGTAAACATAATTCAACCAAACTATATGAAAGGTGTTCAAAACCAAAGCATAGTTAAGTGTTTAGCGGAAGCATAATTGTAAAACCCATTGAAAGTATTAAATACGAAATAGAGTAATGTTCATAGCATGGCACACACTGCCATGTCCCACAACGACCGTTCCTCCCTGTGCAAGCTCCATGAGTACCTAATGTCCTGCAAGGCATGTAGCAACGAATCAACAACAAAGTTGAGCGAGTTCACAGTTGGTTGTTTGGTTATAGTATTCGTTTCGTAAATCGTATGTTCGTTTTGTAAACCATGTATCGTATTAATTTGTATCGCGGCCTTCCAGGCATGTTTGCGATGATTAGTGGGGGTTTCCCATGTGTTACTAGACCACGCCTATCGACTGCTACGAAAATGTAAGAGGTGCCCTAAGTCAATGTCTATCAGCATTGACCCTTTGCCCATAGTCCATTAGTACACGCCCGTCCGACTGGCACGGTGTGAGGTTTGTTAAACCTAATAGCGCTATTAACTAATGACCCGCTCTCCATAGGCCTCGGCGATTAAGTCGATAAATGAGGGACTTCATTTGATAGAGTTGATGGTCTTATAGTCGTGTACGTAGGTTTTACGTACGTGCCCTTCAATCCGAGGACAGTAGTCAGTATAAGTGTACGTAGGTTTTACGTACGTGTCCTTCAATCCGAGGACAGTAATAAGTAGTTTAATAGTAATGGTTGTACGAGTAGTTAATCAATCCCATTCCCAACCCACCGGGAATCCCATGCCTTGGCTAGTGTGAACTCACCTTGGTTTGCTCGGTAAGATTAGTTACTTGTTTAGTAATTGATCAACACGTCCTATCATTGTTTACCAACAACGATCAGTTTACATTGCATCACGTAGATTGTCACGTATTACACAAGTAGCAAGCAAGTACGACACAAATCCCTACTACTTATCATAGCAAGTGTACGAACCACAAACACTCTCATGTTACAAGATCATATTTCCCAATATCATGCAATCGAACAGTTAGGTTCCCAAGCTAAACCACACATTACATAATAAGCATTCGGGTCACAAGTTACTTCGTATCACAAGCCTAACCGACTAACTACACATAGCAGTTTATTACGTCAACCAACTTAAAGTGCGGCCCAAACAGTGCTTATGTGACCCAATTAATTACTCCATTCCCAGGCCCAATCCGTTTCTACATAATTATATTTAAGGATTCGTATGACCCAATTAGTATGCAAGACCCATTTAAGGGTGCAACAGGTCCAACCCTAAAGGGTGCGGCCCAAGTAATCCTAGGCCCACTGTTGTGTGATCGGGTTGCTTTGTGCGGCCCATATGTGTTGTTTGATCCAAAAGTGGTGTGTGAAATATAGTATGTGTGCGGTTGACTAGGGAGTTGCCTGGTCAATGTGTAACCGTCAAAGACTATAAGGCCCCACTCCAATCTCATAACTATTTCCTTCCTAGCCATCTTAATTACTTTCCAATTAACTATTAGCTATTAAGCAATTCAAGATTTAACATATGATATTCTCGACTAATCTGACAACACTATCATGTGCACATGGTTTGATTATATCAAAATTACAAACACACATGGCAACCATTTTCTTCATTCAAAGTTATCAAACTTTCTATTGGACCGTCAAGCTACTGTTACATCAAGATCTTATATTTGTTACATGCACATGTCAATATTAAGCACACATAATTATTCACATAGCAGGATCATCATTACGATACATGGCAATTCTGAATCATATTGAACCGAGATCGGCATGGCAAATCATCACAATCTACACATGTGATTAATAACAATTAGCAAGAACTAAATCATATTTTTCATCATGTGTTACGATATAAATATTGGCTATAATCAAGAACTATAGTCATGTAATCAGTCAAGTTAATTGGTTCAAACCCAAAAATTCCAACAACAAGCATGTTTCATCTATTACTAACCACATACAATTCAGTTTACGACTTGCAAGATTATTAAGCTAATAATGAATGATCATTTATCTCACATAATACACAACCAAAATATACATATAAGATAAACTAACCAAGATGCATCATGTGGCTGGATCATGGCAATCAAAGGGTTTACTGCCGTCACTTCATTAGGGGGGATATAGGGTTTGTTTAATTAGTATTGATACATAATGGGTGTATGGAACTAACCCCATACATAACCGGACATAGTGGACACAATCGGATATAGTGGGCCGAACTCACTTGGATAATGTTTAGTTTATTTCTCCATTGGGCTCCTAAGGTATTAGGCCAAGTACAATTAATTTATAACACACAAATTACCACCAAGCACATTATTAATATATACTCATATATAATGCACACCAATTATGTATAAGACACGCTTTGCAAATAAGTACAAGGTTCAGTCGAAATAGAGACCTTGAAAACTCGAGTTGTCACATACTACACCTATATATGGTGTCATATTATGTCTATACGGTGTCGCATTTTGGTGTATATTGCCGGTTACTTTACGTGTTGTATCCATTAAACAAACAAAAAACACTTTAAATAAATTATACAAACAAAATACCTTTAAGATTACAAATTAACCCATACGATGCATATACAAGACCTTTACAAAATACCTTTAAGATTACAAATTAACCGATCCGATCGAGGGTCTCCTCGTGCTCAGATTGAATTACAACCGATCTGATCCGATCGGATCGAATTTGCAAAACCGAGCACAAAAGTGATGCTCATGCTCGGATTGAATTTGAATCGAGCGGATCGTTTTCACTCGGTTTTTCTCAGCACCGAAATTAAAACATGTGTAGCAAAACAAAAAAAAAACTGAAATCAAGACTATTATAAGGCTGCATTCAACTAAAACAAATCATAACTTAATTAAAACATGTCCAACACCTTACTAACAAAATCAATACATAACTAAAATCATGATTCTAAAAATGTTCTTAACAATATCAAGAAGTACAAAATAAAGTGCGAAATACAAATTGTCATTTAGCTCAAAAGCCATAAACTTCTTCATTAAGCTTGATCATCTCCATCCAAAAAAATCAACTTCAAATCAACATATACTATAAACACAAGCATTAAACAAAACCATTAAGTTCTACACATTACATAACAACTTTGGTGTGTGGCAGCGGCGATATGCACAGATCGAACATTCGAACAATCAGTTTATGTGATTGTTTTAGGAATTAGGGATTTAAGGTTAGATTTTGGAATTAAGTTGGGCTAGTATATTTTTTGGTCTTTTAATTTTTCTTGGGCTAGGAATTATAACTATATATATATAAATCTTTAAAATCTATAATATATATATATATATATATATATTATGTAATAAAAATAATTCGAGCGAAACCGAGCGATCGACGAGTGAGCGGACCTTTGCTCACGCTTGGATTGAATTTGAATTGAACCGAGCCGAGCGGCTCTTTTACAAACTGAGCGGGAATCGAACGAGCATTTTTCTGGAATTTTTCGAGCGATCCTCGATCATCGAGCAGTTTGGACAGCCCTACTCATAAGTGACCTATACCTCACCTATACTATACTATACTACATTGTACATGGTATTCTTAAAAAAAAATTAATGAAGTTTTTATTTAAAAAAATAAATATTTTTTTAGAAACTTTGTTAAAACCATAAACAAATGTATATAAAATTTGTACCCCAAAAAAAAAAACCCTTCAACCAATACGACCCGTATAGGTCCAGTCAAATAGACAAAATCTGACACATCAGTCTGTATTGGAACTTGAAAAAGCAATACGACCCGTATAGGCCTATACGACCTGTATTGAAGGGGTCGATTTAAGGATTCAGGTGTGCCAATAATACGACCTTTTTGAAAACCGAAACTATATACGTGTTGTCACACCCCAACCAATGACGGAAACATCGGGGCGCGGAACTGAACGAAACAAATTGTCCAAGAGAAATCCATAACAACTAAATTACCGGATAATTAACATTATGTCCCATACCATAACTCATCAAATAAAATAATTATTACAGACATAGATATCTCTAGGAAAATCATTGTTCCAACAACTCAAAATATAAATTGTTTGTTTGTTTCTAGACTCTCCTACTTGATTCCACAAAAGCAAGAGCACAGCATCCTAAGCATTCAAACACCTGTCACATACGTCAAAGTAGAGGTCAATACACATAGTGTAAAGGTGAACATACAAGTTTAAAAGTATATAGGTAACAAAAGCGAGTTTACGCATAACCAACATGTAACGTGTATAATGTGAAGCAAGTAGGTTATCGACAATGAAATATGCACAGACGTGACTGCGAGTTGTAGAATGCGCAACACATATCACCACCGTGACATGTGAGAAAAGCCCTTAACAACCCCTGTCCACGACAGGTGCTGAGTCAAAACTATAGTACTATCGTTGCTAAGGTGTCAGACACCAATCACTGTGTAAACATAACATACAAGCATTCATCGAGTAACACGTATAACATGCAGTAACGGTTAGCGTATAAAAGTGTTTGCGTTGTGTGATCGATGTGATTTGATATAAGTAACGTATGTAACACCCAAAAGTGCTTAAAGTAAAAAGGGATCGAGTATACTCACAGACCGTGTTTAGTAAATAAACACTCTCTTGGATTGAAGGCAGCGCTGAGAGATTAGCCTGAACAGTTAACGATAGCATAAGCGAATGAACGGCGCATTAAACAGTGAAGAGTGAACCAAGTGACGAATGGTCATCCGATCGGATGACAATCCGAACGGATGGTCATTCGATCGAATGACAATCCGTTCGGATGGTCATCCATTCGGATGGCCATTCGGTCGGATTGACATTCGTTTGGGATGGATGTGTTTGTGTATGATGTGACTTTGAAGTTTTCGTCGTAGCATTTTGAAAACAGAGAAGTATCTCTACCTTTCAGGTCGCCCGGTCGAACGGTCATTCGATCGGAAGGCGGTCCATCGGTTAGACATTTCACAGAGAACAAGTTCACAGCAGGTTTGTCATTCGATCGGATGGTCTTCCGATCGGATGGCAATTCGTTAGAAGCTGGTGATCTTTGAAAATTGTTAAAAATCTAAGTGTTGATGTCCATGTGCAATCCGATCGGATTGTTGTTCGATCGGATGGCAATCCGATCGGACGGCAATCCGATCGGACGGCAATCCGATCGGACGGCAATCCGTCCCATAATCTGATCGTTTCCAAATTTAAGTTTTGAAAGTTGTGCGGTTTGATCGAGACGGTATGACTACGTGTTAAACAACGGAACCTCGTCAAGTCCAAGTCATCCGACCGAAGTGGGAATCACCCCAGTCCGATCAGTTCACTGTTCGGGACAGTTGTTCATGTCCAACCCGGAGTCGGTTATCTCATTGATAGGATTCAGATCTCTGACCGACACATCACTAGAGAAGAGTAGAAGGCCTGAATGAGTTCCGATTCTATCGGTTTTAAGTGCATTGAGTGTAAAAGAGTTGAAAGAAAGTTTGGAAAACATCTTTCAATCCTTTTATCCTTGAAAATGTTTAGATCCATGCGAAAATAGTATTGAATCATGTTGAAATCCTTTAGATCTGAGTTGTTCTTGGTGGAATGAAGCCAAATCTTAAAGTTCATAAGAACTCCATGGTGACGTCACCCTAGAACACCTCAAATCCGCTGATTTCGCGGTTAAAAGTTAAGATTCAAAGGTGAAAATGATGAAGAAGTGTGTTTAGATCATACAAGTACAAGATTTAGGGAAGAAACTTACAAGAATCACGAGACATCGAAGGAAAAGAGGGCTGGAGGTGCTTGGTCGAGTGAGAGAGCTGTCACATCACTGTTTGTGATGCGACAGGGGTATTTATAGGTTGCCAAAAGAGGAAAGTGGTGCAGGTGTGCAGATCGGATGGCAAACCGATCGGATGGCCATCCGATTGGATGGTCATCCGTACGGATGACCATTCGATCGATTGGCTCCGGCGAGTTGTGTTTCGATGTTTCGTTTTCCATGTTGAGCGTTGCGATGCGTTTGAGCGAGTGTTGATTAAGTGATGCGATAGATTAAATTAATAGTCACACATATACTATATCTAACATACAATCATCAGAAATAACTTGTGTTTAGCGTTTGTGATTAGGTTGCGTTGCGATAATATTGCGATTGCGCCTTCGATTAATCACCACAAACATATCATCTACACACACACAAGTAACACATAATAGCACACACACGTAAAACAATATCCAGAATACATAGTTCGAGTTGCGAATGCGGTAGCGATGCGACATGCGATTAAACCTCGATTTGTTATAGATACTCCACATAATACAACTAAAGCAAACAATTAGTAGAATTCGATTACAAGTCAAGAAGCACAAATCAGTAATTAAGCAAAGAGTGACATATCGCAATTAGCAATCTCTTCTTCCTTTGACTTTGACTTGTACTTTGACTTTCTAAACGCGGGGTGTTACAGCCTCCCCTACTTTAGGGAATTTCGTCTCGAAATTAAGGCACAGGCGTAACAAAAAGTTGTGGATATTTCGCCTTCATGTCCCTTTCGAGTTCCCAGGTGAACTCTGAGCCGCGTTTGCCTTCCCAGCGAACCTTCACAATGGGAATGTGTGAGCGCCTGAGCTTCTTGGTTTCTTGGTCCATGATATCGACAGGCTTATCCACGAAGTGTAATGTTTCGTCCACTTGTAGATCCTCAAGTGGCACTTGTAAATCCTGCTCGGCCAGCCACTTTCTGAGGTTCGAAACGTGGAAAGTCGGGTGGACGTTGCTAAGTTCTTCTGGTAGTTCGAGTTTGTAGGCCACTTTGCTGATCCTTTCTAGAATCTTAAAGGGTCCAACATATCGAGGCGCGAGCTTTCCTTTCTTGCCGAATCTGATCACACCCTTCCAAGGTGATACCTTTAGGAGTACGTGATCGCCAACGTCAAATTCAAGGGGCTTGCGGCGTCTATCGGCGTAACTTTTCTGACGACTCCGAGCTTTCAGTAGATTGTCTCGAATTTGGAGGATTTTGTCAGTCGTTTCTTGTAACAGCTCAGGACCGGTAATTTGTGCATCCTCGATCTCGTGCCATACAATAGGCAATCGACATTTTCTCCGTATAATGCCTCAAACAGTGCCATTTGAATGCTAGAATGATAACTGTTATTGTACGAGAATTCGACCAAAGGTAAGTGCGCGTCCCAATTCCCACCGAAATCTATGACACACGAGCAAAGCATTTCTTCAAGGGTACGAATCGTTCTTTCAGTCTGACCGTCGGTTTGGGGATGGAAATCGGTACTTAGATTGAGAGTAGTACCGAGAGCAGATTGAAACATTTCCCAAAGACGCGAGGTAAACCGACCATCGCGGTCAGAGATGATGTCACGAGGCGTCCCGTGTCGACAGATGATTTCGTCGGTGTAGACTCTGGCTAATTTTTCTACCTTAAAGTCTTCTCGTATTGGCAGAAAATGAGCAGATTTAGTAAGATGATCAACGACAACCCAGATGCTGTCGTGACCTGATGGCGTGCGCGAGAGTTTCGTTATGAAGTCCATGGCTATACTCTCCCATTTCCACATGGGGATCTCGGGTTGGACGAGTAAGCCAGATGGTCTTTGCTGTTCGGCCTTGACTTTCGAGCAAGTCAGACACTTTGAAACATAGATAGCGATATCTTTCTTCATTCCCGGCCACCGGTACTTGTAACGAAGGTCCTGGTACATCTTATCGGCACCGGGATGAATATAGTATCAAGATTTGTGGGCTTCGTCTAGCAGAATTTGCCGTAGGTTAGTACGCTTGGGAATCCAAATTTGGTCTAGATAATGAAAGATACCATTCGATTTATTCTCGAGTTGATCGCCATCGTTCAGAATTCTTTCCTTCTTCAAAGTGTGTTCGGTAAAACAAGCATGTTGAGCGTCACGGATAAGAGCTTCGAGATTGTGCTGGGCTTGGATATTACGAACGCTATGTAAATAGCTTCATCGGCTTAGAGCATCGGCAACGACATTTGCTTTGCCAGGATGATAACGAATCTCACAGTCGTAATCATTAAGAAGTCCAACCCATCGGCGTTGGCGCATATTCAGTTCCTTTTGGTTGAGGATGTGTTGTAGGCTCTTATGATCGGTGAAGATCGTACACTTGGTACCGTAAAGGTAGTGTCACCAAATCTTCAATGCAAAAACAACTGCACCAAGCTCGAGATCGTGGGTTGTATAGTTCTTGTCGTGGATCTTGAGCTGACGATATGCGTAAGCAATAACCTTGTCTCGCTGCATGAGAACACAGCCAAGACCAAGGTTCGAGGCATCGCAATAGACTATGAAGTCATCGTTTCCGTCGGGTAAAGTGAGCACAGGAGTATTGCAGAGCATATGCTTGAGGGTTCGAAAGGCAGTCTCTTGTTCAGTTCCCCAAACAAAAGGCTTGAATTTATGCGTGAGAGAAGTAAGCAGAACAGCGATTTTAGAGAATCCTTCGATAAATTGGCGATAATAGCCCGCTAGTCCGAGAAAAGAACGGACTTCAGACGGGTTCTTGGGTGTAACCCAACTCTTAACAGCTTCGATCTTCGCGGGGTCGATGTGAATACCTTGACTATTAACAATGTGACCGAGGAATTGAACCTCCTCCAGCCAAAATTCACACTTAGAGAACTTGGCATAGAGTCGATTCCCTTGGGGTAGTTCGAGAACCAAACGTAGATGTTGTGTGTGTTCAGTTTTCGACATGGAATAGATCAGGATATCATCGATGAACACGATGACGAAGCGGTCGAGAAAGGTTTTACACACGCGATTCATCAGATCCATGAAAACCGCGGGAGCGTTAGTCAAACCAAAAGACATAACAACAAATTCGAAGTGACCATAACGGGTTTGAAAAGAGGTTTTAGGTATATCTTCTTCCTGAATTCGTAGTTGGTGGTAGCCTGAGCGTAGATCGATCTTCGAGAAACACGTAGCACCTTGTAATTGATCAAACAAATCATCGATTGGAGGCAAGGGGTAGCGATTCTTGATAGTCAGCTTATTCAATTCCCTGTAGTCGATTCACATCCGGAATGACTCGTCCTTCTTTTTAACGAAATGAACTGGTGCGCCCCAAGGAGACGTGCTAGGGCGAATGAAGCCTTTATCAAGTAGTTCCTGGAGTTGACTCGAGAGTTCGCGCATTTCAAACGGGGCGAGTCGGTAAGGAGCTCAAGCAACTGGATTTGCTCCAGGAATGAGGTCGATACGAAAGTCGATATCACGACTTGGAGGTAAACCAGGTAGATCATCAGGAAAGACACGAGGAAAATCACGAACCACAGGCACCTTGTCTATTGCCTTAACTTCCTTTTTCTCCGCTACTACAATGTGCGCCCAGAAAGCTTGGTATTCCTTGCGGAGATAGTTGCTAGCCTGGACACACGACATAAGTTTGAGACCTTTCGAAGGAGTTTCGCCATACACACAAAGTTAATCACTATTAGCGAGCGAGAAACGAATCATCTTATCGAAGCAAACAACTTCAGCACAATTCTCATTAAGAAAATCCATGCCTACTATGACGTCAAAACTACCGAGCTGCATCGGGATAAGGTCGATAGGGAAGACGTGATTGTTGAGTTCAAGCGTACAATCACGTAGAACATAATTGACAGCGATGGTTCTTCCAGTGGCAACTTCAACATCGAACGTCGAGGGGAGATTGGCGCGCTTACGATTAAGGAGCTTTTCGAATTCAAACGATACAAAACAGTTATCTGCTCCAGTATCAAATAAACACGAAGCATATATACCATTCACAAGGAACGTACCATTAACAACGTTGTTGTCTGCTTGAGCCTGGCGGGCATTGATGTTGAAAGCACGTCCGCGGGCTACTGGCTGTTGCTGCTGCTGAGGCTGCTGCTGTTGATGTTGTTGCGGCTGCTGCTGGGGCTCTTGCTTCACCACTCTGTTGGGGCACATGTTTCCAAAGTGGTTGGGGTCACCACATGCAAAGCAAGCTCTAGCATGAGCAGCGGGTGCAGGAGCTGCTTGTTGGCCCTGGGGAGCAGGATGGAGAGCTTGTGGTGCAGGAGCTTGACCTTGAGCTGGAGCTAGAGCTTGGCGAGGACCGGTACGGTAGTTAGCGGTGAAGTGGCCGTACAGGTTGCAGTGAACACAGAACCCGCATGCGATACCAACCAGGTGATGATAGGTACAAGTAGGGCAGAGCGGATGTGGGCCAGTGTATGCACGCTTTCCTGGCGGTGTATTGACCACAGGCACCGCTACTTGGAGGTTTTGAGGTTGCGGTTGGGCAGGTACGGTTTGGAGTGGTGCGGCGGTTACTGCACAGTTCTTGTTGCTGGAGTTGCTGTTCTTTCTCTTGCGACGTGAGAGCTTTGAATATTGCGGTGTGGCGGTAGTTTCAGCGGTGGGAGCAGCGGTGACTTCATGAAGACTCTTGGCAGCTTTATCGAAATAACCCGCCCTGACTCGCTTATCATTGATCTCAGCAGCGAGCAGGTAGGTTTCCTCAATAGTTGTCGTCTTCGCAGCTTGCACAAATTCTGCAACACAATCCGACAGAGCGCGGATGTATTTCTTAATCGTAATCTCGGGGGTAGTAACTTGACCTGGGCAGATGATACTCAGCTGCTTGAAGCGATCAGTTAAACCAGCCTTATCTCCACCATCCTGCTTGATATGCCAGAACTCGTCCTCCAGCTTTTGGAGTTCGTGGGGAGGCAGAACTCTTGCATCATGATATCCTTTAACTCGTCCCACGTCAGCCCAAATGCTGCATCGTTCCCTCGTTTATTTCTTTCGGCTGTCCACCAATCCAGAGCCTTGGATTGGAAGACGCCGGCGGCGTTAACAGTGCGAAGGTTTTCCGGACAGCCACTTTGGCGCAGGGTGACTTCGATCGAATCAAACCATTAGAACATGGCCGTAGGCCCATCTTCGCCGGTAAATTCTTTGGGTCCGCATGCTTTGAACTGCTTGAAGCTAAAAGCTACTTTAGGAGTATCAGTCCGGGACTCTTCCGAGGACTTGCTAGCTTTCTCGTTCAGCTCGCAAACAATTTGCGGGATGACTTTTTCCATTTGCTTAGCGACGAGAGCAGCGATATGCTTGTATTCATGATTGCGGCGAGCGGAGCGAGCAGTGTATGATCCAAATGACGACATTGTCTACAAACAGACATCGTCACATGACTCAGACACATTTTCGATTAATCCTAGTATAGTCTAGTGATTCACTCAGATCTACTTTATAAAGCACAGGAACACATCAAAGCACAAATCACGTAGGCACATAATTCACAAAAACACGTAATTCTCATAAGCACAGAAACACATAAGCACGTTGAGCACCGAAACCACGAGGACACACTATATTTTGCACGTATTGGTATAACAACCGTCTCAATTAATCAAGATTTTAAAAAAATAAAATACACATTTTAATGCTAAAATGTGACTTTACAAAAACTTGTCATACTAACATTCCCATATGTTTACAACATTACAAAAACATATTTATAAGTGTTTACATAATTCACTTTTAGCAAAACAACTTAAGATTTGACGCGGAAGCTTCATTTAACGTGTGTTCGGTTCTTGCTCGCCGCTTGATCTTCATCCGGGACTCTCGACATTCACCTATGATCAAAACCAACTTAGAAGTCAGTTTTGATAGTTAAATAACAAGTAGAACAAGATAATTGGGTCAAATAATCGAATTAAACAAAAAAAACAAAATTTTCAACATTTTAGGCCGTCGCCGTGCGCGACGGCAAAAGGCTCTGGCCGTGGCGCGACGCCACGGTCCTATTTTGACAGAAAGTTGATGCTGGTGCTGCATATTCGCCCAGCTACGTTTGATTTTACGAAAACGAGCATAACTCTTTCGTTATTGATCCGATTTGCACGATTCTTTTTCCTACATGATCGTAATTTAATTCTCCATCACATGGAGTTAAAATCCGACATCCGGATTAACAAAATTTTAGACTTTTAAGCTTTCGGCTTAAAATAAAATCACTAAATTTTTGACCCGTTCATGTATTTATTAAACAAACAAGTTTGTTTGACCCCTAATTCTCGTGAAACTCTTAAATTCAATATAGTCTATCATATTAGGTTCCAATCATGTGTTTATATACATCTTTAAACCAAATTTCGCTCGTATGAGTATTTTGACCCGTTAAGGGTATTTAAGCTTATTTCACGCACGTACCGCATTCATTCGTTTCTAGCGTCATATTTCCACATTTCTTATCAAGTGTTCTTCCACCACAACTATATTTGTGGTGGATTTAATATAGTGATCTATGTAATCCGAGTTTTACTCCTCGGATTGTTATTTTACGGTAAGACCCATATAGAGTCGTTTGACCAAAGACCTACATCTTTCTCCTTCTTATACTTATTGTAAGCATTCATTTAATCATAAAACTCATTTCCAAACAACCTTTAAAGGCCGTTTGTTCAATTTAACTTACAAGGGCGTTTTAGTCCATTTTAACCTTTCATTTACGATGAAGGACCTACGCTACTTATTTGCCTAAATTTGTACGTTAGCTATAATCATATTTATAGGCACCTGGCTCGGGTCAACATTTTGACCCGTTTTAATACCTTGCGTCCGTAATATGCTAATTCATAGCATCGCTAATTCATAAACCATTTTATCCTGTGAGTATAAGACTTGACAAGCATTCATTAGTCATCGTTTGTTAAATGGTATCAACTTTACCATTTGACCCGTTTGATCTAAGCAACCAAACATTTTGCGCTTAACATTGACTGGTATTCATCCACCATTTCATTAATTAACTATCTTTATTCGTTAGGCTTACTTATAAAGTAGCCATTCAAAAACTCGTTTTATCAATGTCATTTCATGACTAAATTACCATTTCGCCCTTTTTCACCATTATACATGGTTTTAATTGTTTTATTCGTTCCGACTCATTTCGTTTCATGTCGGACCCATATTTCGGATATATTCTGTTGTCGTATTTATCACCTATGAAATAAATACGTATACTACAAATAGGTGTAAGCTTTACTTACCTCGCATCCGCACTACGCTTTTTCTTTCCTTCTTGATTCGTTTGACCCGCTCCCTCGTCAAGCTTCCACCTAGCTTGTTAGGCATCAAACTATCATCATAATTCGTAAGACGGTTAGATTAGTCATTATCAATTATGACTACCCCACCTTACGGGTTTTATGTCGAATTTATCACTCGATCAAATCATTGGTCAGTTTGACTTCCTAAAAGTCAATTGACTTATCAACATATTCAAATGCATATTTGGTTCATTGGACTCACTTCGACATTTCATCCGAACTCTTAACAAATCAAGTTTTTACACACCTACTAGTAGGTAATATGATTTCTAGCATCTATATCACAATTTTAACATCGATTTTTTTATATCATACAAGACCCATTTCGTGAAAAGTATAATCATCTAATTACACAACTCATACTTTTATTACACAAAATCTACGGGTTCCATCTATGAGTGAAACCCGTTTCATCATGTCATTAGGCATTCATTCGGTTACCTATTTAAATTAAGCTTTACATTCGAACTAGTTGATATCATGGTTTCAAACATTCATGATATAAATCGCTAATTTCACTATAACATTCAAAAACCCATTTCGGATCATGTATGATCAATACTCAAACTTGCAAATTGTTTAAGTATCTAGCTTCAACTATCAATTGTGATGATTCCTAGCACAAACATATCCTCATCTTCATTATTAGTCAAAACCCACTTAGCACATTCAAGGGTGATCATCAAATCCCTAGTTTCTAACATCAATTCACCAAGTTTTCAACTAGGGTTTGTTTCTAAACATGAATTCAACACATATATCACTCATACATTCATCCCCGAATTTTGATTATGAGTGTTCATCATAATTTCAAAACATCACCAAATTACAAAATTTGACATACCTTACGATCCCCTCGACTTGGTGATCGTTTGTACGTGTTCATGGATTTGATTTGAGCTAGTCTTGGCCTTCAATTTGGTGAATTTGGGTGAGCTAGGGTTTGGAGCTCTTGCTCCTTCTTCTGACCGTATACACGCACACACACTTTGTGTGTGTGGTGTTTTGTTTTTTGTTTTTTTTAATAAAATCAATTTTCTAATCTTCCCTTTTTAGCCCCTCAAGTTTGTAACTTTATTTATAAAAGGCTATAACTTGTTGTTCAAATATTATTTTCTCTAATTAACTAGGTTAAACATCCCTAGTTAACTTAGTGGGTTCAGGGAAGTTTATGACTAGGTTTATTTTAAGTCCCGTTAACTCAGGCCTCTTATAAACTCATTTCCTTAAAATCTTTTATTCACGTTGTAGTTAATATTAGGATTATTTATTTAAATCCTAATATTTACCGGGTTACTTTTACCACTAACAGTACTTTACCCGTCTTTTAGTATTAACGGGGTTTGATTACCAAACCCGTTTTCGGGGTGTTACAATTGGCCTACATATATTGCACATATTCACCTATCCTTCACAGTAGCGTATAGCGATCGGGTATTGCGAGTGCGATTAGCGTGTAGCGATTGCAAATAACACAAGCGATTTGTTAACGTTTTGAGATAGTTGTGCAGTGCGAGTTGTGCGTGTTGATCAAAGCGAACAATGAAAAGCGAGTAAATCACCAAAAAATCGAAACACATAAACGCATGAAACGACATAAAAACACATAAAATTTCTCATAAAATCGATAAATCACAGAGTCAGTGGCGGCGGAAATCCAGAATCGAAACACATAGAATCGAAGAGAGATTGTCTGGGTGTGAGACATCGACTGCCCAAAGTGGTTCGACTATTCACAAGGACTTTGTGTACACACTTTTGCTTTCTGGACTGTGCTCTTGCCTCAATCCGGGCGATTGGCACGCATCCTTCCATTTACAGTGTGACTCAAGTCGTTGGAGTCCGTCGAGACTTTGGTGAGAGTTTTGTAAAACCAAAATAAGAAGCAGAACAAGTCATTCAAGGTTTGGGTTTCACCCCTAACTTAACGATTTCATTCCTGCTTTGATGTGATGGAGAGGAAGATTTACGTCGAAGTATGGATTTCACTCTTGATTCAACGCAAATTCTCGTGTTTTATAGTATAAATGAGCGTCGAACAAGTAATCCAAATCGAGAGTTTGCGGTTTTCACACCTAGTCTCGATCTAATCACTTGTTCATTTTCAAATAATAGTGTGCGATGTGTAGTGTTCATGCGAGAATGAGTTCGAGAAAGCGTAACATAAATAGGCTCGTGCAGAACCCCTACCGGGTTTGCACAAGTCGGTCTGTTGGTACTTAGACTATAGACTAGGTCGTTTCTAAGACATCGACCCGGACTAGGTCGAGTCTTGCCTAATTCCCTATAGTTATGGCTCTGATACCAATCTGTCACACCCCAACCGATGACGGAAACATCGGGGCGCGGCACTGAGCAAAACAGATTGTCCAAGAGAAATCCATAACAACTAAATTACCGGATAATTAACATTATGTCCCATACCATAACTCATCAAATAAAATAATTATTACAGACATAGATATCTCTAGGCAAATCATTGTTCCGACATCTCAAAATATAAATTGTTTGTTTGTTTCTAGACTCTCCTACTTGATTCCACAAAAGCAAGAGCTAAACATCCTAAGCATTCAAAAACCTGTCACATACGTTAAAGTAGAGGTCAATACACATAGTGTAAAGGTGAGCATACAAGTTTAATTGTATATAGTTAATGAAAGCGAGTTTACGCATAACCAACATGTAACGTGTATAATGTGAAGCAAGTAGGTTATCGACAATGAAATATGCACAGACGTGACTGCGAGTTGTAGAATGCGCAACACATATCACCACCGTGACATGTGAGAAAATCCCTTAACAACCCATGTCCACGACAGGTGCTGAGTCCAAACTATAGTACTATCGTTGTTATGGTGTCAGGCAACAATCACTGTGTAAACATAACATACAAGCATTCATCGAGTAACACGTATAACATGCAGTAACGGTTAGCGTATTAAAGTGTTTGCGTTGTGTGATCGATGTGATTTGATATAAGTAACGTATGTAACACCCAAAAGTGCTTAAAGCAAAAAGGG